>OY282559.1:162409634-162725724 GCA_958295665.1 Tipula vernalis
GGCCACCAGTACGACGTTTTCTTGTTTGGTAGCTTGTTTGAAAATCTCTGCCACCTTCCATTGCTATGGAACGTAGCTTAGACTGAACGTGGCGTTCAATGCTACAGTAATTTCCATTAGCCTTTCTCTGGTAGTGTTTTAACTATTTGGATGGTGATTAGGTCGTAACGAGGGGATTTTTTTGAGCCTAAGTTATTATTAATTTCATCTTTTAGGTGTGTGTTACAGTTTTTATGTTTCGATTACCCTAGTTCCACCGCCATTCTTGATTGAAGCTGTTTCTACCTTGGGTCTTTTAAGCCCTTTAGTTGCTTCCCAAAGGGAATAATTACTGTCTTTTGTCCAGAAAGCCCCGGCTAGGTATTGGTGAAAAGATTTATTTATGATTTTTTTGATTAGCATTTTCAATTTGTTGCTTAAATAATTAAGTCGTAATTTTTTTGTGATGCTCGGTTCCTCTGCCAGAATTTTCGCGCTTTTTATTTATCTCTAACCAGGTCTCTGAATTCTACTAGATTGTTTATGTGATTTTACATTTATTTTCGAACAAAATGGCACATATCTCCCATTAATATTTTATCAAATCAGTGTTAAATATCTTATTCATTACATTAAAGGGGGCGCGAAAGAAAACAATTGGGAATCCATGGTATAGGGTGTTGAACCTTTCTTTATTGTTTGGTAATCTGTATGCCAGATTTTTTTTACCTCGGTTGGTGTAATCTTTCCATGTAACATACACAGCAAAGCTAATTAACGCTTATTGATTATCAAGGGTTTCTGGTGTATCGCTGTTTTCTGTTAAGGCTTTACTTGTGCTATCAGGGAATTCCATACCACACCATTTAGTATATGTATGTATTTGCCAAGTTATTTTTATTCGCACCACATTTATTTCGATATATTGTATTTTATAACAGGCCCCACTCTAATCACTTCTTCTACATAATATACTAACTATGCTAACACTTACATATACATATGTATATGTTTAATTTTATATTTATATTTGTATAAATGCAATGCTAAATATGTATATGTAGGTAATTGTTTCGTTTTCTTGGTTATGTGCCCCAAACTCAAATTTATTGTAAATATTTTATCAATATTAAAAATATTTTGGTTTTCATCAAACCATCACCACAATATTTTGTATATTGACAATCCTACAATTGGTGTCCTCACATGTTCAATAGTATTGTCAATACTGAAATATTGGTAATAGATATTGATCATCTAATACTGTAGTTGGAACAATATTATAACAATTACACAACGGTCTTAGCAACCTTTGACATTTTTCTTCAAAATATAAAAACGTAGCAACGTCTTTATTTTGTTTTACAAAAATGTGGCGGTAAGCCTCACAATTAATTATTCTGATCATAACTTCTTTGAACTCTTATAAATTAATTTCATTTGTTATTCTTAATCATCTTAATTACTCCATCATCTTACTGTTATTATCAATATTGCTTTAGTGTATTCAACTTATATTTTAAATAATTTTCATTATTTTTTCAGATTATTAGTGTCAAATCTAAGAGACGGAAGATTTTGAAATAATATAGGGATGTCCACATTATCATCGCTTAGTTCACGAATAGTTTTTAATGTTATAAGTATAAAAGTGTTTTATGGTGATTAAATTTTTTGTATGTATAGATATTGTTCTATGAAATAATAAGAAAACCAAGAAAACATTTATAAATCAAGATGTTGACGACATTTAATACGATAACACCGCATTTAAAATTTAAGTCCAAACTAGTCAGTATCGATAATTTGCTGTTTAAATTTCATTATCGTGCCTCGTTTTTAATACTGTTGGCGTGCACTATCCTGGTTACATCGAGGTAAGTTTACATTTACATTATTATTTGCATTAAATTTACAAACTTTTGGAAAGTTTCTCGGGATTTATGGGTGATTGTATTGTTACGAACTGGGCTTCTGAGTTCGTCCGGATTTACCAATTATAAACACTGTGTACTTTTACTTCACTTAGCTTGACCTTATTTCACTTTACTTTTTATACATTGTAATATTCGCTTTTACTTTACTTCTTTATTTAAATCTGTTCGTTTGCCACTGGTGGGGCTATGACAACAGATTTATTTCACTTGTTACACGAGTTAAAGTTGTAACGAGCTGCCTCGTTCGAAGCCAGGCATGCTTATTGTCGGAAGGAGGGTTTGTTGGCTTCTGAGCTCGCACTAAATTTTCGCATGCAAAAGTCAAATCTGCGGCCCCACTGTCGTTCCCGCATCATCACACTTTTATCGTAATTAAAACGCCATCACTTATAATTCACAGATTCAACCGAATCAATTTAATCACCAAAAAATATAATAATTATTCGTAAATGATTTCAAAACATATTGACTAACTAACTAATTTATTAAAGTCATAAAAAAAAAATATACGCAACCGTAAATCTTAGAGCCCAACAATTTTTAGTATAACCGAAAATTTTTAGTATAACTGAATTTCGGGTCCGGATCAAAATGCCGCGTTTTAAAATGTCGCGTTTTAAAATGTCGCGTTTTAAAATGTCGCGTTTTAAAATGTCGCGTTTCAAAATGCCGCGAGGTATAAAATGTCGCGTGGTACAAAATGTCGCGTCTTAAAATGTCGCGTTTCAAAATGCCGCGAGGTACAAAATTTCGCGTGATACAAAAAGACGCGTTTTAAAATGTCGCGTTTCACAATGCCGCGAGGTACAAAATGTCGCGTGATACAAAAATACGCGTTTTAAAATGTCGCGTTTCACAATGCCGCGACGTACAAAATGTCGCGTGGCACAAAATGTCGTGTTTTAAAATGTCGATAAAAAATCGTCGAAAATATATAAGGACTTAACTTTAACATTTTAGTGAAGGAATATTCTAATAAATTTCAACATTTGCGTTCTTTTTCTTAGACCCACTTTATAATTACATAAAATTACATTTATAAATAATTTCCATTCAGTGAAGGAAAATTTTACTATATGTTTAAACACAATTTGCTTGTTTCAAATAATTTTTATTAAATTATTTATTATTTCACATCATATTGTATTGATTTATAAGGGATTTTTCAAAACGCGTCATTTTAAAACGCGTCATTTTGTACCACGCGGCATTTTGAAACGCGACATTTTAAAACGCGACATTTTGTACCACGCGACATTTTTTACCTCGCTGCATTTTGAAACGACGCGACATTTTAAAACGCGACATTTTGTACTACGCGACATTTTGTACCTCGCGGCATTTTGAAACGCGACATTTTAAGACGCGACATTTTGTACCACGCGACATTTTATACCTCGCGGCATTTTGGAACGCGACATTTTAAAACGCGACATTTTGTACCACGCGGCATTTTGAAACGCGGTATTTTAAAACGCGACATTTTAAAACGCGGCATTATGAACGGTTCCCCCGAATTTCGTGTGGGTAGAAAAATTTGTACAGAAAAAAAAATATCTAGTTTGTTCAAAAACTTACCCGGTACTTAAATATTCCTTCCAGGAGCGCTCGGGGTTGGCTGATTAATATTTGTATTCATCTAAAAGAATAAAATAACTTTTTTTTCTTTCTGGTAGATTCTCCACCACACAAAATGATTCAATCAACCGCGAACCGTAATCACTATAGAATTTAATAACTTTACCTAATTTGCCAATATATGATTAATTTTAACTAGATAGAAACCCAAAATTAAATTAAGAACTAAGTAATATTAAAATTAAACTAAGATACACAAACACTATGACAATACAAAAAAAATGGCGCGGTTGGTCTATTTTGGATTATTATCGAAATCCCGTTTTATATTAATTTTTATTTTTATTTTTGTATTTTTTTTTTTTTTTTATAGACCAAAAAAAACATCCAGTGGTGAATTAGCTGGCTATGTCGGTACTCTCGACTTGAAAACGGTCCACTGGTCATCAAGCGAGAAACCTTCCGGGCAGTGTTTATCGTTACCACGATTTTCGTACGGACACACTTTTCAGACTTTACGCCTGCCACTGACTGACTAAAGAACAACCGCACGGTTAGGTAACGTTGATACAAACAGAAATCGTTTGGCTTACCTGAGTAGTAGCGAGTTTATATTTCTTTACAATTAGAAGTTTATTCCCGGTGGCTTACAAACAACGGAAAAATAGCGCACACCGCATTAATAATCCCAATAGCGTGGGCCTATATGTATAGGTACAATTATGGCTTTTGTAACGGGCGCTTGTCATCCCCGTTACAAAATACACCTAATTCCCGGAAAAAAAAATAGACTAAAAACACTGCATCCCACCTTTTGAAGATATTTTCTTCTAAAAACAACCCAAAATTAGAATGGCAATTCCCGGATGCAGTTATAATTCTAATTACGTTAGTTGAGTTGTATCAAATTGGATTGTACAACAAATTAACGTAAAATTCTATTTATTCTAGTGGCGCGTGCCCATATTAATCATATTTTCATTTACGTTTAAATTATGAATTTGTGTGTGCTCAAGTTACAGTAAATAAACGTAAATAATTTTTTCTCTTTTTGTTGTTGCACACGCGATTTTTTGTCAAGCGGGTGTACAACACTTTTAATTTTGTTTTTTTTTGTTTCTTTAGCGTTTATTCACCTGTAGCTATTTGAAACTAAATTGAATTTAATTTTGTATGTTGTTGTTGCTTTGTGGGTAATTTGGGCAGTTCATGTGTTTATACATTGAACAAACACGTGCCGAATATTTGCAATTTTAGCATAATCACGAATAACCAATGAAGTATTGGAGGGGATAGGAATGCGTTTTTCTGTTGATTGGTCAATGTGAAAAATAATTTTGTTTTTTTTTTTCGATCAGCAGAAAAATTGTATAAAAACCTCGCCAATATTTTATTTGGGGCTTTTGGCTTTTTCAGTTTTTGTGAGTCTTGTGGTTAAGATTTGAGCGAGGAAATTTTTGGTGATTCGCGTGGTGTTAGTTAAAAGTAAATTCAAAGTTGTGAATACATTTTTGTTTTAAACTCTAAATTACTTCGTTTTTGTTTTTTTTTTTAATTTGAGGAGGATTTATCCGGAATTTTGGTAAGTATAGTCGGAAAAAAAAAAAAAATAATGATAATAATGATTACTAATTAAAGCGGTACCGGTTGTTGGGTGTCTGTGGACTGTCCCGTATGGGACGGGAGACGGCAAGTGCTTTGCACTGTTCTCCCTCTGTCTACAACACTCAACAACCTAAATACTTACTAACATTTGGTTAGGGGCCAATGGCCAACTTTGTTTTTTTATTATTATTTTGATTGGATTTACAGATGAATCTGTAAATCATCCTTGTTTTCCTCCCTCCCAAACAAAAAAATAATTTCCAAATGGTAGGCCACATATTTTTAACCATGTGGCTGATCCGTTTTTTTTTTCTCATTGGCCTACTTTTCCCTTTTCTTTGGTTGTTATCAACCACCATGTTCTCAAAAACGACTTTAACTAGATCTTAAGGGGAGCTACCATCCCCCACGACCAAATTCCTCTACCTGACTTGAGCACCGGGATTAAGTCGTGGTAGCATTCCCCCCTTAAGGTAATTTTGTAACGACTTGATTTAGGTCAAACTAAATCTAGTCACAAACAGTTACAAATGGCGCCCAAACACACGAGGCCTAAATTCGCCTCTAAATTAAATAGAAGTTTTGGCACCATTCTTAAAAATGGTGTCCAAACTTGGGTCAAAAACATCCGATCCAATTCTTTTTTATTTCTGTTTTTACAGACAATTTTTCTCTGTTGCATATTTCTGGATAGAAGTTTTTTAACGTGAATATGTCTGCGGCTTAGCCTGACCAAATACATGGTGGGTCATATTTATGTTGAAGAGTTTTTTTCAAATTCATGGATACAGTTGCTGGATCCTTGATTACTCGGTTTGTTTGAGGCATGTCCCAACCCACACTCTGGGGAACAAACCGATGGTCATGGTAGTGATGGTAACATGAATTCTCCGTAAATATATAAAACATTAGCTCATATCCTAGCTCATGGTGTACTGTTTTCGTCCGGTACTACCAGAACTTTTGGAGATGCAAATCAAGTGAGGGTGCTGGCACAGCTTGGTTTCATTTCTCAAAAGGATCATTTCCGTTTTAGTGTCAATTTGGTTGTAAGTGTTACACCAAGTTGAGCTAACTAAATTTATAAGATCCTCTTTGTGATTTCGTATTAAGTTTGCGTACAATTTCACTTCGGTTTTTAAATTTTATCTTTCATCCCTCGGGATGTGGTTGTAAGTCCGCTTTAGTTTTAAGATCGTCCTGGGTGTAGTTCGGGGCTAATGGGCAAAATTGTCTCTGTTGGAGGATGAGCATGAATGCGTTTTGTCCCATCAGTTAGATCCGACGCATCGTGAAGCGCAAAGAGAATCGAAAATAAGCAATAACCGGCGTGTTATTGTTTCCTGGTGGTAGAGAAGACAATATTTATTCTGCCGGGAGTGGCATTGAATTTAAATTATTGTCTACATGAATGGTGTACGACTTGCCTCCTACACAATCCGTGTCTCTCTGTTATGGGATCGAATCCGGTATTGTGGAAACGGGAGTTCAAGGGTGTCATTCATGACCACTAGGTAAGTCGAGATTTGAGGCTGTGACACCATAGCAGTGAGGCTCACTTACCATGTGTAGGTTTTGAATGCTCATTGTGAAGTTGGGTCATAGTTCTGAAATTTATGTTAATTTGTATTTCAAACCCTTATCCTTTTCCTTGTTTGATCCCACTGATTGATTTTTGGTTTACCAATATTTGGAAATTATTTAGGGGGGAGAGAATTTTATCATAAGAAGTTTGTAGTTGAGTTTTTTAAAGTTGTTTTTAGTATTTTTTTATTTTATTAATTATTATTATTAAAATGAACGTAAATCTACTAGAAGATGATAAGCTTCTAGTAGAGTTGGAGGTGCGCGGTTTGATAAAACCAGGCGTACATATGGTGACAGCCGCACTGAAGCGGTCACTTACAGAGAGGTTACAAGCTGAGAAGGAAGATCCTCTCTATAAGCCATATGAACAACATGCGGCAGCGATTATGTTTCCATACCAGGATGTTGCGATTTGTCAACAGAAATTGCAGGCTGTGCAGCAGTTTGTGTTGGAAGGTATCAAAGCTGGTAAAACGATGGCCGAGATGTTTCCTCAGTTAGCGACCAGAATGCTGCACATCCGGGATAGGGTCTTCCGCAATGTATATAGTCCAGCAAGCTTGCACGTAATTATGCGTATTATAATAGAGGCGGTGTCCGATTTCCATGAGAGCGCGGTTGTACCAGACGTCATTGCCAATAGATTGTCTAGAATAAGGATTAGGTTGGACACACGCATGGTAGAAGTAAATATAAAAGAAGAGCGAGAGGTCAATGCCGAAGGTGAGGTGACAGAGGGTAGAGCTGCAGTTTCTACCCTGATTGTTCATAAGATCGGCTCCAATGCTGCAGAGTCACAACAGAATGTCAGAAGAGATTCTGTGCAGCAAAAAGGTCATGCCACATCGGTACCATCAGGTGACAGAAAGGTGTTTCGAAAGAGTGCGCGCAAATTTCAGTGGCGGCGCAGAGTGCGGCAGCGGTCCAAGAGATGCCGTGACACCAACGTGTTGGCGAAGAGACCCCGCGGCACCAACAGGGTGACGAGGAGGGCCTGCAGTACCAGCATTGTGGTGAGGATCCAGGCGTTGTTTTTGTGGCCCACAAAAAGAGCCCAAATAGCAGTAGACCAGCTATTGGGTGTACTTGATTTGCGTCTGGAGCATGAGGTGCTGGCCAGGAGAAGTAGGCGACTGGTCGCAGCAAAACAGTAGCGGTCGCGGGTACCATTTTCCATTTACAATGCCTACAAGTTTATAAATGATGTTAACAGTAGGTAGTGTAAAAGGAAAATGAGGACTGGTATGTTTCTGGTTTATCGCCGTAGGCCGAGAAACACCAGGGTTTAGTGTTAAGTGTTTGTTAGTATTAGGAATTAGGTAAGTTTAGATAGGGAATTATGAGAATGGCACCATCAGTAGTCGTCATAGTAGGGGGAATAGGTTATGTATTCCTGATATTGAACACGGCAGCCGAAAATAAGAAGATACAGTTCTAGGAATTTCATAACGAACCTGGAATCTACTTCGCCAATTTAGGACGCGCACTAGAGTCAACCAGTGATTAGAGATTGACACTATTCTACAACCTGACAAGTTACTGGCAGGAGTGGGAGCATCACCAGGATATCAAGCAGCAGCTTGCAGACACCTGTTATCGCGACATGAATACCATACTATACAGACGAAACTGCAAGGAGTTGATTCAACCAAGCGGCTACCTTCTAGACAATATAGAGAGCCGTAACCCGATGAGCCAGGCTTTACGGGAAAGAGGACGTAGTGCTCCGCTAGATTTCGTAGGGAATCTACTCGGGGATCTTTTCGGGTTTTTAGATCAGCGTGACGCACTAAAATACCATAATCAAATCCAAGAACTAGCACTAGGAACCCTGGAACTACAAGAGCTGGTACAACAACAAACGTACGTTCTTGATCTTACAACAAGTATCCTGCGCAAAGAAACAGAAATGATAACGCAGCATTATGAAATCCTCCGTAAGGAAATAGCTGCAATAGTAATGCACGAGGAATTCATAGATGTCTTGTTCCAGCTGTCCTCTGCTACCTTCCTGGTTAAGGATTGTCAAAGCGATTTAATTGACTTACTCGCAGATGTACACCACGGGCGAGCTACTACCAGATTATTACCACCAAGCCGGCTGGAGAAGCAACTGAAGGAGCTGCAAACTCAGATTCCACTATCCACCTATATCCCTACAAGCAAAAATAACTGGGTACAAATTTATAAGCTGTTAACCATCAAAACCGGGATAGTGCAAAACCAGATAATTTTTGAGGTGAGGTTGCCATTGCTAAAGCGCGAAGAATTCCAGATTTTTAATGCGGTTCCCGTGCCAACCCAACATGATGGCAAGTTTATTTATATAGAGCCCGAATTCCGTTATGTGTTGGTACACCAACATCGTACCTGGTACTATCCTGTAACGAGAGAAGCATTGAAGGAATGCAAATCATGGGGAATGGAGTCCAGAATATGCACCTTGCAAGGTCCGACCTACAACATGCAGTTAGATAGTATTTCTTGTGAGGCAGCATTACTGACACGAACTGATGCCGCAGTGTCGCTCTGTCAAGTAAGATCGATGATACCTACTAGTTATTTTCATCAAATCCAAGATAACCAGTGGGTAATGGTATTGCCAAAGGAAACAGAATTTGATTTACAATGTAAAGAGATGCCTGTCGAGCTGGTTACTCTACATGGGAGTGGCATTCTCACAATAACACCAGGGTGTACATTGAGAGGAAGAATGATAGTGCTTACCAGTCATGTGTATTATACCACTAAAACCAGTCACATTTCATTTATGCCTACTTTCAACCTGTCCCATGAAATACGAACGAGAGATGTGGTATTAACCTCCAATGAGATTGATGGAGAACTATCAGGCTTGCAGCAAACGGTAGCCGACCTGCAGCAACGAGAACCATGGTTAAAAATGAATCTGCATCACGTGGGTCATTACTCAATATCAGTCGCGATGTTCCTATTTCTGTTGGTACTTGTCATGATGATTTGTAGGTACCAGAAGAGGTCAATCACCCGCCGGCAGAGGAGACGTAGAACGCCAACACGGGCAATTACAGCAGACCGAGACCCTCCGGGAAATCTTATTTAAGTGGGACGCAATATCTGGCGTATATAGACTCCCAGGACTAGGGTGACCATTCAAATTAAAAAGGAAAAAAAATATATATATAAATAACCATACCTTAAGTACTGAGATGAGGTTGCTTTAGGATTAGTCTACCTATAGAGAAGTATCAAAATCTAACAGGAGGTAGGCTAAATCTAAAGCAGCGCCGTCTCCAAAATTTACTAATTTAGCTATAAGTAAAATACATATTTAGAGTAGAAACTAAATTAAAGAACTTGATGTAATGAGCAGCATTATAATAAGAATAAAGTATTTAGAAAAAGAAAAAAAAGGAAAACTGCTCATCTATACAAAATTTGTAATAGCAATGTAGGTTATAAGAAGTATATATATGTATATTTAAAAAAAAAAAAAAAAAAAAAAAAAAAGGAAAAAAAAAATTATATAATATATATATATACATAGTAATAGGCATTTAGGATTAGGAATTATTATAAGTTCAAAACAAAAAAAAAAAAAAAAAAAAAAATTTTTTTTGTAAAACTATTGTTGGCCCGGCTTGAGACTATCTCAGGTTGTGGGGCGTCCCCACGTTGGATCATCGAACGTCGAAAGCTCAATCATAAACCTCCATCCCCACCTAAATAGAGCGTGAGATCTCTTTTCATCTCAGGGATTGGGTTTTCCCCACGCTGTAACGGGCGCTTGTCATCCCCGTTACAAAATACACCTAATTCCCGGAAAAAAAAAATAAACTAAAAACACTGCACCCCACCTTTTGAAGATATTTTCTTCTAAAAACAACCCAAAATTAGAATGGCAATTCCCGGATGCAGTTATAATTCTAATTACGTTAGTTGAGTTGTATCAAATTGGATTGTACAACAAATTAACGTAAAATTCTATTTATTCTAGTGGCGCGTGCCCATATTAATCATATTTTCATTTACGTTTAAATTATGAATTTGTGTGTGCTCAAGTTACAGTAAATAAACGTAAATAAATTTTTCTCTTTTTGTTGTTGCACACGCGATTTTTTGTCAAGCGGGTGTACAACACTTTTAATTTTGTTTTTTTTTGTTTCTTTAGCGTTTATTCACCTGTAGCTATTTGAAACTAAATTGAATTTAATTTTGTATGTTGTTGTTGCTTTGTGGGTAATTTGGGCAGTTCATGTGTTTATACATTGAACAAACACGTGCCGAATATTTGCAATTTTAGCATAATCACGAATAACCAATGAAGTATTGGAGGGGATAGGAATGCGTTTTTCTGTTGATTGGTCAATGTGAAAAATAATTTTGTTTTTTTTTTCGATCAGCAGAAAAATTGTATAAAAACCTCGCCAATATTTTATTTGGGGCTTTTGGCTTTTTCAGTTTTTGTGAGTCTTGTGGTTAAGATTTGAGCGAGGAAATTTTTGGTGATTCGCGTGGTGTTAGTTAAAAGTAAATTCAAAGTTGTGAATACATTTTTGTTTTAAACTCTAAATTACTTCGTTTTTTTTTTTTTTTTAATTTGAGGAGGATTTATCCGGAATTTTGGTAAGTATAGTCGGAAAAAAAAAAAAAATGATAATAATGATTACTAATTAAAGCGGTACCGGTTGTTGGGTGTCTGTGGACTGTCCCGTATGGGACGGGAGACGGCAAGTGCTTTGCACTGTTCTCCCTCTGTCTACAACACTCAACAACCTAAATACTTACTAACATTTGGTTAGGGGCCAATGGCCAACTTTGTTTTTTTATTATTATTTTGATTGGATTTACAGATGAATCTGTAAATCATCCTTGTTTTCCTCCCTCCCAAACAAAAAAATAATTTCCAAATGGTAGGCCACATATTTTTAACCATGTGGCTGATCCGTTTTTTTTTTCTCATTGGCCTACTTTTCCCTTTTCTTTGGTTGTTATCAACCACCATGTTCTCAAAAACGACTTTAACTAGATCTTAAGGGGAGCTACCATCCCCCACGACCAAATTCCTCTACCTGACTTGAGCACCGGGATTAAGTCGTGGTAGCATTCCCCCCTTAAGGTAATTTTGTAACGACTTGATTTAGGTCAAACTAAATCTAGTCACAAACAGTTACACTTTTTGTTGTTTGTCTAGTTGTATTTTTTTTTATTTTATAAGCCTTCACTTCACCACTAGATAATAGAATGTGATTTGTGTCGATTGATGAAAAGAAGAAGACATAATTTTTATAATTTTATTTTTTATAACTTATGGTTGGACCATTTTTATGGTAGGGTAACGACACCTTACCTAAGCATTATTAAATTCACCATAATTATGATCACCGGTTGTAGGTTGGAGGAGATGATATCAAAGACCCGATTAACCACCAAGCTTCACAAATTTGCAACTTCATTTAAATAAAATTGCTTTAACTAAATCTCCAACCGTTACAAAGTAAACAAAAAACTGTTCTCTGTTTGCCATCGGTCGTGTTTATATACCAGTTTAATACTGATCCCGAAATTTCCTTTATTGTGTATCATAAATCATCTTCATTCTTGTGTATTCTGTTTATGACCCATAATCATGGGCTACGACGAGCATCATAAAAACATGGGCTTCGACAAGCATCGAACAATCGTCCTTTTTGTTTATGCTATGTGCCAACCGTCTGAGCTATCGCTGTTCATAATGTGAATTCGTTATATAATGGCCATAATCGTCACAGTATACTTTCGATAATCTAGCAATAATACGAGTATGGGCGGTCTTGCTCATGATCAATTTAGCCTATTCATCAAAGGCTCATTTTAAAACAACTTAATCTGACTCCTAATCTATCATTCGGATTTGATCTTTTATGAAGGGCAGACTTGTTTAATTTCGAACAGAAATGCTTTTATTTGCACTCAAATGGACGCACTTGATGTGGACGGATTCTACATTCAATAGGATAGCGCCATTTGCCATACAGACGATCAAACAATTACTATTTCGCATCAAATGTTTCGTGGACGTGTCATATCGACATTCGACGATATATTATGGCTACCCAGATCCATTGATTTGACACCGTCAGTGGGTCATCAGAAATAGGCTAAATGTTTATTGTTTTGTTTTTTAATAAAAATCTTTTTGATTCCTAAGCAAAACGAATTATAATGATGCCAATAAAATATATCGATCCTAATTTTGAAGTATTTTTTTAGTTACGGAATTATTCAACAAACAAATCGTTCAGTTAATTAGGACCCAATCTATTTATATGGTACAACCAACAAATTCAACAAACAAATCGTTCAGTTAATTAGGACCCAATCTATTTATATGGTACAACCAACATCTAATGGGGTTTACATCTATCAAAGCTACCAAATTAACCTTCCCAAATTGTAAATATTTTTGGAATACCCAATATGTGTTTGATGGAAAGGTACATATAGGCGATATCGATTTCATAAATAGTTTTAGAAATTATTTCGTATAACTCGGGAACTTTTCTCTATAATCAGGAAACACTCCTAAATCTTTGTTTTTTCGTTGTGTCGTTAACACAATTGAGAAAAATCCTAAATATAAACGAATTTTAGTTCGAAAGGTACTTGAATGGCTGAATGGCGATTTATGAGAAATATGTGTGCAACAGCACCATGAAACTAATCAGAGACGAATTTAATTAAAGGGTAATTAAAGAGACAAATGGCTTTAGTACTTTTAAACTGATCACGGCTAAAATTAACAATACTTTAGATATAATTGGCAGAGTTATTTATTATAAAAAAACGGAATTTTTCCGAATTTTTATGTATCCTGTATTGATTTAAATGAGGCCTGAACTTAAATGTTGCCTGTATTGATTTAAAAGTAACACGTGACGATGCAAAATTTGGTTCATGTAGGTTAAAGTGTGGATTTATATAAGGAACAAACAAACAGACTTTATGCTTTGTATATATGTAAGTAAAGGGTGTTCCAATTTGAGGTTAATTTTTAAATTTGTAATAAATGACAATTATTTGATGAGACTCTAAATTTTTATTTCAAATGATATGACAAATGTTCCGGCTTAGTAATGGAAAATAATGTCTTGTAAGTAACCTCCTCCTGCTGAACGGCAAGCTATCACTCTTTTACAAAAATTTTCGATGACATTCTGGCATAATACAATTAATAATATTCTCCTTTAGGTCATCAATTGTTTGAGGATCGTTTGCATAGACTTTTGCGTTCCGCAGGACAATATCTAAGGGTGTTAGATCCAAGATCTAGGCGGTGTTACCAAAGCGCTCGCGCAAAAGATCAATTGTTGCCGTTGCCGTATCACATGTGGCACGGTCCTACTGAAACCACATATTCTGGATTTCTATTTACAATGACAGCAATCCCAGCTTCGTTTTCAAAAATACGGTCCGATTACTCCACCGGCCCAAAAACCACACTAGACTTTCTGTGGATTTCCATTATTTCTCGTAGATTTTCTTCACCAGATTAATTTTGTTTGTTTACAAATCCACCCAGTTTAAAATTTGCGTCGTCGCTAAAGATGACTTTATTGAAAAAATTCGCATTTCAAGTATTTTTTTTTCTATGGTCCAATCACCGAACTAACGTCGTAATCCAAAGTCTGATGGTCTGTATGCCTTCAAATGATGATCTTGGTGCAGAATAAAGTGGTTTGTAGAATGTGTGATTGCTGTGATCGATGATGAAATTGTTTTTGAACTTTCATTAACACTATCGCTTACGGCAGCAATATTTGCATTTGAACGACCACTACGGCTTTAACTTTTTTTTTTTTTTTCATCCATTACCGAACCAGTTTCCACAAATGTTGCAACAATTTTTCGAATGGCCACAATTCACGGACAATTTTCTCTTCCTTAATCTGTACAAAATTTTTTTGCAACTTCTGCATAACTTTCCAAAAATGTAAAATCATTTTAATAACCAGAATGTTTTTACTTGTCATCTGCCAAATAACATAATTTGGCACTCTAGTACAAAAAATATAAATGGCGGCAAATTTAGAAATTAACCTCAAATTGGAGCACGCTTTATATGGTAGGTAGATAGATGAATCTGATTTTTCCCAAATGTATGTAATTCAACTGGTTGAGCTGAAAATTTACCATCTTCAGAGAATTCAAGCAATCTTGAAAACAGATATTTCTTATCAAATTCTAGGTAGTTTGCCTCAACCATAATAAAATCTCGTTCAACGTGAGTTTTGAAACCAGAAATTTTAATCATCAATATTTTATCCTTATATCCTTAAACTAAACCAATGATAACTGCAAACTAAACCAATGTTACGAATATTTAAATTAAGGTTTAAATAAATTATATTTGTAGATAATATTACCAATATTGCTGTAACGTTCTCTTCTCTATTGAATAGTTTACGTGTTTTGGTTAACAGCCGAAGAATTTTCTCTTGAAAAAGGCTTCACTCAATTCAAATCACTTTAGGAAATTTATTTTCGGTCCAAAACGACCAAAGTTATTTAAATCCTTTCAAAAATGACCAAATATTTTGTTGGTCCAAAACCGCTTTTCTCGACGTTTGAAAGTCTCCAAAGTTCGAAAAAGCAAAAAAAAATAAAGTCGGTCCGTCTGTTTGAATATCTGGATGTCTGAATGTCTGTCTGTGTTTGATGGTATCTTGAACATTTTGCCCGATTTGGAATTTTGTTCACCAATATGTTTCTTTAGCCAATGCCGAGAACTGAAAAGCTTTCGGAACCAGTATGCCAAGAGGATCGGGTTGAGTTGCGCGTTGAGTTTGTAGTTGAGTTGCGGGTTGAATTGGGGTTTGCGGGTTGAGTTGGGGTTGAGTGAAATTCAGTTGGGATTCGGTTAGGGTTTAGTGAGCAGTTCTATTGGGGATTTATTTGTTTGTTGAATTGACGGTTGAATTAGAATTAGCTTGAGTTGAGTTCATGTAGGCGTGTAGTTTTTAATACATGTGGCATGAGTTTGGGGTTGACTTAAGGTTTAGGTTGCAGCTCGAGTTGAGTTGAGTTGGGGTTGAACTAGGGCTGAGTTGGAGTTGAGTTGCGCTATAGTTGAGTAGGAGTCAGCGGGGTCTTTAAGTAGGGAATTTATTTATGGTTGAGTTGGAAGTTAACTTGAGTTATTTTGAGTTCAGTTTAGTTGCAAATGTAATTTTTCGAGTCTCATTGATTTGTGGATTGAGTTGGATGTCTAATTTGGGGTTAATTTAGTATTGGGTTCGGATGAAGAGTTGAGTTCATGTACACATGTAGCTTTTGAACAGTAAGCATATTTTGTTAACCAAAATTTAATTCGAGTTATTTTGGGTTTATTTCTTTTCCCAAGAAAATAGCCAATTTGATTTAATTCACAAAAGGCAACCTTTAAAAATAGAATATAAATTTAATATGTATTATGGCATCTGGTGGCAAGTATCATAATCAAAAGTTAAAATTATGTTTAAATAAACCCCATTTTATTGGGTTACTACACTCCCAACTAAATCGACTCAAACCTTCAGCGCTCACAGAAAGGCGATTTTTTTTTAAACGGCCTAACCGATATTCACAAGACGTTATTGTTTTGAAAGCCTGATATTTTTACTTTAAAATGACACTATTTTCATGGAAATTGGTTTAGTACTTTTTTATAATGAATTTTGAAAGAAAACCCAACCAAAATTGATGACTATGAAAAAAATATTGGGGTCTTTAAATTTAAATTATAACAAAATAATTGGCTGGCCACCTCACCTTCTCGAGTCCAACCTCATCCATGAACTGCCGAGTGGTTCGAGCTATGTGACACCGAGCACTGTCATGCATCAATATGAAATGTTCCTCGATATATCGTTCAGCGGTCAGACTACCTCTACGGCCTCTACACTGAGGCGTTTACTGTTTCTTGAGACTATTTTTTGGAAATTGTCGTCACTATATTAGTTTACTGTTTTGCGGGCTTTATTCTAATTATACTCTTTAAATAGGAAAAATTTCAAATAAATTATTTAATTTTATTTTCACATACTTAGAATAAATATCGATGGTGATGTAGAAAACTGACACAACTCAATCTTCCGCACAAAAAATTTTAGAAGCGAAAGGAGAAACGTTGATTTGTGATAAAAAGAGCTCAACTGATCGAGACAAACAATCTTAGAAGTAGTTTGGCTCGATATTGCTAAAGAACCTAAATAACATTTTAAATAAAACACTTGTTTAATATTTCGCAAATTTGAGATACAATTTATTCTCAATCGATTTCGACTTGCTAGGTCATCATCAGGAGTTAAACTAACCTAGAGGTTAGTTTAACTCCTGATGATGACCTAGCAAGTCGAAATCGATTGAGAATAAATTGTATCTCAAATTTGCGAAATATTAAACAAGTGTTTTATTTAAAATGTTATTAAATGTGTTTCGTCAAGTGCCGACGGCAATAAGTGTTAACAATAGAACCTAAATATTTCGTTGCTTGAATCAAGTACTTCAAATATTCCATTCAAAATAAAGAAAGACAGTTCTCTTTTAGGTAACAGTAACCAATATATTTTCCCAACCACATTATTGTAGACAATTCATTTTCGTCACCCGTTACAATTCTGTCTAAAAATGATTCACATTCATGGCGTATTAGTATTGAGGAATAAGCACTATTATCGGTCTAACAAATTTTTTTAATGATTTTTAATGATACATTTTTTCCCGTTCATTTTCCTTTACCACTTCTTTTAACATGTCGTCATCAATCAAAGCCGATGGTCTACCAGAGCGCGATTTGCCTTTTAACTTAAAATCATCAGCACGGAATGTAGCGTACCAAATTTGACATTTGCGTAAGGGCACTACTTCAGATTGAAACATTTCATTACCACCTATTTAAAATTTGTATTAACACTCCTTTTCAGAACCCTTTTCTCAAAAATAATTAGCAAGCAAATCACATTATCTTATCATTGTTGATTAACTCACTTAAAAACTTGTCGAGAGCAATTTAAAGTTTTTTATCGCGATAAGCTTTTAAGTCAGATAATCAACATTATTCAGATGATATGATTTGTTAATAAAAGTAGATACAAAATAATTTATAGCGCTATGCCGTGAGACATTGAGGCTTCCGGTTGTGTATAATAAAATCGGCAAAGGACCAAAGACCAAAGGAATTGTACCGCCGGTATCGCTTTTGATAAATGAACCACAAATGTTTCAAGTTGTTCTTTGGTTAGCTTAATCCGTTGTGCTATTATCGAATCGAAGAATGCATTGGGGATCGTATTGCAAATTTGATTGTGGAAAAAAAGATTTGATTTTAAAATTAGAATGGAAATCTCTATTTTTCAGAATATTTTAAAGATAAACCTTATTCATTTTCCAGAATTACTACGTACGGGCCCTTATACCAATCCGTAAAGATAATAATAACAGAACGCTTTTTTTTTCTACGATGGACTTTAACGCTTTTTTAGAAAATAAATAACGCACATGGATCTTACTTCGTAAAACAAAGAAATAAGGCCCTTGGGTGTACATACGACCGGCGTTGACGACTGGTGTTAATTCATTCCACCCATATTGCCTCTAATTTTTGCCGTTTTCAGCGTTAACTTGCTTAACATCACCTAAAGCATTTATTAATTTTTAATATCGTTTCATTTTGATTATATTTCTAATCACCTTTTTCTCGGGGGACTAGTTTCTCTTCGTTGTCTGTTAAGGATAAGTTTTTATTTTTATTATCCATTAGACTAATGACGGCCAACTCCTTAGAGGATCTTGTGAAAGGGCAAGTAGCAACATGACATATTTGGCCACTCTTATGCTATACTACAGTAGGCCCTCATCTTGACTTTGTTAGAAACATATATTTACCACCCTCATGCTACTCATTTTTGAACTTCCGGAATGTACCTGTTAGGCCCTTTAAACTGAAACCACACTTGCTACATAAATCTTTAATAACTTGTTCTTTCAATTTTTGACAATAGAAATGAAAAAAGAATGTGGAGTCTATTCAAAGTAGAAGTCTGTATAGTCCTAGGTGAAGCAGAGCGCCATAATTCCACCGAGAAAAGCAAAAAAGTTACCCGCGCCCGGTTGGTCCTTAGGCTTCATTAATCACGACTATATTCACACTGACGTAATCGGGCAAAGGGGAAAGGAGTGACGCCAACCTCTCATTGCAACGATTAACAATGCCTGAGCCCAGTGTAGCGAGAGAATGCCCTATCTGATCGTAGCAATTTTGGTATCAATTAAAATAATTTTAAATTAAAATAATTAATCTCCGTACATAACTTTTAATTCAAATTTCAAGCTACAAAATAGCGATTTACAATGCTGTAGAGGAAGAACAACTCATGGTGCCAATATTTGGGTACAGAAACTGTGGCGGATAATTCAATTTCTATTAAAATAGTTAATCTCCACATAAATTTCAATTCAAAATGAAAAACTACAAGCAGCGATTAATGCTTGAGGCCATTGTAGCGTGGGAGCGCCTAATTTGATAGGATCAATTTCGGTGTCAACATTAGCGTAAAGAAACTATGGCAGTTAATTAATTTTAAATTAAAATATTTAATCTGCACATACATTTTAATTTTAATTCCAAACTATCATTTCTCTCACCGCCTTCAGACGTTGTAACCCAAAACACCTATGGTATGGATGATACAGTCCACACCGAATTTTGTTAAATGCCATTTTTTTCCTACGAGAAGTGAATCCCCAATGGCTTTAATTGAATTTATCTCCTCAATGGCTTTAATTAGATTTTTGATGCTTGAGTTTTAAAATATCTATCATTAATGTTTGAAAATCATTGCATTAGTTCCCGGGAATGAATTTATTATCGCCATATCTAATGTTTATGAACGGAATTGTCGCCTTATTCGGTACTTTCAGCAGAGCACCTGACATCTGGAGCACCTGACTAACCATAAAACAAACGGAATCCAAATTATTAAACAATTGGTTTTGACAATTCTCTTCCTATTTGTAGACGTGAAACCAACGCGGCCTAAAGTTGATGCAAGCCGCCAATACCATCGACACAGGGCGATTTAATAAATCGAATTTAGCTAAACTCAGGTAATTTTTGCATATAAAGGCGATTACCAAAAACTGCGGTTGACTTAAAGCTTAAAAAGAGCGGAAAGGTAGTCAAATATTTTAATTAATTCATTTTTTTTACAAGCCAACATATATTTTCAAACAACAGTTCCTTTTTATGAAAAAAATGTACAGTGCAATGTAGTAAATGTTGCAAATTGTTGACAGAAAGCCTATTACGATATTTATTTTTAATCATTTTTAAGTGCGAGAATGCACTTTCAGAGAAATTACTGCTCCCGAACATGGATGTCACATTAAGTGCCTCATTCCTCAATGTAGGGTAATTTTCTGATGAAATTTATTTCCAAAAATTTTGTGCAGTGCTTGAAATAGCTAAAAGATTAAGGTCGGTTTGTAAGTCTCATAAGTCCATCTGAAATTTTTGATCTTAACTAAAAATGTCGCGTGTTTTAGGTGTTAGGAGCACGGCATTAGTTTTTTTAATAACTTCAAAGTCACTGAATCGTTGATCGAAATCTTCTTGCAAACATTTCAGATTATCGTTAAAACGCTGAAAACTCATAATTTCCTATGTTATTTCGCAATATGCTTAATTTTTTTTAAGCCATCTATTTTAGAAACTAAATCAATCAAAGTTTTTCCTTGTTTTTGGAGTTATATAGGTTCAGTATATTCGTCAAAAATCCAGGTTCTCTTAAAAACTGATTATTTTTATTATTAATTTGCATTTGTCCACTGTCTTTCACAATTCGTTCAAGAAATGCCAGCACTTCCGCACAAACTTCGAGAACACGTTAAAGGCATTTTCCTTTGCTTAACAAGCGTACCTCTCTGTACATCCGTAAATCTCCATACAAAGAATAAAGTTCTGCTAGGGGTAGTCCGAACTTACGATGTGTCAATGCTTTGTGGCTACCTCCTCCCCCCCCCCCCCCGAATTTTATTCACAATGTTAATGATGGATGACATCATTTTAGATATAACAATTGTTTTAGCGCAAAATACTACCTAATCTAAAATATAGTGATTGGATGGAGCATTAATATTTCGTTTTCTAAATTGTCCAAGTAATTCGGATTCGTTCCCTCTCATATTTGCAACTCTGTCGGTACAAACTTCACGTAGCTTTTCAAAACCAACAATCGGCTCACAAGTAATTTCGACAGCTCGAAAAATGTAGCTCCCTTGGTAGTGTTGTGTATTGGTACCACGTTAAGGAGCGCCTCTTCCACATTAAAAACATTGTCTATAAATCTAATAAATATTATTACTTGTGCCACACTACTAATATCTGTACTATCGTCGAAAGTTAATCAATAAAATTAACACTTAGTAATTTTGCTTATTAAAATGTCCTTCTTATACTCACTAATATGCGGAACTCTTCTTGTTACCGTACGAGTATGTCTTGTCAGTGGAATATTTTGAATATGTTCAGTCATTATTTGCCCCGCATTGACGAAAGACTGCAGCATCAGAAAAAGCCGATCAGTAAAAGGCTTTTTTGCATTTGCAATATTATAGCTTTCAATATATGGTGCTAATGTAATATAATGGTTTGAAGTTTTTAATTATGTCACGTCCAGCAATTCCAATGACATAATCCAGTTACTACGTTTCAGTGAAGCCAGAACGGCTCTGCACCATTCGGTGTACTGGTCACCAGCAAAATGAGTGTTCCATAAGCACATATTTTTTGTGTATCCTGGTTGCATTCCTCTCAAAAAAGCTATCACTTTAAGATCAGCACAAATTTTCCATTGATGGTCATTGTACAATATGTGACAGCATCCAAGATTTTCTTTAATAACGAGTGCTGAGTGCGATCGGAATGTAATTTTTCTAGTTGGTAACGTGAAGAAGAACTGCCTTCATACTGCTTTTCGAGGAATCGATGAACAATCTCCAGTCTTCAGATTTATATTCTTCATTGTGCATTGCCAACACCAAACCGCGGATATAAATTAAATTATTTTAATTAAATTCACGCTGATGACCGTATGCTCCGTATATACGAAAATCCGGTACTAAAACTTTCACTTATTTTAATTCCTTGGCTAAGACAATCGACTGTAATTACTTTAGATAGCGTTCGATGATTTGAAAACGATCTTGCGAAATTTCGATGTGATTGCATCCTGTAATGACATTCGATGGTTGATACATTACTGCAGATGATTCTCCAAACCTTTATTAAATCTACAATATTAGGTTTTATAAGACCTTCTGTTAGTCTGGGCCTTATTGCCATCTTGCTGACCATTTCTCTTAAACTGAGCCTAGCAGTCGAAGAGTGAAATTTTGAGGTGGATTGGTCTTTTATTCTGGCAGATCAAAGTTAAAAGTGAAGAGGCTTTATTGCTTTCATATTTCATTGTTGGTTTCGTCTCCGGTATTTTTTAGTTTTGGTATATTTTAATAATTCGCTTGGGAATTGTTTATTTCGTTGAAATTCAATTCAGTGAATTCTTCATTCAGTACGTGCTGTCGTTATTTTAAATGTTGAAGTTTTGTTTTTAAGTATCTTACCCAAGCGATTTTGGGCTGCCAGCATAAATACTTCGAAGTGATGCTTTAAAGCCGCTGAGTATTGCCGATTTTCTAGCTGGAATTCATTTTTGGTTATTGAGTATGAGATACTACATAGAATTGGCGCTAAATTCATTTAAAGGATTGACGCTATTATATGTAGTTGCTTCCAAAAGGATGGAAGAATTTGTGCTCGGGTTATAGCACTGTCTCTAAATTTAAAGTTGACCACATTTTGAAAGTAAAAAATTTGGTTCTGAATTCGCGATTTTGATAAGAGAAATTTCATTCTTTGAAATCTGAACTTTGTCGATTTTGAAGTAACATTTGTAATCGTTATAGGATACAAAATTATTATAAAGAACTGATTTATCAATTACCATCAACAAATCCATGAATCATCAACACAACATAAAATTTTACCTGCTATTGAAAATCGATTTTGGATAAATTAAAATAATTCTTTTCTCTTTCCCTCCAACAGGCAATATATAGGCGAACACATTCGATGCATAACCGGAGGTACAATACCCGAACATGTGATCAACACGTTTTGTTTTTTTACCACAACATTTACGGTGGTCCGACATTTCAACCAAACTATTTTGGACGGTGGTTTAGTACCACATCCAGGTGTTGGCCCCGTACTACCCGACGATAATCTACGTCATCATGCATACTATCAGTGGGTCCCATTTTTTTTGTTTGCCCAAGCTATAATGTTTTATTTACCACATTTGCTGTGGAAGAGTTGGGAAGGTTTGTATATAAATAATTTACATAAATAATATTTTGTGAATACTTAGTAAATTTTTAGCCATCTGTCCTATAAATATTATAAATGCTGCAAGATATTAGTAAATTTCCAAGGTTTAATATAAAAGAGTAAATATGTGTACATACAAACAAAGTTTGATTCATAAAATAATTTAAAATATTTTTTTTTTTGGTTGACAATTTTTTAAATTCCATGTGCGATTGAAATAATGACATCACGCGTGTATAGTTTATGAATCAAAATGAATTTCGCGCTGTTTTTTTTCGGTCCAATATCTAAAATTAGCGTAATTAAGATATTTTTAGTGCGCTATATCCTCGTACATTTATACAAAAAATAAAGCCATTAATGATAATTAGAGTGACTCGTTTGAATGTCACATAATAGCAATTAACAAATAATTGTTTGTATTTTTAATTTAGTTTTATAGTTTTAAAATTTTTTTTAAAGTCATTAATAAATATTCGAGAGCGAGAGTTGAATATAATCTAAAGAACTAAAAATTGTTAGCAACCGCCGGATTATTTTTAGAAAATATTTTTAATGTTGCATGCATTGATTTCTGTTTAATTTATGTAAACGTATATTACCAGTACGGAACATAAAAAGTGATTTATTTATGAGCATGACGAGACGCATTTGTCGACGGAGATTTTTTGTGCAATGGGAAACAGTTTTAGATATTTAATTATTTCTGTTTGGCTTATTACTTGATCTTTATTGATGTGATTTGTATTTTATTTTACGATATAAGATATTATGGTGTTTAGTTTTAAATTAGGGTCATTGGAGGTAAATATTGATATTAATGGAAGATGCTTTATTTTCAAGAACGATTTAAAATTTCGACTGCGTTTATACAATTCATAGAATTTTTCCTATCGCTTTGTTTTTATTGTGTTCCGAAATAGAATGCATACATCAGCGACTTAACGGCTCTACTTGTGGGTCTCCGTCACGATGACATGGAAACGTTTCAATAATCTTCGGATATTTTTCATGGAAAGAACCCTGCAGAAAAATACCAGGAAAGGACAAGGCATTTAACGGTTTTTTAAAAATTATAATCAGCTGAGATTTATTCGCATTTAAAATGAGCCTATTAGAGACCGACCAACTAACGATATGACTTAAATCTTCATTTATCCGAGAAATATTCCTAACAAAATCCTGATCTAAACGACTATTTCTATAAATTTGGACGTAATTAGCGAAAATGTGAAATGAGCAATGTTGAATAAAGGATTGTATGTCACTAATGTAAATAGAAAATAATAGAGGACCCAGCACTGAACCCTGAGGTACAGCGGAAATCAGACAAAGAATTGTCGAAAAAAACTGCCTGAGAACGATTTTTCTAATCTCAGATAGTTAAAACTCAATTTGGCAGTCGAAACCGAAAATCTAAACTGAGATAAGAATTTATTGAAAAGAATTCTGTCATTAATAGAATCAAAGGTCTTAGAAAAATCCAACAAAGTTAAAAAAAGTGTATTCCCTATTATTCATATTACGCCTAATATCATCACTTATATTTAATAACGCAGCAGAAATGCTATGAAATTTTTTAAACCCAGATTGGAAGAAACTAATCAAACTATTGCTATGTAAATGCAATTGAATTTGATTTTTAACACCTATCTCGAAAGCTTTAGAGAGACAACTTTAAATGCTAATTGGCCGAAAATGGGATAGCTCTAAAGGATTACTGATGTTTGGGATGGGGATTAGTTTACTTATCTTCCACTTATTTGGATAGGAAGAGGACGTTAGAATAAAATTGAAGATATGTACATAACAAGTATTTTGAGACGAAATGAAAAACTCGCTTAACAAATTTTAAATTGACGTTATCCAGACCAGAAGATACCGATTCAACCTTTCAAACAGCAGATTGTAAAACCTTGAGAGAAATATTTGAAAACGAAATCGAGTTAGAGGACGCACTAGACGCAGACTAGAGCAAAAATAACTATTATGTCATTGAGTTTGAAAACCCCACTAGAACTATTCCTGCATCTGCCTAGGCCTAAAATACGAATATTACACCAGAAAACCTTGGGAGGAAGAGAGGAGTTCAACTTGTCCTTGAAAAAATTACGTTTATCAATTCGAATTAACCCTACAACTCTGTTACGAGCCTGCTTATAGTCTAAATGAGACTGACTATCAGGATAACTTTTCCATAAACGATATTTACTAACTCTAATATTTATGGCTAGCGGTTGGACAATAGTTGGTGCCACAGTGTTGTATACGGATAAATTAAAACTATTTAAAGGATTCTAATAATCCCGAGAGAAGCCGGAAGTTTGGAGTATGTCGAAATTAAAGTCACCTGATATATACATTTCATCGAATCTACAAGAGGAAAAGACTAAATAATCTTTCTAAGTCTACAAGTGATTTTTTAAATTGGGCATACGACCTCTTACTAGTTTTTGGTGGGTTATAGACGGTACCGAATAAGATTTTACGACCATTAATGAAAACATTGACAAATAAAAACTCTAAATCCGATACTAACAATTCTGAAATGGATGAAGGTATGTATGGTAACTAACCTAGCCTTAATGTGGTCACCTACATATTTATCTATATATAAACCACCATAGTTAAAGGGAGCTACCGCTCTATCTTTCCTAAATATATTATAACCTTTAATGGCCACAGCTGAACTAGGGATATTTGGGTTTGAAAGGGTCTCAAAGAAACAAAGAATGTCGACTGAAGCACCATTAAAATGTGACGAATCTCGTCAATATTTGGGACTAAACTTTGCACGTTCAAACTAGCTACATTTACAATGACCTATCGACTAACATAGATTTTAAAACTATATTGGAGATGTTAAAAGATAGTTAAAATTAAAATCAAAGCTCAAGTGTAAACACGACGCGGGCGTGATTGATGAGCCATACTTACAAATAAAGATAAGGAATGCTCATCCAAAATGAACGAGATTGCTGGAAATGTAAAACGAAAAAAAAACAAAAACCACCCAAAGTAACAAATGGCAAGTTAAAGTAAACAATGGAACAATACTTAACCGTTGAGCCCTAATTTATGCTCCCCAAAAATCGAAATTTTTAATATTTTTTTTTCCTATGATGAGAAAAAAAAAACGTGACACGTTTGTCTAAGGCAACTCCCTCAGGGGTACATCCTACATTTCAACAGCAGTTCAAGATGAGCGAACCACGTCATACGATTGTTGTGTGCCCGTACCTTCGTTCGAGAACCACTGGTAGTCCGAGGGAGACGACGATCATGTTGAGAGTCTATATGGCAAGCAGCGAATTTTGTTGTCGTCTTTGCGAACGAACATTGTCATCAACGGGGCAACTAACTGTTTATTTTTATAAAACTTTTTGTCAATAAGAAGCACTTTCTGATCTACATTGTTGATAATACTGAAGATAGAAGAAACAATCGAATCGCGATGATGCCAACTCCGTAGGAGGAATCTAGTTATATGATATGAGGATATAGTTGCTGCTAAAGTTTCGCTGGAGTTATATTAATGTATTGAGAGAGAGTACAAATAAGTTTTTTTTTTGTAACTTCGAAGCTTTATTCAAAGAAATTGGTACAATGTATTTTATTCTAAGTATTATCCATCGGTAGCTACGATTTTTTCCCACCTTTCTTCGTCTTTTTAGGCGATCCAAGAATCGATCCAATTTTTGGGTTCTTCGTAAGCAGTGAAGTGCTGCTCGGTCAGGCCGTGAGTCTTCGACCGGAACAAGTAGTAGTCGGAAGGGGCATCTCAAAACATATTTGTACACTCAATAAGCTGTTCTGTATAGTCGAGAAACTCTATCAGAAACTAACTAACCGATTTGATATTATTGACTTTTTTCAGATCGGTATTTAGCATTTGACCGGTTTCAGAACCCTTGGCTTTATGGCAAACAGGAACTGCTTCTCTCAAACGTTTCGAAATAATCTAAGGAACCACATGGAGTTTCTCCAGAAGTAATCGCAATAAATTGAAATGTCCGAAGCCTCAGACCGAGCCGGACCACTATGAAAAGCCAAATGCGTCTTAAGAAAATTTCGGTTTTGGTGTATTCGAAAATAAATCGGGCAAACCGGCATTTCAAACCGTCAAATCCAATTTTTACCTAAATTATTTGATTTTCAAAATCAAAATTATTAAAAAATATTTCAAATCATTACGTTCCACAATATTCGTAGAAATTTTTATTAAAATGCTTAATTTCATTCAAAAAACCCGAATTTTATATTTTGACGGTCGGATTTTTGCTTGACCGCGAACTGCTGTAAGCCATATAGCCCAGAGAGAGTTTTAGGAATTTAGTGATACTGCTGAGTTAGCAAAATTAATGCTTTATGGTAGATAGAAAATAAATGTGAAACTAGATTTCGTGGCGATATCTCTTTAAACGTTTATGTACTCCTAGTTTTTATAAATCACGTGATTTAACAAATAATTTACCAAAAAAAAATGCAAAATCGCTCTTAAACTTAACAGAAATAATCGTTTTTGGTTTTTTGTTCAGGAATCTCTATAAAATATTTCTGGGCACAGGCAAGAATCTCCTCCATTTTTGCCTTGATAACAGGTTCTTTAAATACATCATCGAACTTTACTGTCTCGTAATATTTATATATTCCTCCAGTTCTTCGATAATAATAATTTGACTACTGGTAATTTAAAAAAAAATCCTCCTGAATAACTTCATTAGGTAATTCCTCAGAGCCACTAAATAAGTTCAACAACTTTGTTTAAATCAAAGCTTTTTATCACATGATTTGGGCATTCCAACAATGTCAAGGCAAGTCTTTAGCGTAACCGAATTTGTTGATAGAGAGTGATCCAGATTCGATCAAAGATTACATTGAAAGCAACAATAAAAATTGAACTAATTATAGTTTTTGTTTTAAAACATGATTTGATCCGGGTCAGATTAAACGTCAAGAAATGCATCTTATGTTTACTTAATAGCTATTTCTGCGGAAATTCCGTGGCAGCTGTTCTAGTTTTCTTATAATTTTTTTGGTTACCGAAAACTCAAGGTTAGATTTATTGCTATTTGTGTCTTTATAGTCCATAGGCGGCTTCATAGTTGAAAAAATGATAAAACCCAAGAAAGATTTGAGTTAGGCTGAAATTGTGGATTTAAGAAGTTTTTTGGCGTCGAATGAAAAAAAAATCGTACCACCCCTCGAAGGGCGGAAGTGGGAAAAATTCGAAATTTAGATGGGAAAAATCGCTAATTTTATTTTAGTTTTTCGCTAATATCTCTGAGATTAATAAATATTGAAAAAATGTGTTTGTTTATGTCAAATTGGTCTACTCTCAAAGTTCACCAAAGGTGCCCAAAATTCCCCCAAATTTTGCTAATTTTTGAGACGTTAGCAGCTCGCAAAGTTCTTCATCATAACGTTCAGAATCTTCTCTCTCATTTTCTTAAACCTGTTTTTCAAGATATTAGTGGAAAAACACATTTATGCACATAAATGATACATTTCTCCATTTTCGCCCCTCGGGCTAAGAGATTTTTTTAATTGTACTTAAATCCAGCATTTCAGCCTAAGGCAACTTTTGCTTGAATTAAACGACCAGCTGCTTGTACTGTTAGAAAGGTATATAAAATATATGTTAGCATATTCAAATATGCCCCTCCATTTTTGCCTTGGAAATAGGCATCTCAAAATACATCCTCGGAGATTTCTGTCTCTTACAATGAAATCCTTTATTTTATGTGAAAAGAGAGTTGATTATCAAACATTTCTGGATTTGTTCTTCTAGCAGAAGATGCATTAAGCTTGAAAATCGCTTGTATTGTACATCCAAATTGTCCATTCAGGAAAAATTTATGAGGCTCTAGGCTGAACATTTTATATGTCCTCCCCTTAGGTATCGAATGTCTTGCCCGACTTAATGTAGTAGGCCCTACTTATTGTGAAGTGTGGAGACGTGGTGTATTAAGAAATGTTTACAGTAAACGTTAATCCACCTAAAATTTATTAAAAGTGGATCTAGGTGTAGAGAAAAATTGAAGGTCTTTCAGTTGTTCCTTCACTTTTTGGAAAAATCTGACCACATAAAACGCCTTGGTGTTATCTTGGATAGTAAAAACTCGCTACTTCTACCGATATATAGTACTTTCATATGTTTCTTTTTTGTTTGGCGCCCAATCCTCAAATCACTAGCTTTATTAATCAAGTATAATAAACTTCAGAATATTGATTGTAGTGCAATTACTGGAACCGCTCTCCTTCGCGATACAGCTTGTTACATTTTTTTTAGGCACTTCCTGTTCTGCAGTGTTTCGTTTGAGAAGCATTGAGACATGAACTGTGCTCATTTATACCAGAAATCGATGTGGTAAATGATAAATTAATTAATGAATTTAACTTCAACAATTTATTCTCGGTAGTTTATTGATTACTCATAACTTGTGGAACTCGCAGACTTCTTACACGCTCCTCGGGCAGTACATCATCCCAATCTATACAATTTGTCGTAATCGTTCCGAAGTATGGGGTCTTTCCGAATTAATCATTGTATTTCCTAAAGATGGCTCGGCTTTCTCAAAGAATTCCAAAGGTGGCTCGGTTTTACTTTGTATTGCGTTCCGATCAAATCTGGTTTTTATTTAGTGAGACATTTTCAGCTGCAATATTTTTATTTGTTTGATTTGATATAAGCAGCTTTCCTTAAAGGGTCTTATGAATAAACCAGTTACCAGAAGCAGCCCTCATTTTCCTCTAGCCTGATTATTTCTTTATTATTTCTTTATTTGTCCTGCGCTTTAAATGCTTATCCTCTTTTCTACAAAAACGCGAGAGTTTACTAAATTTATCGTTTGATGCAATAAGAATGACTGATTTGAGCTACACCCAGAATTTTATGAAGAGAGCAGATTTAAAAATTTTAAGAATTGTAGGAATCTAGGCAAGGACAGAAAATCTTTTTCAAATGATTCCACTAATCGGCAAACCTTTCTCTTATTAACTTCAATCTATTAACCAGGTTGTCTTTGTAGCAGTTATCTCTTAAATTATTATGTTAAAATAATAATAAAACTCATCATCGCACGAAAATAAGACAAAATAAAGAAAAATTTACATTCCATTCAAGATTCAACGATCTCAAAAGCATTTTTGAAATTCATATATTCAACGCAAATATTTATCAAGAAATCTTCATTATTTACCTACTGGATTTGACACATAGTTAAAAAATTTATAAAATATTCAACGCCATAATCAAATATTTGCCTAACTGATGTTCTTTGTATATTTTATTATTTTTAATTGATATGAATTTAGGTGGAAAGATTAAAAAATTGGTCGATGGTTTACAAAGAATCGCATTATCCCGGTATGTTCGTCAAAAAGCAGATTTAGAAATAAATTCTGCCGCCAAATTGCTGTCAAAGTACACAGTACGAGATAAGGTTGGCACATTACTCATATCTGATTAATAAATCATAAAGTAACTATTTTGTCTTACATTTACAGGTGACAGCAATTCGTCGTGCATTTTACAATCACATCAAAGTAAACAGTCAGTGGGCATATAAATTCATGTTCTGTGAATTATTGAACATCGCCAATGTGTTACTGCAAATTTATACGACAAATAAATTTTTGGGCGGACAATTTTACAATCTCGGTGTGGATTTTATACGAGAAGATTTCAAAGGTACAATGGATGTGTTGGATATTGTTTTCCCGAAGGTCACAAAATGTCATTTCTTTAAGTATGGCCCATCGGGTGGTATACAAAAACATGATGCACTTTGTGTAATGGCTTTAAACGTTATAAATGAGAAAATATTTGTATTCCTGTGGTTTTGGTATGGATTACTTTTGTTTGTGAGTCTCATTGGAATGATTTATCGACTGGCTACGTTAATATTTCATTCACGGTCGGCCAGTTTTAATGGTTATATATTTTCACAAGTTTGCCCGGGCCGCTTGAATCCATTTGACATGCTAACGGTTACCAATAGATTTGCGTTTAATGATTGGTTATTTTTATATTACTTGGCCAAAAATATGGAGCCGTATGTTTTCCGTGATATGTTGATCCGAATAGCACGTGAGCTCCGAAATGAAGATATTACTGAAACGGATAGCGAAGAAGAAGAAGAAGAAGAGGAGCAGCAAGATGGCGAAGATGACGAAGATGGAGGAAATGTAGATGAACTTGATCACCAGCCGGCTAATGACATAAAAGGCAGTAAATATAATTTAAATATAAGCCCAACACCTTCGGCGCCGTTGATTCCGAAGAACAATTCTATTTTTGACATTAACGAAATGAATGATAATGAAAGGAATAACGATACCCTGGACCGTAAGGCTCGTCGAGCCAATGAAACACTTGTAAGGCTATTAAATGAGAAGCCGGGTAGTGCTAATGTGCTGAAATAGTTTTAGGATTAGGATTTATGTTTGTGATACATTACGAATAAAATATTAGATTTTAAATTTTTTTAAAAATGTTTTACCGCTTTAGTTTGGTTTTAATTCACCAGTGACTGAGACTCTTTTCGCTAATATCACTTGGTACAAAAGGTGTAAGAAACACAGCTTGTTGCTTATAATCAATCTTTCAAATAGTTCGTCCATACTGATGAATGTTGTTTGGCAAATAGGTCAGCCATTGCAGTATATACAGTCCAGAATATGCCTTGGTTGTTTGGTTAGAATATGGTAATATTTCTGGCCTTATTTTCCACACCAACTCGAACCAAATTAGACTCCGTTTCTTATTTGTGTTCATAGTTCCAGAATCCAATGTAAAATCAGCAAACTTTGATGTTTCATGTTTATTCTCGGCCATTTTTCAATTTTAAATTGTATTTGACAGAACACCATGTAGGTTTCCTCTATAATGTTGTGTATATTTTCTAACACTGATAGTCCAGCTGGTTAATTTTAATTTGCAGATATATATTTTCGTTTACGAGTGCAAGAATAACTTTGTGGATACGTGTTGCCAGCTTCAAGGCGTTTAAAACCGTAACCCTCGTTTTACCCTCGTTTATTCCATCTAAAGGACGTTAGAATCATATTCATCCAGAAATTACAACGAGGATTATACAAAGTTATTTTTATTAGCTTGTCTTTCTTCCTTTTCAAAACACTGGAAAGACAAATAGAAGCTCATATTAGAGGCACGATTGTGTTGGAAAAGCTGTCTAAATCTCAACATGCCTATTGCAAGGGGAGATCTGTAGAGACTGCTCTTCATTCTCTTGTATATTTCATTGAAAAATCTTTCGAATATAGAGACTACGCAATGGTAACCTTCTTGGATATTGAGGGGCCTTTAACAATGTGCTTCCAGGGGCTATAACTCAGGCACTTTCAGATCTGGGAGTGGATGAATCACTCAAGGACTGGATAGTTCAAATGCTAAGAGACAGGATCATAAATGCTAGTTTTGGGGAATCCTCCGTCAGAAGATTTCAATCAAGTCAATCAGAGGTACACCACAGGGTGGCGTACTGTCCCTCCTACTTTGGAATTTGGTCATAAATGACCTGTTGCTGAGACTGGAGGACGGTGGCTTCAAGATGGTTGCCTATGCGGATGATGTTGCTATTGTTGTCCGTGGTAAATATCCCGGCACCCTTAGTGAGCTTATGCAAAATGCCCTGGTCACTCTTTCATTTTGGGCCAATGGCTGTGGGTTGAATATGAACCCACACTAAACCGAATTGGTTCTCTTCTCTAGGAAATATAAACTTCCTCATATCGATCCTCCCACTTTAAATAGGTTCAGCTTGACTTTTACAGTTGAAGCGAAGTTTCTGGGTCTCGTTTTGGATAGCAAATTAAATTGGAAACCTAATATTCTGGAAAGGATAAAGAAAGCTACGGTAGCGCTATACTCCTGCAAAAATGCCATTGGGAAAGGATGGGAGCTGGAGCCCTGCATCCTACATTAGCTTTATACCGCAGTAGTCAGACCCATACGCTTGTATGGGGTAATAATCTGGTGGCCTGCTCTGGACAAACCTGTCAACCAAAAGCTATTGACAAAAGTTGAGAGAACAATCTCTCAGTGGATCAGTGGTGCACGGAGGAGCACATCCACTCAGGCACTAGAGACTCTGCTATTTTTGACTCCTCTAGATATCTTGGGGAAACATTTGGCGGCTTGTACTGGCATACGGCTAAAATCCATCTTAATGTGAACCTGCAACAATACAGGGCACTCATCTATTTTGTACAACAAACAAATTCCCAAGACCACCGACTATACTGTCCAGTCACTATCTTATGACACAAAGTTCCGGACTAGGATTCCATCTAGGAAGGACTGGATGATGGGTGCAGTTTTGGAACCAGAAGTTATAAACTTTTTCACTGATGGTTCAAAACGGGACGGGAAAGTCGGGGCTGAAGTTTTCTGCGAGGAACTTCTGTTAAATCTCTCCTTCCGTCTCCCTGACTACTGTATCATTTTTTAAGCTGAAGTAACTGCCATAAAGGAATTCGTAGGCTGATTAAGGTATAATGTAATATCGGTTTGTAATATTCGCTTATATACTCCTCCTTACTTCGAAAGTAGTCCAGAACTGTCTCTCACCTCTTAACGAGATGGCAGATCAGTTCAACATCCACATTTTATGGGTGCCAGGACATTTCATAAGTACAGGGAATATAAACGCAGATGAACGGGCTCGACGTGGTACAACGGACCACTTCTCAGAAAGCAGAAAGGATATTCAAATGCCTCTTGCGGTGTGCAAACTGCTGCTTCAGGAAGAAGCTAGCAAGCTGACGAATGACAGATGGTCAAGTATCTCTTCTTGCGTAATAACTCGGCAGGTCTGGCCAAATTTGGACTTGGCGAGATTCAAACAGCTGATCTCATTTCAGCGAAGTCAGATCAGTATGGTTCTTGAAGTGATTACGGGGCACTGTCTCATAGGGAGGCATGCGAGTAGACTTGGTGTCTTCTCAAATGACTACTGTCGTATTTGCGAGGACGAAGAGGAGGAAGAGAAAGTACTTCATCTTCTTTGCACCTGGCCTCGTTTGGCACGAGACAGACTAAAGTTTGTAGGGGCACCCCTCTTCAAAGACCTAACGGACCTCTGTAGGATGGACGTCAGGAGTATCCAGCGCTTTGTTTACAGCTGAAAATGGTTCCAATGAGTTGGAGGAAATAATTATTCGTGGTATGGCTACGGACCATTTTTGTGTCTATGCCTGATCCTAGTGGACCGCCACCCAAACCTAACCTAAACTTAACCTAAAACAATATACGGCAGCGGGAGCGGAATATGGCAGTCGTTTCAAGTGAATTACTGCTTCAAATTTTAACCGATGCTTGAGGTCTCGAAACAAATCAGCCGCGGTTGATAAAGGTTGTCGCCTTGTTAGCATTTCAAATTGCTCAAAATGCACGTGTTCAGGGAATGCAAAAGTGAAGCGGAGTACATCGAGGCCGAGCCAGAGAAAGGGATCCCAAGACGAATCAAACAGCCGTTTGAGAGAGAGATAGCGAGAGAGAGCAAGACAGCGGTAGAACTATAATTATTTATCAAAATACCTCAAAATTGTGCAGATATTGATTGCTTCAAAGATGAAGAAAAAGGACTTCCCAACTATTAATGTGGAGCATAATGTACGAATTATTGTTTAGTTTGTCATTTTGTGTATATTAGCAGGCCAATGCTATATGGATTATTTTACGCAATAAGCTTTAATAAAGAATATAATTTTGAACAGTTTTCTGAACAGAACAGTCTGAACGCAAAAAACCGTAACCCAAATTGCAACTAAACTTGATTAGGAAAATCTGGATTACTAATCCCTAATCTGGGCCCTGATTTCTGAATAGGAATTCGTATAAAAATTCTACGTATTCGTATGACTGGTATTTCTGAACACGAATTCGTATAATTCTAGTACGAATTCGTTTAAGCATAGTACGTTTGGAAATTTTCCTTGGGCTAACGACACAATAAATAGAGCAAGGAAGATTCAATATGTAAGTAAACTAATAAAATTAAGAAATATTTCTTTAAAATCGACAATATTTGTACAAATATTATATGTAAATATGATTAACAATAAATTGATTAATAGTTTGCAAATTTTAATTGTAGGGCAAAAGTAACTAACCCAAAACAAACAACCTCCACAAAGCAGTACGAACTTTTGGTATCGTTTATGGAGGATCACGCCGATTTGGCGAAAGGTTACAATACAACTTCCGAAGCGAGATTACTAGTAAAAAAATTATGAGGAAATTAGAACACGGCTAAACAGTAATGGGCCACCAGTACGAAACCCTGAGAGGTGGAAAAAGGTTTGGTCCTATTTTAAATTCCACATTAAAAAAAAGCTAAAAGAAAACAAAATTATTATTTTGGCTACGGGAGCAGGACGGGCAAAAATGCATACATAAAGATAATCGATTTACAACGTGCTGTAGAGGGAACAAGCAATACGCAATCGTTTGGAGACACAATTTTAGAATTGCCAACTGTAATCGATTCGCTTCCTGCAGTCGATGTAGATGATCCTTATACGGAAAATGTTCAAGAGAACATGGTTGAGCTGCAGACTCCAAGAGCAACGGCCCAAATCCAATCAAAACCTTCCCTATTACAGGAACAAGTCAACATACAATCGAAGTTTCATGACAACGTTTCAACCAAAATTTGGTTGCATCAAAAATGCCGTAGCTGACACAAACAAAACGTTAAAGCGATTGGTTAGGATCAAGGAAAAGTCTTATGATTTAAGAAAAAGAGAAATGGAACTAAAGGAAAGGAAAATAATTTTAAGGGAAAACGAAATTAAATTAAAGCAAAAGTCTAATTTTTCGGACGAAAAATTGAAGCTGCAGGATTTAGAAATAAAAAACAAAAACTTGAAATCAAAGCGGCAAAACTATAATTTTTATAGTAAAAAAAATGCGATTAATGAATTTATCTGCGATAATGAACCAAAATAATTACAATGAAAGTACAATGAAATTTATATATTGTATAAACATGAAATTAAACTGATGAATAAACATTTAAGTTTATGAATTTAAAATATTTTGTCTAATCCTTCTTGCGGCTGTATTTTCTGGTTCGTTTGTTAAATTTTCTTCGACATTTATTTGTGCTGTTATAGATTCGTTTACTAATTCGAACGGAACGTTGTAATGCAGGCAAATGTTGTGAAGTGCAGAGCAGACGTTAATTATCTGCGAAGCTTTCTTGGGCGTATAATGAAGCTCGCGGGCTCCCAGCAGACATCAGAATCTCGTCTTTAGTAATACAATGCTTCGTTCTACAACATTTCTTGTTCTTGAATGAAAAGAATCAAATACAACTTCTCTGCTGCCTGAGTCAGCCGCTCGGAAAAGGGTTATAAGCCATGGTTCCAGAGGGTAACCAGAATCACCTATTAATGAAAATGTTTATTTTCAGTCAAATATTTAAACATTTACACAAAAACACTATTATTTAGCAAGTAGCCAATAATTCTCAGAGTTAAAGTTTGCTTGCAAATACCGACGATAGGTACTCAAACTCCATACCAAAGAGCCATGAGATGAACTGCCGTATCTGGAGTCAACAGCCATGATCCTCATTTTACGATCGCATACCTAGGTGGGAATAACAGAAATATTAAGTGCTTGAAATTGTACCGATGAGTAAGCTTATCCTATCATTGTATTAATGCTGTTTGCTCTTCCGGTTGAAATATATATGTTCGTTTTCAACTGGATGTATTATGTTAACATGGGTTCCGTCTATGCAGCCTATAACAGCAGGAAATCCAGCTTTATTGAAAAAAGCACTTGTTACTATAGCTGTGTTTTTTTATTCGCTCCCGATAGCTGCTATCGAGAGCCGTCATTTTTCTATACCTAAATTTAAATTTGACCCGCTATTTATTGGTAAACTAAATTTATTTTTCATCAAACTATCATTTTTAATTCAATTGTTTAGCGAAAAATTGCTATAAAAAATATTTGGCTCTACCTATTTATACGAAGCGCTATCGGCAGCCATATTTTATATGACGGCTTTCGATAGCAGCTATCCGGAGCGAATAAAAAACGAAGCTTATATCTTTGTCTGTGTTAGATTGACGGGACGATATCTATTTTGAGCACAATTTAGATTCAAACGCATTGAACACCTCGCTCATTACACCGGATATAGTCTATTGTGCCATTCCCACAAACAAATTCTGCCCCATACTCTTCTGGTAACTTCCTTGCGTACAAAATCTTAACATTGCAGCTAATTTTAAAATGTTTGGGATAGATGTTGCTCTTCCGCGGTTTGGTAAATCAATATTTAGTTCATCCAGTACGTATTTCACTGCATTTTTTTAAAGTCTAAATAACCTCAAAAACCTAGAATAGTATAAAATAATTTGAAAGATTTATACGCTATTGCTCATATAATTATATCAATTTGTTTAAAGATATTTAAATACTCACATTGTATCAGAGAGTTTAAAAATGTCGAACTTATCGCAAATTTGTCTGTATCTAATAGAGTAAGATGGGTTCGCCCCACCATCACTCTCATCACTAGACAAATATAACGCTAAAGATTCCATTAACAATTATTTTATTATTTGTTTATTTATTTATCCTATCCCGTATAGTATTTTTACAAATATAATATATTTTTGCTGTTTAAAAACTTGACATATTTACGTTTATTTACTGATTTACACTGTCATGTCAAAGTTGCTTCATGTTAAAAAAATTTCCCTTTGCGTACGCTACAAAAATGGAAATACTTGGTACGTTCGTATTCAGAAATACTAATTCATATTCGTATCGTTATCATTTTCGTATCGTACGACGATACGAATCGTATTCAGAAATTAGGCCCCTGAATAAGCTACTAGGCTCAAACACATAAAACGTTTGTTAAGGAAAAAAAACTATACCAGAACGCGCTCTGAGTTTTTGAAAATTAAATTTGCCCTTTTTTACGCTCGCTTGTAAATTCAAATTTAACATTGAAACTCAGTACGCTTTGTGGTCGATTTTCACTCAATCACCGTCTTTGAGCCAGGCCGATGTAATGTCAAATACAATGTTTAGTTATATGCAAATAAAATTGCGCAGTTGATCGTTCGAATCATCTCTTACACTACACAAACTATTGTTGCAGTTTTAGCTCAGTTTTATAAATACTTCATTGGTAAAACATGCTATCTGAAGACCTTACGCGCTGCGGGTATAGAAACAGTGAAAAGGTACAGCAATGGTCCCAAACGTACTCGGTTATGGTTTAGAGAATGGCTGCAGAAGAGATGTTTACATACTATACAGTGCTGGGGGAAAAAAATTGGGCAAACATATTTTATTTCAAATTGGAGTTTTTTTTTGCTAAAATTACAAAACTTTTAAATGCAATTGGCTTATTGCTTCATTTTAAATATATGTATGACCTAATTTTTTGAAAAAAAAAAAAATGTACCTGCAATTGGAGTTAAAGTAATGGAATAAATTAAACACTTATTTCTTAATTTTTGTTTTGTTTTTTACTGATTTATAGAAATTCTATCTTTAATATTAATATTTTGTTGGACCGCCATTTGCTTTTATTACAGCGATACCCCTCTGATTAATTGAATTTGATAAATTTTTCAAAGTCATAGATGGTATGTCATCAACAAACTTTTTAAAGATTGAATTCGTTCTGGGCGGTTTCTTGCTACTTCTAGCTTCATTATAGACCAAATATTTTCTATGGGATTTAAGTCTGGACTGTACGGGGGCCAGCTCAACACATCGATATTTTTTTATGGGAAGTACCTTTTTACCTTTAAATGAAGAGAAAAGAAAAAAAACAAGTTTTTAACAAATTATTTATGTCTATTTGAAAGCCAATTTTTCTATCTACAATTCAAAATTAATAACTCACAACTTTGGCAGTATGGCACGGAGCGTTGTCCTGTTGACAAATAAATGTGCAAGTCTCGCCAAAAAGTTTTAACGCAGAAGGCTCAAATTCGTTATGTATGACCTGCAGATAAACAGCTGCTGCAATTTTGGAAGAAAGTATCCCCAGACCATAACTCCTTCATTTTTCGGTGGAAGTTGTAACGAAGACCTAACCATGAGATTCACTATCAAGGTTAGATTATCGCTAACAGAATTACCCTGGTAGATTACCCAGCTGCAGCATTTTGCCGGCTAAGGCTCAGTCTTGGGGTGGGATTGTCCTGGATCTACCGGGGTCATGAAAGCTGCAACAACAAAGATTTACACCTTGACCTGACTCAACCCATGACACTCAACACCTGAAAAAAATTAACTAAAACAACATCCCAATTCTTTTAAAGTGATTTACACAACAAACTTTTCTTTATTGATACCATATCAATGGTAGAAAATATTTAAAGGATTGAATAAACCAAACAAACATTTTTGAGAATAAATAATCAACAAAAAAAACAATTAATTAATTAAATCTACGTTAATTCTCAATAACTATAAATTTTTAGCGGACAGTATAACTGCCGATCGTTCAAGCTGCGTACATGCTACACATTTCTGGTGAAAAAATGTGCACCACGAAGTTAGCTGTATGAGTTGAATTATTTCCAACTAGAACAAAAAGTTCACCAGGGTAACCAATTTTAACTAAAAATTTTACTATTTTGCTAACTTCGTGGTGTACATTTTTTCACTAGAATTGGAGCATGTACGCACCTTCAACGTCGCCACAAACCGAAATCTGTTTTCTAAATCTGATGGTGTGACGAAGAGATCAACGTACCCCGTCAGACCTGCAATGAAATTTAATGTTATAATCAATGATTGTTTGGCGAACAATCCGTCGCTGAACTAGGAGCAAACAAAAAAATCGCAACTAATGTAATTATAAGAAATATAATAATAATAATTTATACAAAAAAAAAATAATTATTATAAATTACAAATACAAAATATACAATTAACAAAAAAAACTGCTTTTTTGAAAGGATATGATACAATTTTTCTCCCTCCGGTTTCCGTATTGTTGTTATGAGCAGGAATGCATCTTGTATTCGAGGTCCAACTAAATACCATATCCACGCACCGTTGATATTGTTTACTCGTTTATTTATAGGAATACCCTATAGGAATATTTTTTGTGTCCTTCTCCGCGGTAATAGATGAGCTTTGTCGATTTTTGTTTGCCTCTGTATGTTTGTTTGTTTGTGTGTTTCTTGACCTAAGATTCCTGTTTCTTCCAATTTTGGCTTGCAGGGCTTTCTCAAGGGAAAGACTGTAGCTATGGAAAATTAGTTTTTCGATGTGTCTATGTAGACATCTATGAGTTCGATAGTTTATTGGTAGATGGTTATCTTCTTCTGGTTTATTGTTTCTATTGTTTGAATGTATTGCAATTATGTTATTTAGTATTATTAATTCATTAGTCTTATAATTTATTTTATATATCTTTTATATTATATATATATATATATATTATTTTATGCATCTGCAAACTGAAATATTTTTCTTATATCATTGTTGAGCTCGTGGATTGAGTTTGTGTAAATGTTAAATGTTAACGGGCTCAGACAACTTCCTTGTGATATGTGTTAGTTACCTTTATTTGTGATATGTGTTAATTGTGTATTTAGAATTATTATTTTCCTGTTAGTTAGGAAGTTGTGAATCCAGTTGATAATAGGTAGATTGAACTTCATTTTAGTTAATTTGTTTATTAGTGTTTTTTTGTCGATATTGTCGAATGCTTTAGTTATGTCTATGTTAAATATTATTAATTTTTTGTTATTTCTTTTTTTTTGTTTATATGATGTATCAGGTCTACCAAGTAATCGGCTATGTTCCTGTTTTTTCTGAATCCATATATACTATCGCTAAGTAAATTATGTTTTGATAGGTGATCATTCATTCTATTAAGGGTTAGACTGTTGAAGATTTTTGAGAATGTTTTAAGTAGACATATAGGGCGATAATTATTTATTTCTCTATCTTCTTTTCCTTTTTTTATTATTGCTATTGCTTTAATTTCTTTCCATTTTCCGGGTAGTTTTGTAGTGACCAAATTTTGTTGAAGTGATTTGTTAATAGTTCTATGAAATATGGATTTGCCTTATGGATATTTTTTATGAATTGGTAGCTGATTTTTTCAGATCCTGGTGCAGTGTTTTTTGTTTTCTTGATAGTTGCTTCTATTTCTGATTGTTTAAATTCCTTGTTATTTATTTGTAGATTATCTTTTTGTGATGTGGTTGTTGTGTTGTCCCATGATCTTGGAAAATTTATGTTAAGAAATTCTTTTGCTTTTGTGTTGTCTTCTAGTATATTATATTTAGTTTGTTTCTTGTTTTTTAGTTTATTAATGTTTTTCCATATGTCTGTGTTGTTTGAATGTTGGTTTATGTTGTTTAGGAATTTACCCCAGCTTTTCTTTTTTTCTCTCTTTATGTTTAGTTTAAGTAGTTGAGTGGCTCTCTTAAACTCCACAGCTATGTATAGAGTTTTCTTCCTGTTGTATATGTTTTGTTTTTCTGTTTTTATGTCCCATAGTTTTTGGATGTATGAGTTTTACCATGGCTTTGGTGTAAATTTTCTGTTTCTAATTATTATTTGTGTGTTTTCTTTCTATTTCTTTGGATATGGTTTTATTTAATTCTTCTAGTGTCTTTTTCCAGTTAGTTATTTGTTTCGACGTTCTCTCTTTTATTTTATATTTTATTGATATTGCCATGTGATTGCTGCCTAGGTTTTCGGTTGTTACTTTCCATGTTAATTTATTTGATAGGTTTTGTGTACGTAAGGTGATGTCTAATGCTGAAGTAGTATGCCAGTGGAGATCTTGTTTTGTTGGTGATCTATCATTTAGTATGTTGAAGTTGTTTTCAGTAATTATTTGTGCTATTTCGTTACCTAATTTATCCGATTTGTGTGTTAAATTCCATAGACCACTATGAGCATTTATGTCTCCTGCTATTTATGTGTTTTGGTTGTTTTCCTCTAATATGTTGTTAAATTCTTGTATGCTTTCAGTTAAATAAATGTATGAGTTATTGTAAAATGTCACAATATTAAAATTAGTACGTTTGTATTTAATGTTGATTTTTAAATTTTGAATTTTAACATTGTACGTATTTATTTATACGTATTAATTTGGTTAATGATTTTCCAGGAAAATCTTTTGTCAATTAAAAAGCCGACTCCGCCGTAGCCGTCCCCTCTGTTAATTGTTATTAAGTTTAGATTATTGAAATTTAGATATTCAGATGATGTTGAATTTGTCCATGTTTCGTTCAGAATCACTATATGAATATTTCTTTTGTTAATGTAATGGTCTAATAAATCTTTGTTACTAGTTAAGCTTCTTATATTTATTTGTATGATGTTTATACTTTTCATTTATTCCTCTAGCTCCAGGGGGATTGTTTCCCCTATCTTTATCAGGATTTCGTCAATGTGTCCTGGGTTTCCTTTAAGTTTCTTTGGTTGACTAAGCTCTTTTACTATATATTTTAGTAATTTTGTCTTTGACTTTTGCTTCTTTTTTTAGGTCATCTATTAAGCTTTTAAAAATGTTCATTCTTTTCTCTGTTTGTTTTATTTCTTCCAATATCCTTTTCTGGTCCTCTTTGTTTTATTATTTAATTCCTCAAATTCATGTTGTCTGGCGAATGTTTGTTTGATACCGAATAATTTTTCTTTGGTCTCTTTGTAGGATGATTTGTTAATCGTTATGTACTCTGTAATTCTTTGTTGCCTGAATCTATCTTGGAAGTTTATGTGGTTTGTTTTGTGTCCTTCACCACAAAATTTACATCTGGCTATTTCGTCGCAATTGTGTGATCCTTGTTCTTTGATTTTAGCGCATACCATACACCTTTCTTTATCTTTTGATTTACATCTTGAAATGGTGTGTCCATAGTTCATACATATTCTACAGTACATTGGATTGCGAATAAAGTAGTCCACTTTCATTAGAATATTTTCGTACATTACTATGTTGTGTGGTAGACTATTTGACAGGAATATTAACTTAACTATTTCCATATCTTTTCTTGTGTTTGGTTCTGGATCCCATTTTGTCATCCTTTCAACTTTTTCTATTTTTACCTTTGATTTTATATTTTGGAGAATTTCCTCTTCAGATAAATCTAGGGCTACATTTTTGATTATTCCTGTAATTTTGTTGAAATTATTTGGTATGCAAATGTTATATCCGTCCAAATTTGCCATCGTTATTGAATTTACGCATTTATTTGCATCGAAATAATCTTTAAATGTTATTCTCTACGCACTCGAAATAGCTTCCTTTTTTTTTATTTTATTTTCTTATTATTTCACATACTACTTATCCAGATGGATGTCACAATCAGAATGTCTCTGTATGTTTGTTAGGTTTTATAATTTTGTTGTACACATGCATATGTATCGATTCTGTATGTATATTCCGGAATGTGACCGCCGTTGTTCGATGCCAATCCAAAAAGAAATTATTTTCGCATTATTTTCTTTTCGTCACTTTTCGTTTTGTTGGTATTTTTATGTGTTTGTTTCGTTGAATTCCCTTTAGTGAAGGTTTTTATGTGTTTGTTTCGTTGAATTCACTTTTACATCTGCTGACATAATAGTGTATTTTTATCAATTCCATAATCTGGAGCTCAGATGGCAGATCATTACAAAGTCTTAAAAGACATTCGTTGCTAAGTCTCTCGCGAGATTCTTTCCTACAAGAATTCTTCCATCTCCAATATGCAGCTTGAATTTTGATTCGTCGGAGAAAATCACATCATTTCACATCTCTTGAGTTCAAGAAACCTGCTCCTGGGCCCATCGAAAACGTTTTTCTTCACTCGTAATGAGAACTCAGGCTTCTGGACTGGTTTAAGTGCTCTCAAACTAGCTTTAACAAATCTCTTTCTCACTAAGCTGGCTGAAATTTGTTTTCCCGTTGCTCGCTCAAGATCCCCTCTTATGTCCGATGAAGTTTTAAAACGGTTCCGACGACATTGTAAAATTAAAAAATGATCTTCCACTGGCGTTGTCTTTCTGGGCCTTCCAAGAGTCTTTCTTTCGTTGTGTACTGCCCATTGTAGAAATTCCATATGTAGTTGATGTATGTGAAGTTAGCCCGAAAACCATCCCGAAAAAAAAACTCTTCTAAAAGAAAAAGCCTCTCAGCCCGAAAAATATTAAGAAATAACTCAAAATAACATTCCATCCCGAAAAAAAATATACCTGGAATTAAATTTTTTTCGTCATTTTCGGTTTATTAATAATTTATTAATTTATCTGTTAATACAAACGAATATGTAAAATGTGTACTAATATTTAATTGAGGGAGCGACAATGTTAAAAAATTGCTCAAGTTTCGATTAAACGCGATTAGTTTGTCCCATCTTGTTTCTAAGATAGCTTTTAATAATTTTTAATTTGCTGAAAGATCTTTCAGATGAAGCTACCATAACCGGAATGGTAAGAAAGAATAAGATGGCAGTACTTCCTTTAGCATAATAACTTTACATAAAGGCGTATTTTACCATTAGCAAATCTGCCAAATCTTTTATGGTAGTTTTATCATTTATATCATTTTTAATAAATAATGAAACTACATTTAATAATTGTAATGGCAATTGTTTTGATAAGTCCTCTAAGTAGTTAATTCGAAAATTTTTTCGGAGTGTGTGCCTTGGCTGAATATACTGAAAGTTTCGTGAGGGCCCGAAATTTCCAAACAAAAACTATTTTTTTTTAGTTTCTATCTCAAAAAAAAATTGAAATCGTCAACTATGTTTACCTAAATTTTAAAATATTTAACTAATTTAATATTTTAAAATTCATAAAATTTAATGGATACTTAAAATCTAAAATAAAATTATGTACACCAATATAAATTATAGTGTAGCGGTGTCCACAGGGAATTCCAAACATACGGATCTCCATATCTCATCACTTATCCGTGTCCACAGGAATTTCCAAACATATCGGCTGATGCCAAAAGATAGTTTTGACTTCCTTGAGTGCAATCTATATAGCCACATTGCCATATGAGGTCCATTTAAGGTTCTTACAAAATATTGTTAAAACGCCATTTGTAAAAAATGTAAAATTTTATTGAAATATCTCAATATCTCATCACTTGGCCGTGTCCACAGGGATTTCCAAACATATCGGCTGATGCCAAAAGACAGTTTAGACATCCCTGGGTGCAATCTATATAGCCGCATTGCCATATGAGGTCCATTTACGGTTCTTACAAAATATTGTTAAAACGCCATTTGTAAAAAATGTAAAATTTTATTGAAATATCTCATCACTTGGCCGTGTCCACAGGGATTTCCAAACATATCGGCTGATGCCAAAAGATAGTTTTGACTTCCCTGAGTGCAATCTATATAGCCACATTGCCATATGAGGTCCATTTAAGGTTCTTACAAAATATTGTTAAAACGCCATTTGTACAAAATGTAAAATTTTATTGAAATATCTCCATATCTCATCACTTATCCGTGTCCACAGGGATTTCCAAACATATCGGCTGATGCCAAAAGATAGTTTTGACTTCCCTGGGTGCAATCTATATAGCCACATTGCCATATGAGGTCCATTTAAGGTTCTTACAAAATATTGTTAAAACACCACATGTAAAAAATGTAAAATTTTATTGAAATATCTCAATATCTCATCACTTGGCCATGTCCACAGGGATTTCCAAACATATCGGCTGATGCCAAAAGACAGTTTAGACTTCCCTGAGTGCAATCTATATAGCCACATTGCCATATGAGGTCCATTTAAGGTTCTTACAAAATATTGTTAAAACGCCATTTGTAAAAAATGTAAAATTTTATTGAAATATCTCAATATCTCATCACTTGGCCGTGTCCACAGGGATTTCCAAACATATCGGCTGATGCCATAAGATAGTTTTGACTTCCTTGAGTGCAATCTATATAGCCACATTGCCATATGAGGTCCATTTAAGGTTCTTACAAAATATTGTTAAAACGCCATTTGTAAAAAATGTAAAATTTTATTGAAATATCTCAATATCTCATCACTTGGCCGTGTCCACAGGGATTTCCAAACATATCGGCTGATGCCATAAGATAGTTTTGACTTCCTTGAGTGCAATCTATATAGCCACATTGCCATATGAGGTCCATTTAAGGTTCTTACAAAATATTGTTAAAACGCCATTTGTAAAAAATGTAAAATTTTATTGAAATATCTCAATATCTCATCACTTGGCCGTGTCCACAGGGATTTCCAAACATATCGGCTGATGCCATAAGATAGTTTTGACTTCCCTGAGTGCAATCTAGATAGCCACATTGCCATATGAGGTCCATTTAAGGTTCTTACAAAATATTGTTAAAACACCATTTGTAAAAAATCTAAAATTTTATTGAAATATCTCAATATCTCATCACTTGGCCATGTCCACAGGGATTTCCAAACATATCGGCTGATGCCAAAAGATAGTTTTGACTTCCCTGGGTGCAATCTATATAGCCACATTGCCATATGAGGTCCATTTAAGGTTCTTACAAAATATTGTTAAAACACCATTTGTAAAAAATTTAAAATTTTATTGAAATATCTCAATATCTCATCACTTGGCCGTGTCCACAGGGATTTCCAAACATATCGGCTGATGCCAAAAGACAGTTTAGACTTCCCTGAGTGCAATCTATATATAGCCACATTGCCATATGAGGTCCATTTAAGGTTCTTACAAAATATTGTTAAAACGCCATTTGTAAAAAATGTAAAATTTTATTGAAATATCTCCATATCTCATCACTTGGCCGTGTCCACAGGGATTTCCAAACATATCGGCTGATGCCAAAAGATAGTTTTGACTTCCCTGGGTGCAATCTATATAGCCACATTGCCATATGAGGTCCATTTAAGGTTCTTGCAAAATATTGTTAAAACGCCATTTGTAAAAAATGTAAAATTTTATTGAAATATCTCAATATCTCATCACTTGGCCGTGTCCACAGGGATTTCCAAACATATCGGCTGATGCCAAAAGATAGTTTTGACTTCCTTGAGTGCAATCTAGATAGCCACATTGCCATTTGAGGTCCATTTAAGGTTCTTACAAAATATTGTTAAAACGCCATTTGTAAAAAATGTAAAATTTTATTGAAATATCTCCATATCTCATCACTTGGCCGTGTCCACAGGGATTTCCAAACATATCGGCTGATGCCAAAAGACAGTTTAGACTTCCCTGAGTGCAATCTATATATAGCCACATTGCCATATGAGGTCCATTTAAGGTTCTTACAAAATATTGTTAAAACGCCATTTGTAAAAAATGTAAAATTTTATTGAAATATCTCAATATCTCATCACTTGGCCGTGTCCACAGGGATTTCCAAACATATCGGCTGATGCCAAAAGACAGTTTAGACATCCCTGGGTGCAATCTATATAGCCGCATTGCCATATGAGGTCCATTTACGGTTCTTACAAAATATTGTTAAAACGCCATTTGTAAAAAATGTAAAATTTTATTGAAATATCTCATCACTTGGCCGTGTCCACAGGGATTTCCAAACATATCGGCTGATGCCAAAAGATAGTTTTGACTTCCCTGAGTGCAATCTATATAGCCACATTGCCATATGAGGTCCATTTAAGGTTCTTACAAAATATTGTTAAAACGCCATTTGTACAAAATGTAAAATTTTATTGAAATATCTCCATATCTCATCACTTATCCGTGTCCACAGGGATTTCCAAACATATCGGCTGATGCCAAAAGATAGTTTTGACTTCCCTGGGTGCAATCTATATAGCCACATTGCCATATGAGGTCCATTTAAGGTTCTTACAAAATATTGTTAAAACACCACATGTAAAAAATGTAAAATTTTATTGAAATATCTCAATATCTCATCACTTGGCCATGTCCACAGGGATTTCCAAACATATCGGCTGATGCCAAAAGACAGTTTAGACTTCCCTGAGTGCAATCTATATAGCCACATTGCCATATGAGGTCCATTTAAGGTTCTTACAAAATATTGTTAAAACGCCATTTGTAAAAAATGTAAAATTTTATTGAAATATCTCAATATCTCATCACTTGGCCGTGTCCACAGGGATTTCCAAACATATCGGCTGATGCCATAAGATAGTTTTGACTTCCTTGAGTGCAATCTATATAGCCACATTGCCATATGAGGTCCATTTAAGGTTCTTACAAAATATTGTTAAAACGCCATTTGTAAAAAATGTAAAATTTTATTGAAATATCTCAATATCTCATCACTTGGCCGTGTCCACAGGGATTTCCAAACATATCGGCTGATGCCATAAGATAGTTTTGACTTCCTTGAGTGCAATCTATATAGCCACATTGCCATATGAGGTCCATTTAAGGTTCTTACAAAATATTGTTAAAACGCCATTTGTAAAAAATGTAAAATTTTATTGAAATATCTCAATATCTCATCACTTGGCCGTGTCCACAGGGATTTCCAAACATATCGGCTGATGCCATAAGATAGTTTTGACTTCCCTGAGTGCAATCTAGATAGCCACATTGCCATATGAGGTCCATTTAAGGTTCTTACAAAATATTGTTAAAACACCATTTGTAAAAAATCTAAAATTTTATTGAAATATCTCAATATCTCATCACTTGGCCATGTCCACAGGGATTTCCAAACATATCGGCTGATGCCAAAAGATAGTTTTGACTTCCCTGGGTGCAATCTATATAGCCACATTGCCATATGAGGTCCATTTAAGGTTCTTACAAAATATTGTTAAAACACCATTTGTAAAAAATTTAAAATTTTATTGAAATATCTCAATATCTCATCACTTGGCCGTGTCCACAGGGATTTCCAAACATATCGGCTGATGCCAAAAGACAGTTTAGACTTCCCTGAGTGCAATCTATATATAGCCACATTGCCATATGAGGTCCATTTAAGGTTCTTACAAAATATTGTTAAAACGCCATTTGTAAAAAATGTAAAATTTTATTGAAATATCTCCATATCTCATCACTTGGCCGTGTCCACAGGGATTTCCAAACATATCGGCTGATGCCAAAAGATAGTTTTGACTTCCCTGGGTGCAATCTATATAGCCACATTGCCATATGAGGTCCATTTAAGGTTCTTGCAAAATATTGTTAAAACGCCATTTGTAAAAAATGTAAAATTTTATTGAAATATCTCAATATCTCATCACTTGGCCGTGTCCACAGGGATTTCCAAACATATCGGCTGATGCCAAAAGATAGTTTTGACTTCCCTGGGTGCAATCTATATAGCCACATTGCCATATGAGGTCCATTTAAGGTTCTTACAAAATATTGTTAAAACACCATTTGTAAAAAATTTAAAATTTTATTGAAATATCTCAATATCTCATCACTTGGCCGTGTCCACAGGGATTTCCAAACATATCGGCTGATGCCAAAAGACAGTTTAGACTTCCCTGAGTGCAATCTATATATAGCCACATTGCCATATGAGGTCCATTTAAGGTTCTTACAAAATATTGTTAAAACGCCATTTGTAAAAAATGTAAAATTTTATTGAAATATCTCCATATCTCATCACTTGGCCGTGTCCACAGGGATTTCCAAACATATCGGCTGATGCCAAAAGATAGTTTTGACTTCCCTGGGTGCAATCTATATAGCCACATTGCCATATGAGGTCCATTTAAGGTTCTTGCAAAATATTGTTAAAACGCCATTTGTAAAAAATGTAAAATTTTATTGAAATATCTCAATATCTCATCACTTGGCCGTGTCCACAGGGATTTCCAAACATATCGGCTGATGCCAAAAGATAGTTTTGACTTCCCTGAGTGCAATCTAGATAGCCACATTGCCATATGAGGTCCATTTAAGGTTCTTACAAAATATTGTTAAAACGCCATTTGTAAAAAATGTAAAATTTTATTGAAATATCTCAATATCTCATCACTTGGCCATGTCCACAGGGATTTCCAAACATATCGGCTGATGCCAAAAGATAGTTTTGACTTCCCTGGGTGCAATCTATATAGCCACATTGCCATATGAGGTCCATTTAAGGTTCTTACAAAATATTGTTAAAACACCATTTGTAAAAAATTTAAAATTTTATTGAAATATCTCAATATCTCATCACTTGGCCGTGTCCACAGGGGTTTCCAAACATATCGGCTGATGCCAAAAGATAGTTTTGACTTCCCTGAGTGCAATCTATATAGCCACATTGCCATATGAGGTCCATTTAAGGTTCTTACAAAATATTGTTCGAACACCACATGTAAGAAATTTAAAATTTTATTGAAATATCTCAATATCTCATCACTTGGCCGTGTCCACAGGGGTTTCCAAACATATCGGCTGATGCCAAAAGATAGTTTTGACTTCCCTGAGTGCAATCTATATAGCCACATTGCCATATGAGGTCCATTTAAGGTTCTTACAAAATATTGTTCGAACACCACATGTAAGAAATTTAAAATTTTATTGAAATATCTCAATATCTCATCACTTGGCCGTGTCCACAGGGATTTCCAAACATATCGGCTGATGCCAAAAGACAGTTTAGACTTCCCTGAGTGCAATCTATATAGCCACATTGCCATATGAGGTCCATTTAAGGTTCTTACAAAATATTGTTAAAACGCCATTTGTAAAAAATGTAAAATTTTATTGAAATATCTCAATATCTCATCACTTGGCCGTGTCCACAGGGATTTCCAAACATATCGGCTGATGCCAAAAGACAGTTTAGACTTCCCTGAGTGCAATCTATATATAGCCACATTGCCATATGAGGTCCATTTAAGGTTCTTACAAAATATTGTTAAAACGCCATTTGTAAAAAATGTAAAATTTTATTGAAATATCTCCATATCTCATCACTTGGCCGTGTCCACAGGGATTTCCAAACATATCGGCTGATGCCAAAAGATAGTTTTGACTTCCTTGAGTGCAATCTAGATAGCCACATTGCCATTTGAGGTCCATTTAAGGTTCTTACAAAATATTGTTAAAACGCCATTTGTAAAAAATGTAAAATTTTATTGAAATATCTCCATATCTCATCACTTGGCCGTGTCCACAGGGATTTCCAAACATATCGGCTGATGCCAAAAAATAGTTTTGACTTCCCTGGGTGCAATCTATATAGCCACATTGCCATATGAGGTCCATTTAAGGTTCTTACAAAATATTGTTAAAACGCCATTTGTAAAAAATGTAAAATTTTATTGAAATATCTCAATATCTCATCACTTGGCCATGTCCACAGGGATTTCCAAACATATCGGCTGATGCCAAAAGATAGTTTTGACTTCCCTGGGTGCAATCTATATAGCCACATTGCCATATGAGGTCCATTTAAGGTTCTTACAAAATATTGTTAAAACACCATTTGTAAAAAATTTAAAATTTTATTGAAATATCTCAATATCTCATCACTTGGCCGTGTCCACAGGGGTTTCCAAACATATCGGCTGATGCCAAAAGATAGTTTTGACTTCCCTGAGTGCAATCTATATAGCCACATTGCCATATGAGGTCCATTTAAGGTTCTTACAAAATATTGTTCGAACACCACATGTAAGAAATTTAAAATTTTATTGAAATATCTCAATATCTCATCACTTGGCCGTGTCCACAGGGATTTCCAAACATATCGGCTGATGCCAAAAGACAGTTTAGACTTCCCTGAGTGCAATCTATATAGCCACATTGCCATATGAGGTCCATTTAAGGTTCTTACAAAATACTGTTAAAACGCCATTTGTAAAAAATGTAAAATTTTATTGAAATATCTCAATATCTCATCACTTGGCCATGTCCACAGGGATTTCCAAACATATCGGCTGATGCCAAAAGATAGTTTTGACTTCCCTGGGTGCAATCTATATAGCCACATTGCCATATGAGGTCCATTTAAGGTTCTTACAAAATATTGTTAAAACACCATTTGTAAAAAATGTAAAATTTTATTGAAATATCTCAATATCTCATCACTTGGCCGTGTCCACAGGGATTTCCAAACATATCGGCTGATGCCATAAGATAGCTTTGACTTCACTGAGTGCAATCTAGATAGCCACATTGCCATATGAGGTCCATTTAAGGTTCTTACAAAATATTGTTAAAACACCATTTGTAAAAAATTTAAAATTTTATTGAAATATCTCCATATCTCATCACTTGGCCGTGTCCACAGGGATTTCCAAACATATCGGCTGATGCCAAAAGATAGTTTTGACTTCCTTGAGTGCAATCTATATAGCCACATTGCCATATGAGGTCCATTTAAGGTTGTTACAAAATATTGTTAAAACGCCATTTGTAAAAAATGTAAAATTTTATTGAAATATCTCAATATCTCATCACTTGGCCGTGTCCACAGGGATTTCCAAACATATCGGCTGATGCCAAAAGACAGTTTAGACTTCCCTGGGTGCAATCTATATAGCCACATTGCCATATGAGGTCCATTTAAGGTTCTTACAAAATATTGTTAAAACGCCATTTGTAAAAAATGTAAAATTTTATTGAAATATCTCAATATCTCATCACTTGGCCGTGTCTACAGGGATTTCCAAACACAAGCTATATTGCCCTATTGCCATATGAGGTCCATTTAAAGTCGGATCCATTACTCTATCTTTATATCTCGATATGTAAAGGCTTATAAGCCTATTTCTATCGTTAACCTGATCAAGGAATACATCGAAATGCCCCTGACGACAACGACAATTGGTCTGTGATTATCATTTGATTTTAGGGTGACCTAATTCTAATAAATAGCATTGTCGCTTTTCGATGAGCGTATGATCTACGCCAACTAGCAAAAAAAAAAAAATTAATTCGAAAATAAATATTAACATATATTTCATTTGCAATTACATTTATTAAAATACTAAAAACTATTAATAATTAATTTTACTTTTTGTGTAAATAATTATATGAGGGTCAATTTTCTGGGCTTGTATATTTCTTATCACAGACACGCAACAACTTAAATCATCGTATTTTTTCCATTTATTATTATTTTTGCCGTAAGTTATGAAGTGTCCTGTTCCCACATCCTGATGACTTACTAGAGAAACGAACTCATAAAATATATTGTTTAGTACCATGTTTGTCTGTATCTGATCTATAGTCGTGTTATGTTGTTCTTTGTACATGCGCTCAGTATAGATGCATACGATGTCTTGATAATCTACCGAATCGATTTGCATTTTACTGGGGCAATTATCGCAACCTTTCATGGGTATCTCCTGCAAACATGAACTGAGCTGTTTTAATCCGAAAGATCCTAGTTTGTCCATGTCCAGTAAAACTACAGATCTATCTTCTATGCAAATAGCTTCACATTCGTCGCATTTTAAATTGACTACTACGCTGGGGATATTTTTTAAAATTGTACTAGCTATATCTAGTATACCACTATAACAGTCCTCATTTATCCCATATAAATCAATTAGGACTTCTTTACGAAGATTATATAAATCATATGATTTATCATTATTTATAACTTGATAAATAATTTTTTGTATTTTATCTCCGTTTTCTAGGACTTCAAGTACTTTTTTATTATTGACTTCTGAAATATTTGCATAACCAAGGGCTAGTGCTTGAAGAAGTGAGTCAACGCAGCAAGAATTTTTGTAATATGTACAAGTTTTGCTTGCATTCTTAATCAATGTTATGGCCCTTTGGTTGTTTTCAAATAAGTTTTTCTTTTTTAATCCTGGCTGTGGTCTTTTTGGTGTTACCGTTTCAGACAATGAATTTTCAGTTAGTAGTCCAATTGTACTAATAGTACGTTCGTTAGCAGGTAACTGGTTAATTTTTTTAATAGTTTTTAAATTAAAATTATTGTTTTTTCCCTTAGGAGTCAAATTGTTCAAGTTTTTCCCCTTCCATACTGATTCTTCGTTTTGGACATCCTGTAAGGTGAAATCTGTTGTTTTAGTATTTTTCGGTTTTTCTTTAATGAACTTTTTTAAAGATGAAGTTGGGATGTCGGCAATTAATCTTTTGTGTATAATTTTATTTCTACAATTAATTTCTCTTATAAAACGGCCCACTTTTGTCGGAAGTTTTCCAATTTTTGTTGATGTTTTCATCCGCCTTTTTATGACAGCATTATAGTTTTCGATGTGGCTATTACTGTGCCTTGCTCCATTTTTTAAAATACCGCTCCACAAAGATAAATAAGTTATATACTTTTTCAAACTTAATTCCAAAAATTTTAAATTATAAAAATTATTTAGCCCCCCAGTTACAGCAGCTTTGTCATCTAATACGCCGTCGCTTATTCTTTTAAAGTCTACATAGAATGGACTTCGTAAATAAATGGTTTTCCTAGCTTTTTCTGGCTTCGCTTTTTCTGGTACAAAATTGTCTTCTACGTTACTTTTGCTGCAAGTAATAGTTTCCCCTAGTATTGTTGTTATTAATTCCAAGGCATTTCTTACTTTAGAAGTAATTTGCTTGGATTTTAATAAAATTGAGAAATTAAGCCAAATCTCTTTAGCGGTCTCATAGTTTTTCGCCATGAATAATGATGCAAATATCTCTTGCACAATTTTTTGGGTTGAACCAATTTTAAAATGACTTTTTATATCTTGTGCCATAGTATGTGACAAATGAGAACAGCACAGATACAATTTCACAACGCTTTGTTTAGTTTTAGCACTACTCGTATCATCATTAATAGCCCACTTATGAGTTATTTCCAAATATTCAACGATACTCATGTGGTTGAACGCGTCCATTACAGAGTTAATTTCCGCAAATGAAAAATCCGTCACTGCGGCATTAAATATCGGCCATTTCTTTAAATTTCTTTCTGTAAACAGACGATAAGATCTCAGCCAACCTCCAATTGTATCCATTGAATGACTCGCGCTTACCATATCTGTTATGGGATACGGCGTAGTCTTTTCCGTACTATTAACCGCGGCCGGTACTATAATTGCATAGTAAAAAATTGATTTACAAGGTTTATACGGTGCTCTGACGAGGCTTCCAATGGCGTCCATGTAAACGACGAGATCATCATCGACTTTAATATCTTGCATCAATTTCAATATCTCGTTTTGCTGTTTGCTGAAAGTTATTACAAGAAACGGTCGATAAGCAATTTTTTGTATAAATTGATTCTCCCCTTCGTTCTTCACCATTTCTTCACTGAGATCAGCGAAATCATTTGACGAGTTGTCTTGGCTTTGTAATGCTTCTGAACGAATCTTCCTCAACACATCGCTCGTTTTCGCTGTTTGGATTGTATTGTGCTTTATTGCGAAATCTGCATCCTCTTCCTCGATGAGCATTTCGCCAACAATTTCTGCAAAGTTTTTTAGAAGTTTTTTTTTATAAATGGCACGATTAAATTTAGTTGTTTTTTTAAATTTTTTATATGGATGCACAATGGGGTCATTTGTACTATAAACTGAAAAATTCCCACTCGTTAATGTTCTGTTTACCAATTTATATTGTCGGCAAGTTTCATTTTCACTTTTGTGCCCACAGTAAGCCCTAATAGTGATATGGTTCGCACTAATATCATAGCCTTTAATGTTTATTTGACACCCACTCAGCTTGGTAAGGTTGTCTGAAATTACGTTTGAATAAACGTACGAGTTGAATTTTTTTTCATTTGGCAAAAAAATATCACTCCAAACATCCAATGGAATATTAAGGTTATAATTTGATTGGTGGAATTTGCTGTTTCGCGAGGTTTGTTTTTTAAATTGAACAAGTTCACCTGTTTTATTAACATTTGGTTTTGTATTTAAATTGTTACTCTTTTTGCTAAATATCGTATCTTCTGAATGTTTTTCCGTTATATTTTCAAAGGCAATATTTTCGTCATTATTTTCCAAAAAATCAGTGCCAAAAATAAATAAGGTATCTACATCATTTTCAATGTGAATGTTTTCTAAATTTGTTGGGGGTTGCTCGATAATTGGAGAAGTAATAAAGTCTGGCACGCCATTCAGATGGTATTCCGAATTAATCGACTTATCTCCTGTTGGTAACACCAGCTCATTATTTGATTGGATACTCTTTCTTGAATTTTCGGACTGAATGTTATAAGTTTTAAGTTTTTTCCTCCAAATATCATTTATTGCAATTCGATTCTTCCTGATATTTTGACTTCCAATTAACTTGCAAATTTTTTCCATTTGTAATGTGTTCGACGTAGATATTATTACGTTGGGTTCTCTAATTAAACGCAATGCATTTTCTACAGAATTAATAGTAATTTGGTTACGACTCCGTTTATTATTGTATCTTGCAAAAACCATTTTGACGAGTATTAGGTAAATGAATATTAAATTAAACAAAAAGATGTAAATTTGTTAGTTAAATAAATATACGGTTGTAGGTATTAGTTTGATTTAATAATAACGGAAAATCCAAAACACAATTTTATTAAAAAATATTTTTAGTCTTTATATATGCACTATTTTTGATAACAACTATTAAAATATTTAAAAAATGACAGATCAAGACACTTGTTTTCTTTCACAAAGATTATTAATCACTTGCAAAATAAAAAGACAAATAAAAGTTAGCACGTAAAAAACTAATAACATAAACATCTGATAGAAGATCTGAGTTAAATGATTTCATCAAGCATGAATGATTAGAAAATGCATTTGATAAAACCGAACGATTATTAAAAAAATTGAAGAAAAGGCTGTAAAACAATAAAAGAATAATTTTAGAACAATGATAATTTTTGTTTTCAGGATCCCTATTTTATATCATAAAGAACTTATCAACCGGTGTTTAAGTCATAAAACATATAGATCCTCAATTCTAATTTAAGTGCACACACATATTTTCGACCGAATTTACTACAAAAGGGGAAACAATTTAATATACTGTACATATTATTGTTTTGGAATTCCAGAACGAAATACATAGAAATTTTGTGGGTGGTTACAGTTTTAAATAAAAATTTTAATTTTACCCTTTTTGCTGACAATTGTAAAATCAAACGTATCCACATAAATAATTTCATGAATGGTGTGGAAGTTTTACCTAAAATTAAAATAATTTGTTGAATTGGCATGTTTATAAAAGAGGTAAAATAAATGAAACGCCTCGCGAAATTTATCAATTTCCTAACAAACTGGACATTGATACCAAAAGATTAACAAACAGACTGAAAAACACAACGTAATTTGGTTACAGTATTTAACGGTATTAGGCCGATATTAAGGGTATAACAGTTGAGGATAATTTTTTGACAGCCGAGGCGAATACGAGGCTGATGAATATTATCCGAAACTGTTAGCACTTTTATCGGCCGGAGGTTGTTCACTATTTTCCGTCATACCCAAACACAAATTTAAGAAACTAATCAAGCAATCTTAATTTCTTATCATATTACTGGTTTGTTTATAAACAAAAAATATTAAACAACGTCCACGTATTTTATTATAAAGGCATGGTCCGATGCAAAACGGAAAACAGGAATTTCGAACCGTCAAACCCAATTTTTGGCTAAGTTGGAACTTTGGAATATGAAAATTATTAACAAATAGTTGAAATCTATAAGTTCTACCTTATTGAATGAATTTAATTTCATTCAAAAAACCCCAATTTTATGTTTTGCCGGCCGTCAAGCAAAAATCGGCCCGTCGAAATATAAGATTGGTGTTTTTTAAATGAAATTAAATCAATTTTAATTAAATTTTCTATGAATAAGGTGGAACTTATAAATTCGAACTATTTTTTAATAATTTTGATATTGAAGATATTTGTGGATGGCGCAATGCCTTAACGGCCGTGGCTGTTATCGATGGCATAACAACCATGGAAACACCATGGTATGACGAAAATATTTTTATTCACAATCACTTGGTAACATATAGCCTTTCACCCCTTTTAAATGTTAGAAAGTGAGCGATTTCCATGGATACACTTCAAACGGTCAGTAATAGTAAAAAAAGAGGCTAGTAATGAGACGTAATCGGTCAGTAATAAAAGCATTACTAACCCGTGGGTGTGCTACTATCGAATTATTTAATAAAATGTCAATTGTGCAGCGCCTACTAAGTGATAATATTTTGCCAAAATAAACGATAAAGTCTGGTTTCCATTATGAAACATTTACTGACAGTACACATATTTTACTGAATAAAAACAGAAAAGTCGAAAATTTCATTGAATAATTGAAATATTTTTTCAGTACGGAAAAAATATACTTCGCTTCATATATTTTTTCAGTAAATTTTGTCAGTATACTATAAAAATGTCAGTATACTATAATAATTTTTTCAGTACTGTAAAACTGAAAAGTGTTTTTTCTCTCACATAGCACGCGAATATATATTTTTATCCCATTTTGTTTATACTATCAGTAAATATTTCATAATGTTAATCAGTCTTAATATTATAGTGATGGGTTTTTATTTATTTATGTTATAATGTTGCTTGTTTTATTAAATGCCTCTGATTGTGAATAAAATAGTATGTAAACTTCGCCAAAAAGTATCAATCCCGCGTCGAAAACTAGTTCACCTCGGGGCTACGCCTCTCGATAACCTAAAGTTCTCTCGACAGATATTTCAATAAAATTTTACATTTTTTACAAATGGCGTTTTAACAATATTTTGTAAGAACCTTAAATGGACCTCATATGGCAATGTGGCTATATAGATTGCACCCAGGGAAGTCAAAACTATCTTTTGGCATCAGCCGATATGTTTGGAAATCCCTGTGGACACGGCCAAGTGATGAGATATGGAGATATTTCAATAAAATTTTACATTTTTTACAAATGGCGTTTTAACAATATTTTGTAAGAACCTTAAATGGACCTCATATGGCAATGTGGCTATATAGATTGCACCCAGGGAAGTCAAAACTATCTTTTGGCATCAGCCGATATGTTTGGAAATCCCTGTGGACACGGCCAAGTGATGAGATATGGAGATATTTCAATAAAATTTTACATTTTTTACAAATGGTGTTTTAACAATATTTTGTAAGAACCTTAAATGGACCTCATATGGCAATGTGGCTATCTAGATTGCACTCAGGGAAGTCAAAACTATCTTATGGCATCACCCGATATGTTTGGAAATCCCTGTGGAGACGGCCAAGTGATGAGATATTGAGATATTTCAATAAAATTTTACATTTTTTACAAATGGCGTTTTAACAATATTTTGTAAGAACCTTAAATGGACCTCATATGGCAATGTGGCTATATAGATTGCACCCAGGGAAGTCAAAACTATCTTTTGGCATCAGCCGATATGTTTGGAAATCCCTGTGAACACGGCCAAGTGATGAGATATGGAGATATTTCAATAAAATTTTACATTTTTTACAAATGGCGTTTTAACAATATTTTGTAAGAACCTTAAATGGACCTCATATGGCAATGTGGCTATATAGATTGCACCCAGGGAAGTCAAAACTATCTTTTGGCATCAGCCGATATGTTTGGAAATCCCTGTGGACACGGCCAAGTGATGAGATATGGAGATATTTCAATAAAATTTTACATTTTTTACAAATGGTGTTTTAACAATATTTTGTAAGAACCTTAAATGGACCTCATATGGCAATGTGGCTATCTAGATTGCACTCAGGGAAGTCAAAACTATCTTATGGCATCACCCGATATGTTTGGAAATCCCTGTGGACACGGCCAAGTGATGAGATATTGAGATATTTCAATAAAATTTTACATTTTTTACAAATGGCGTTTTAACAATATTTTGCAAGAACCTTAAATGTACCTCATATGGCAATGTGGCTATATAGATTGCACCCAGGGAAGTCAAAACTATCTTTTGGCATCAGCCGATATGTTTGGAAATCCCTGTGGACACGGCCAAGTGATGAGATATGGAGATATTTCAATAAAATTTTACATTTTTTACAAATGGCGTTTTAACAATATTTTGTAAGAACCTTAAATGGACCTCATATGGCAATGTGGCTATATAGATTGCACCCAGGGAAGTCAAAACTATCTTTTGGCATCAGCCGATATGTTTGGAAATCCCTGTGGACACGGCCAAGTGATGAGATATGGAGATATTTCAATAAAATTTTACATTTTTTACAAATGGTGTTTTAACAATATTTTGTAAGAACCTTAAATGGACCTCATATGGCAATGTGGCTATCTAGATTGCACTCAGGGAAGTCAAAACTATCTTATGGCATCACCCGATATGTTTGGAAATCCCTGTGGACACGGCCAAGTGATGAGATATTGAGATATTTCAATAAAATTTTACATTTTTTACAAATGGCGTTTTAACAATATTTTGTAAGAACCTTAAATGGACCTCATATGGCAATGTGGCTATATAGATTGCACCCAGGGAAGTCAAAACTATCTTTTGGCATCAGCCGATATGTTTGGAAATCCCTGTGGACACGGCCAAGTGATGAGATATGGAGATATTTCAATAAAATTTTACATTTTTTACAAATGGCGTTTTAACAATATTTTGTAAGAACCTTAAATGGACCTCATATGGCAATGTGGCTATATAGATTGCACCCAGGGAAGTCAAAACTATCTTTTGGCATCAGCCGATATGTTTGGAAATCCCTGGGGACACGGCCAAGTGATGAGATATTTCAATAAAATTTTACATTTTTTACAAATGGTGTTTTAACAATATTTTGTAAGAACCTTAAATGGACCTCATATGGCAATGTGGCTATCTAGATTGCACTCAGGGAAGTCAAAACTATCTTATGGCATCACCCGATATGTTTGGAAATCCCTGTGGACACGGCCAAGTGATGAGATATTGAGATATTTCAATAAAATTTTCCATTTTTTACAAATGGTGTTTTAACAATATTTTGTAAGAACCTTAAATGGACCTCATATGGCAATGTGGCTATCTAGATTGCACTCAGGGAAGTCAAAACTATCTTATGGCATCAGCCGATATTTTTGGAAATCCCTGTGGACACGGCCAAGTGATGAGATATTGAGATATTTCAATAAAATTTTCCATTTTTTACAAATGGTGTTTTAACAATATTTTGTAAGAACCTTAAATGGACCTCATATGGCAATGTGGCTATCTAGATTGCACTCAGGGAAGTCAAAACTATCTTATGGCATCAGCCGATATTTTTGGAAATCCCTGTGGACACGGCCAAGTGATGAGATATTGAGATATTTCAATAAAATTTTACATTTTTTACATGTGGTGTTTTAACAATATTTTGTAAGAACCTTAAATGGACCTCATATGGCAATGTGGCTATATAGATTGCACTCAGGGAAGTCTAAACTGTCTTTTGGCATCAGCCGATATGTTTGGAAATCCCTGTGGACATGGCCAAGTGATGAGATATTGAGATATTTCAATAAAATTTTACATTTTTTACAAATGGTGTTTTAACAATATTTTGTAAGAACCTTAAATGGACCTCATATGGCAATGTGGCTATCTAGATTGCACTCAGGGAAGTCAAAACTATCTTTTGGCATCAGCCGATATGTTTGGAAATCCCTGTGGACACGGCCAAGTGATGAGATATGGAGATATTTCAATAAAATTTTACATTTTTTACAAATGGTGTTTTAACAATATTTTGTAAGAACCTTAAATGGACCTCATATGGCAATGTGGCTATCTAGATTGCACTCAGGGAAGTCAAAACTATCTTATGGCATCACCCGATATGTTTGGAAATCCCTGTGGACACGGCCAAGTGATGAGATATTGAGATATTTCAATAAAATTTTACATTTTTTACAAATGGCGTTTTAACAATATTTTGTAAGAACCTTAAATGGACCTCATATGGCAATGTGGCTATATAGATTGCACCCAGGGAAGTCAAAACTATCTTTTGGCATCAGCCGATATGTTTGGAAATCCCTGTGGACACGGCCAAGTGATGAGATATGGAGATATTTCAATAAAATTTTACATTTTTTACAAATGGCGTTTTAACAATATTTTGTAAGAACCTTAAATGGACCTCATATGGCAATGTGGCTATATAGATTGCACCCAGGGAAGTCAAAACTATCTTTTGGCATCAGCCGATATGTTTGGAAATCCCTGGGGACACGGCCAAGTGATGAGATATTTCAATAAAATTTTACATTTTTTACAAATGGTGTTTTAACAATATTTTGTAAGAACCTTAAATGGACCTCATATGGCAATGTGGCTATCTAGATTGCACTCAGGGAAGTCAAAACTATCTTATGGCATCACCCGATATGTTTGGAAATCCCTGTGGACACGGCCAAGTGATGAGATATTGAGATATTTCAATAAAATTTTCCATTTTTTACAAATGGTGTTTTAACAATATTTTGTAAGAACCTTAAATGGACCTCATATGGCAATGTGGCTATCTAGATTGCACTCAGGGAAGTCAAAACTATCTTATGGCATCAGCCGATATTTTTGGAAATCCCTGTGGACACGGCCAAGTGATGAGATATTGAGATATTTCAATAAAATTTTCCATTTTTTACAAATGGTGTTTTAACAATATTTTGTAAGAACCTTAAATGGACCTCATATGGCAATGTGGCTATCTAGATTGCACTCAGGGAAGTCAAAACTATCTTATGGCATCAGCCGATATTTTTGGAAATCCCTGTGGACACGGCCAAGTGATGAGATATTGAGATATTTCAATAAAATTTTACATTTTTTACATGTGGTGTTTTAACAATATTTTGTAAGAACCTTAAATGGACCTCATATGGCAATGTGGCTATATAGATTGCACTCAGGGAAGTCTAAACTGTCTTTTGGCATCAGCCGATATGTTTGGAAATCCCTGTGGACATGGCCAAGTGATGAGATATTGAGATATTTCAATAAAATTTTACATTTTTTACAAATGGTGTTTTAACAATATTTTGTAAGAACCTTAAATGGACCTCATATGGCAATGTGGCTATCTAGATTGCACTCAGGGAAGTCAAAACTATCTTTTGGCATCAGCCGATATGTTTGGAAATCCCTGTGGACACGGCCAAGTGATGAGATATGGAGATATTTCAATAAAATTTTACATTTTTTACAAATGGTGTTTTAACAATATTTTGTAAGAACCTTAAATGGACCTCATATGGCAATGTGGCTATCTAGATTGCACTCAGGGAAGTCAAAACTATCTTATGGCATCACCCGATATGTTTGGAAATCCCTGTGGACACGGCCAAGTGATGAGATATTGAGATATTTCAATAAAATTTTACATTTTTTACAAATGGCGTTTTAACAATATTTTGCAAGAACCTTAAATGTACCTCATATGGCAATGTGGCTATATAGATTGCACCCAGGGAAGTCAAAACTATCTTTTGGCATCAGCCGATATGTTTGGAAATCCCTGTGGACACGGCCAAGTGATGAGATATGGAGATATTTCAATAAAATTTTACATTTTTTACAAATGGCGTTTTAACAATATTTTGTAAGAACCTTAAATGGACCTCATATGGCAATGTGGCTATATAGATTGCACCCAGGGAAGTCAAAACTATCTTTTGGCATCAGCCGATATGTTTGGAAATCCCTGTGGACACGGCCAAGTGATGAGATATGGAGATATTTCAATAAAATTTTACATTTTTTACAAATGGTGTTTTAACAATATTTTGTAAGAACCTTAAATGGACCTCATATGGCAATGTGGCTATCTAGATTGCACTCAGGGAAGTCAAAACTATCTTATGGCATCACCCGATATGTTTGGAAATCCCTGTGGACACGGCCAAGTGATGAGATATTGAGATATTTCAATAAAATTTTACATTTTTTACAAATGGCGTTTTAACAATATTTTGTAAGAACCTTAAATGGACCTCATATGGCAATGTGGCTATATAGATTGCACCCAGGGAAGTCAAAACTATCTTTTGGCATCAGCCGATATGTTTGGAAATCCCTGTGGACACGGCCAAGTGATGAGATATGGAGATATTTCAATAAAATTTTACATTTTTTACAAATGGCGTTTTAACAATATTTTGTAAGAACCTTAAATGGACCTCATATGGCAATGTGGCTATATAGATTGCACCCAGGGAAGTCAAAACTATCTTTTGGCATCAGCCGATATGTTTGGAAATCCCTGGGGACACGGCCAAGTGATGAGATATTTCAATAAAATTTTACATTTTTTACAAATGGTGTTTTAACAATATTTTGTAAGAACCTTAAATGGACCTCATATGGCAATGTGGCTATCTAGATTGCACTCAGGGAAGTCAAAACTATCTTATGGCATCACCCGATATGTTTGGAAATCCCTGTGGACACGGCCAAGTGATGAGATATTGAGATATTTCAATAAAATTTTCCATTTTTTACAAATGGTGTTTTAACAATATTTTGTAAGAACCTTAAATGGACCTCATATGGCAATGTGGCTATCTAGATTGCACTCAGGGAAGTCAAAACTATCTTATGGCATCACCCGATATTTTTGGAAATCCCTGTGGACACGGCCAAGTGATGAGATATTGAGATATTTCAATAAAATTTTCCATTTTTTACAAATGGTGTTTTAACAATATTTTGTAAGAACCTTAAATGGACCTCATATGGCAATGTGGCTATCTAGATTGCACTCAGGGAAGTCAAAACTATCTTATGGCATCAGCCGATATTTTTGGAAATCCCTGTGGACACGGCCAAGTGATGAGATATTGAGATATTTCAATAAAATTTTACATTTTTTACATGTGGTGTTTTAACAATATTTTGTAAGAACCTTAAATGGACCTCATATGGCAATGTGGCTATATAGATTGCACCCAGGGAAGTCAAAACTATCTTTTGGCATCAGCCGATATGTTTGGAAATCCCTGTGGACACGGATAAGTGATGAGATATGGAGATATTTCAATAAAATTTTACATTTTGTACAAATGGCGTTTTAACAATATTTTGTAAGAACCTTAAATGGACCTCATATGGCAATGTGGCTATATAGATTGCACTCAAGGAAGTCAAAACTATCTTTTGGCATCAGCCGATATGTTTGGAAATTCCTGTGGACACGGATAAGTGATGAGATATGGAGATCCGTATGTTTGGAATTCCCTGTGGACACCGCTACACTATAATTTATATTGGTGTACATAATTTTATTTTAGATTTTAAGTATCCATTAAATTTTATGAATTTTAAAATATTAAATTAGTTAAATATTTTAAAATTTAGGTAAACATAGTTGACGATTTCAATTTTTTTTTGAGATAGAAACTAAAAAAAAATAGTTTTTGTTTGGAAATTTCGGGCCCTCACGAAACTTTCAGTATATTCAGCCAAGGCACACACTCCGAAAAAATTTTCGAATTAACTACTTAGAGGACTTATCAAAACAATTGCCATTACAATTATTAAATGTAGTTTCATTATTTATTAAAAATGATATAAATGATAAAACTACCATAAAAGATTTGGCAGATTTGCTAATGGTAAAATACGCCTTTATGTAAAGTTATTATGCTAAAGGAAGTACTGCCATCTTATTCTTTCTTACCATTCCGGTTATGGTAGCTTCATCTGAAAGATCTTTCAGCAAATTAAAAATTATTAAAAGCTATCTTAGAAACAAGATGGGACAAACTAATCGCGTTTAATCGAAACTTGAGCAATTTTTTAACATTGTCGCTCCCTCAATTAAATATTAGTACACATTTTACATATTCGTTTGTATTAACAGATAAATTAATAAATTATTAATAAACCGAAAATGACGAAAAAAATTTAATTCCAGATATATTTTTTTTCGGGATGGAATGTTATTTTGAGTTATTTCTTAATATTTTTCGGGCTGGGAGGCTTTTTCTGTTAGAAGAAGTTTTTTCGGGATGGAATGTTATTTTGAGTTATTTCTTAATATTTTTCGGGCTGAGAGGCTTTTTCTTTTAGAAGAGATTTTTTTTCGGGATGGTTTTCGGGCTAACTTCACATACATATGTAGTTGTCAAATATTAAATAGATTCACAAATATAAATAATTTGACGAATGCATTTTTGTAAACGCTAGTGCCATCTTTACGGTAGTAGAGAAAGTGACGTCATTGAACGCATTCACACTCTGAAATTTGTGAAGGTGATACTATCGTCTTGTTGCATTTTCTCTCTCTCTCGCTCGTTTGTTTATACAGAAAAATAAAGTGGGATCGATGTCCACCTCGCAAAATTGGGAGTTGTATTCCGTTAAATTTATAAAATGAAGTAATATCTATGTATTTGAGTCGTTTATTTCGGGCCCTGTTTTGGCCATTCCAGAATAATGCCAAAAATCTGAAAAAGTTTGTTAGTACTGGCAATAGATATGGTTTATAGAAAAATATAGTGGAATCGATGTCCACTTCGCAAAATCTGGAGTTGTATTCCGTTAAATTAATATAATGAAGTAATATCCACATATTTGAGTCATTTATTTAGGGCCAAATTTTGACCATTCCAGAATAATGCCAAAAATCTGAAAAAGTTTGTTAGTACTGGCAATAGATAGGGCTTACAGAAAAATATAGTGGGATCGATGTCCACCTCACAAAATTGGGAGTTGTATTCCGTTAAATTTATAAAATGAAGTAATATCTACATATTTGAGTCGTTTATTTCGGGCCCAATTCTGGCCATTCCAGAATAATGCCAAAAATATGAAAAAGTTTGTGAGTACTGGCAGTAGATAGGGCTTACAGAAAAATATGGGAGTTGTATTTCGTTAAATTAATAAAATAAGGAAAGTAATACGAATGTGAGTCACGTAGATCGGGCCAAATTTTGGCCATTCCAGAATAATGCCAAAAATCTGAAAAAGTTTGTTAGTACTGGCAGTAGATAGGGCTTACAGAAAAATATAGTGGGATCGATGTCCACCTCACAAAATTGGGAGTTGTATTCCGTTAAATTTATAAAATGAAGTAATATCTACATATTTGAGTCGTTTATTTCAGGCCTAATTTTGACCATTCCAGAATAATGCCAAAAATCTGAAAAAGTTTGTTAGTACTGGCAATAAAAAATCTGGAGTTTTATTCCGTTAAATTAATAAAATACGGAAAGTAATACGAATGTGAGTCAAATAGATCGGGCCAAATTTTGGCCATTCCAGAGCAATGACGAAAATCTGAAAAAATTCGTCAGTAGCATTTTGTGAAATATACAGGAAAGAAATTGTAGTGGGCTAAATGTTTACCTGGCAAAACCTGGAGTTGCATTTAATTTGAAGATAAATTAATTCAATAATTTATTAAGCTATATTACGCCTAAATGTTTTTTCGTTTTCTATTAAATTTTGTTTCTCACAAATACGAACAAAGCGGTTTTATTTCAGGAATGATTTATGAATTTTTTCACAGCCGTCCTCCGGCGTATGAAATTTTTCCTAAACCATTCAAAAACATAGTTTTTGTATTTAGGATTAATCTTGGAAATATTTCACGCGCATCCTTTATTAGGTATTTAATAATTTGGTTAATGACATTTTCGATCTAAATGGAAAATTAGCTATGTACGCAGATGATAACTTTATAGTGACTACACGAGTAAGAGCAATTAGATGTTTTACGATATTTTTAATGTCGAATTCTATTCACTTTTTTTGAAAAATCTAGATTTGATGGTTCTAATAAAACACAAAAACCTTTGATCTATTTTTGTAGTTGTATTGGTAAACAAATGTTGTTTTGGTTGACATTTTAAAAATGGCGATTATTATTTAACCTCAATCAAAACTTGTAGTTAAAATAAAGTTGTTATTATTATTTAAACGTGAAAAATGGATACCATTAAATTTAGCGATTTTAATGTTTTATTTAATGAAAATGGGCATGTAATGTTTAGTGATGGCCTGGTTTTGCTGGAAAATATAAAAAGTAAGAAATACTATTCGAGAAACAAAAACAAAACAAAAATTATTTTTATTAAATATTTTACAGCGGGAGAAATAATTAAGGCAAAATATTCAGAAGTAATAGGACATTACAATTTAAGCGGGGCGCAAAATTCAAGTTATGAAGAAGGTAACAAAAAAATTCTAGATATGGGAGAGAATTTTATATTACCTACATATTATGTACATTGAAATTTTAGATTTAGTCGTACATGAACCCTACGAAATAGAAGAAGGGTATGAAGATCAAAATTTGAGCTGCATTGAAGAAGTGCCTTCTGCTGTCAAAGAAACAGAGAACCGTAAATAAGTGTTAAATATAAATGATCTCTGTACCTATTACATTTTCGATTTTGTTTTAGGAAATGATGTGTCTGTCGGTGAGTTGTGCTGCAAAATAGACGGATGGGGAAACTAAATGTATGTTGAATTTATATGCGAAACATTTTAATAACGTTGGGCCATTAAAGCTATTTAAAAATAAAAAGGCAATGTGGAATGGCATTTCGGAAGGACTAAAGAAGGAATTTAAATGTAACTGGCGTGGTGCTCAAGTGGAAACAAGATACAAATGTGTCATGAAGCGGGTTAAGACAATATTGCGGCATAACAATAAGAGTGGAGAAATTTATTTGGATACTGGCTACAACGTGGAAGTGAATCGTATTATTGCAATGGACGATTCACTCTTCCCTGATTTTGTGTTGTCCGCAGGTAGGTTTACCAAAAAACGAGCCGATTACGTCATGGAAACTACAATTATTAATCCACCTCGAACACCGTCAATACACAGACCGCCAGCACCACCAATATATACACCACCAGCACCGCCAATGCATATATCTCCAATGTCATCAAACCATACAACTCCAATACCGTTGATATCTGAACCTCAAATCTACGCACCTCCAGAACCGTCAATACCTACGCCTCAAAAATCTTTAAACAATACACCTCTACAGTTGATATCTGCACGTTCAATATGTATACCTCCAGGACCGACCCCATCAACATCTACACCTTCAATACCATTATCATCGACACTTCCAACACAATCAACAGCTTCACCTACACTAATAGAAATACACCCTCCAGAACAATTGGAAGAAAATATTGATGCTTCAACCGAACAACCACGACGAAGAGTTAAAAAAAAGTTGCAGGAAATATTGTGCGAGAAATACTTCGAGCAAAAGAAAGAGAGGCATCAGAATCTTAAAAAAATGTTCCTTGACGGTGAAAAGAATAAGGAAAATCGGCACAAAGAAAAACAAGAGTTAAAAATGAAATGGCACCAAGAGAAAATGAAGATCCTCAACGAAATTAAAAATAATAATTAAGATTCTTTTTATTATATGTATATTTTTATTTTGAATTTATTTTATTTATTATTTACATAATACTTTTGAAATTAAACAAGAATTATTGGAATATAAATTAAAATTTGTATTTTTTATTTATTTCATTTAAAATTTAACAATTATCTATAGCTAAAATGTGTCCGCTATATTGGTTCGTTTCATTTCTCCCAAATGTTTCAACACAGCGTCAGAAATATTTTCTGTATCTTCATTTAACGTTAAGCCCTGGGTTTCTGACGAGTTGGCTGCAGTATTAATTTCTCCCTCAACATTTTGTATCCCATCGACATTTTCTTCTTCATCCCAAATATCTCCGTTTTCTATGCATAATTTGTGGATAACGCAACATCCAAGTACAAATTTACACATACGCTCTACGGTGAAGAAATCTAATCGGATCAGCTGATGAAATCTTTGTTTAAGCAAACCAAAGGTATTTTCTATTTTTACCCTTGTTTGACAATGCTTCTTGTTGTAGGTTTTTTTTTGCGGTTAAATTCCCGTAGTCCTTGTAGGGGAGTCAGTAGATATTCCCTCAAAGGATAAGCAGCGTCGCCAAGAATATGATATTCTCCACACAGGTCTGGCAATTTTACGGATATGTAGGAAAGACTATAAATCCGCGAGTCGTGTATTTTACTAGGCGATCCTATAAAAACATCCAAAAATTTCTTGTCAGCATCACAAATTCCTTGCAGCGTAATAGAAATCAGACCGTGGCGATTGACATATGTTGAATGAATTTTATTTACTGGTTTACGAATATAAATGTAGCAACCATCTATGCAACCAATTACATTCGGAAAACCGGCCAGCTAAAATTAAACAAAATAAATTCTTTCCAAGCAATTTAATCTTTGTAATGTAATACCTGCGAAAATGCTGCGGCTTTCTCAACTTTTTCAACTTCTGTAGATGGGAATTTTATATACTGGGGAGATATCTCAAATAAAAACTCCAAGAAGTGTGTGAGATGTCTATGAGCAGATGACTGTGTGATGTTGAATAAATTCGACACTTCTCGATAAGTTTCCTTATTACCAGCAAACCTAAAAAAAAAAAAATTGTCGTTTTATTATAGTTATTTATTAAATTGTCGAGCAAATTTGTATTACCAAAGAAACGCTAGGCATTGTGATTCCGCAGTTACATTCTTCCTTCCACCGTATTGCATAGTTTTATATTGCTTCGAATTTGCAAATTTATCTACTAAATTATACGCTAGGCGTCGAGACAATCGAAAATTGCGGCGAAACTATAAAAACATATGTAAATATTTAGTATATAAACAAAAATGTAAACATTAGGCGCATCCAGCACAGTGAGGCTTCACTAAAAAACAAGAAGAAATCTCACTCACTTTACGTGGAAAACATCAATTTTTTAGTGAGGCCTCACTGTGCCATTATATTCAAAACTTACTTCATCTTCTGCGTAATTTTTTAATACATCCCTCACAAAATTCTGATCCCGATTTTTAGCTTCCCTTTTAAATAAGTCTTCTTGAAAATTTAAAAATTCGTCATCATCAGAAGACGAATCGTACAAATTATGGTTTATTTTTTTTTTAATTTTTTGGAAATATTTTGTATTACGTAGTTGTTGTAAACCTTATACTTTTTAAGATATTTGCAAAATAAATTTTCTGGAGCAAAGGAGTGGCCACTTCCGGTTAACCGATTTGAAGTAAAATTCACTGGGACCTCCCAATTTATCAAAAAAGCTTAAATCTGAAGTTTCAGTTTGATTGGTTAAACGATCTGGGCTGTAGAGAGGACACAGGCTGACATACTGACACAATGACAGACAGACACCATTTCGAAACCCACTTTTTCGGACTAAGGGACCTTAAAACAAATAAATCTCTATAAATCTCGAGGTGCACAATTTTCATGATTACTTTACTTTATTTTACTTACTTTCTTTTACAGAAAGTAAGAAAATGGCATGCATCTTAATTGTAATTATAATTATATATAAAGCATTTTACGCAAAGGGGTTGTCAATAAGGAATGAAAGTGGTGAAATTTTGTAAGCGTGGTTAAAGATTCGTGATTAACGACCTCGAAAAACCCCGTAGATAATTTCGGAATTTTGGCCAGCTTTTCGGCAATCGGCCCCATGTGTACTGTAACCAATTTTGCAGTGCGCTTTCTTGGGATTGGATTTGTTGCTAGCACGTAATCTTTTTGACTATCCAACTTACGGTACCAGCAATACTAATGCAAAATTAAGAGGTCTACTTAGCAACAATTTATGAATCGGGTTGTGTTACACTAGGCAATTCATATTGGTTGAGTTATACTACATAGCCTTGTCGTATCGGAATGATACGAAAAAAATACAAAAGTTCATTCAATATTTATTACTCGACGTCCCGATGAACGGGGCTAAATGGTTTTCAACATGTACAAATTTTATTCATTTCTTATGCAATCGTAGGATTGTGTTGAATTTACCGCTGCGATTTTTTAAATGAATTTAATTAAAATTTGTATGTTGTAAATAAAGCCATAAAAGTTAAGTCGTAGTACAGTTGACGGATGGCTTTTTTCGAGTTAAAATACAAGAAGAGAATAGCAAAAACAACCTACTTTTAAAATATTATTTTATAACCTCGGTGCACAACTATGTAACTTAATGTTAATACGGCTTTAACATAAGTAACTCCTTATATATTTACTTACATATATGAACGTCGCTTATAGCAGATTAATATTTATTGCCTATTTTAATTTTCCAACAAGATCTTAAGTCAAACATGTAATTTATTTATTACCATTAATAAACTTAATACAAATAGAAAACGAGTACTTAGCTAATCAATTAATAATCATTTTTTATTATTGCAAACTATTGTTTATGATAATTAAAATTTAAAATTAGCATTTCCTTTAAGAATATGCATTTTATCAGAAATAAAAATAGAATTCTAGAATGATAGAAACAACAACGGAATTTGTATTAAACAATTTATTCATTTATTGAGTTCATGTTGTCAATTGAACTTTTAAATAGCTATGCCCCAAACTTGCATCTAACATATTTTTATTAAACGGGAAAATTGTTCAAGAAAATTTCAGCCGAGTCCCACGTATACTCGTATGTATACATAAATCATGTATGCAAATTTGCAATCATACAACTGACCTGGATAAATTAAAGAAAAATAATTCTAAGAAAGATAAATTAGCCAATTGTTGACCATCATGTTTAAAATAGTTGTTATTTATGGTTAATTAATTAAATGAACTATAAAAAAAATGAATTTTTTTTAATTACAAATTTTTGTTATATCCATACATACACATATATAAATACATTTGTTTACATAAAAGCACACACGGTTGGAAATTATTGTTAATTAGACACAAGGAAAAAATATCCAAGTACATTTTGCTGCATGCACACAAAAATATGGTATCAATAATGTTTTGGGTCAAAACCTATAAATTAGAATGTTTATTTTTATATACCAGAAATTAGATTTAATTGACTGGAAGTTTATTATTTATGTTCAAGCCACAGCCCCATACAGTATCTCTACATATGTAAATTGGAGCGCGGCGAATATACGAATTTCATTTAAATCAATTAAGTTAGTCACGAATGAATGAAAATATGAGACCAATATGCATAAGTTGCTTTAATTATTAACATTCAATTCTTGCATGATAAATGAATAATTAAGGAACAATTCTTATCAATGATCTAATTTTTTGTAACGTTATATTGTATGGTTCTTTAAATGTATAAACATAAACGTCGACGTCAAACTATTGAAAATAGAGAAACGAATTTATGTTCAGTTCCTTATTACTTTTAACCACTTTTCTAGAAACCCACACATAGTACTTTAGCATATTTAAATATGGGAATGGCGCATTTGCAAGAAATCTGTAGGAAGTTGATATCTTGTTGTGTTTGAATAGTGGCATAGTGCTTGCAACTCATAACCCCATGGATATTTCCCAGCAGCTATTGAATTGGCCATACCTATGTACCTTAAAATTTTTTTTATTTATTTACTGTTTTAACCAAAAATTATTTAGTTGTTGGTTTATTCCATCATTCTCTTCGGGTGAATAAACACATGCACATTTTGTCTCTTTTGTGGGAACTGTTTAACTGTTCAAGTGTTCACTGTCATTCCGCTATTTAAAAAGGGAGGTTGTTTGTTACTACGTAGATATTTGCAGGTTATTTCAAAAACATTTTAGAAAACGGTTAAATCGCGTTTTTTTGACTTTCTAAACACTTTTGATTATAAGGCTTCTATCAACTTGGATACACAACTGGTCTTGGAACTGACGTTACACGAACGATTTAATAATTCTCATACAACAATGCTGATCTACCTGTCTATAAAAGTAGGACATGGTGGATCACCATTTCCATTTGGATAAACTTTGGTACATTGGTTTTAAAAGTTACATTTATGACAAATACACCAAAGCTTATCCAAAATAGTCTGTTTTCGAATGAGTCGCACTGTTCAACTTAAGCTGTGACTTAGCTAAACAGTTCTGAAAGTTGTCCTTGCATGGTAATCGAATCGGTCCGTTTGGATTTTTTAAAAATTACTATCATGCGTTAATTGACTTTTATTTTTTATTTTATTTATTACTAACAGGACACCTCCTCTTTTAATTACAATGAATAAATACCAATACCAAATATGTTAAATATATTAAAATTAACCTAATGAGCATTTTAAGCCTAACTTGTTTTAAATGTTGATATACAAATTCAATTAGTGATCCGCACAGTTTACAGGGCACTGGATCCGTTAAGCGATCATTAAAAATTTGCAATTTTTGGGTCGGTCGCTATTGGGTGACAAATTCTTTCTATTATTGTTGGGATCAAAATTCGACCCATATAATTGTTGTACTCAGGTTTTCACATGTTTTATTCTCTACTATTTCATTATTCGAATGTTTAATGCCATCTGTGTAAGTCGAGCAAAGCAAAATGAAGAATAATTTGTTTTTGCTTGGCGTAGTGTGGCTAGTATATTCTAGAAGGCACTGCCTCTATTCTTGACCATTTCCTTTAAATGCAGAGTTGTAATATTTTCATGATTCCTGTTTCTTCTATATATTTTGTATAGGAAAGTAAAAATGTATATGTGGACGAAATTTGTGAGTCACGATATTTCAAAATTCGATGAGCACGGCTCTTTAAATACCCGATTCAGAAGCCAATTTTCTGGTACTCAAAGTAAGTCCGATAGCAGCAGATTGATTTTTTATTTCAACTAGGTAGTCAGTTTCATTTGTATTTAGAGTAGGTGAATTAAAAATCAAGTCATTTCTCATTTGCCATAGAACTGGAATTCGGATCTTGCCCTCCCTATTTTTTTTCATTTGTAGTATCAACTTATAGCTTAATTTAATATTAATACACTAAACTTCTATACACTTCTGTATGAAGAACGTCCTTATTGAGTATATGTGCCTGGAGTAAAAAAAAATACGGTGTTATGATTGAGAAATAATTGATTGAGATAAAGTTAACCTTCACTATGTCTATAGTTTACTATCACGTTATCTATGTATAGGGGGGATCAATCTGTTGAAAGTAAATAAAAGTTGTTTGTTTTTTTATTACAAATTTATATTTTTATTGAAAAAATGAATTAGTCAAATTTATGTTTTAATCAGATGAGTCGTCTGATACCACTTAATCTTCATCCGAAACCATTTCTTATCCTTTGGTGCATTCTATGTTTAGGATTTTGACGTGGTTTTGACAAAATGGCTCATTACAAAATGACATCTTCGTCGCTTGCTAACGGTTTTACCCGTTACTTCTCCGCCTGTTTATTCCCGTCTTATTGGTAACACTTTATAACCTATATTAGGTCGATTGCTGTCCTTATATTTTAAGCAGCTCCAAGACGTTGGCATGCACCAGTTGCATAATCAATTCTTTTAGAAAAGATTTTCTTTAGAATGCATTCCGAGTTACGAGTGTTAAGTTTTCCAGACATTCCAGAAATTTGTCAATGTATTAGTATTACACTGATAAAACACATTCTTTTTAGGAAAATTGAGTGTTTTTTCAATCAATTGAGAAGTATTTAGAAAATAATTTTAAAAAAATTAAGCTTTAATTAAATTAAATCGAATCAAAAAACATTACAAATTCTTGTTCGTTCGATATTAAAGTCATTTTAATTGATTTATTTTTTAATTGTTCATAAAAAACGGTATATGGCATTTTAAAGTTAAGGTGTGATTTCAAAGGAAATAATTTTGTAGAGCTTTTATTAAACGAACTATTCGTATAGATTAGAGTTTAATAAGTAAGTAATTTAGAGTCCTATTCCACCTGCTAGCCAAACCTTTGTCATCAATAATGGTAATGGTCCATATTGGCCCTTGAGAGTTAAATGCGATTTCAAAAGATGATTTTGTAGAACTTTTGATAAACGAACGATTCGTATGGATTATGGTTTTCAAACTAAGTAATTTAGAGGACTATTCCATGCGCTAGCGAAACCACTGTTGGCAATGGTCTATATTGGCCCTTGACAGTTGAATGCGATTTCAAAAAATAATTTTATGCCACTAACTTGAAAATATTTAAAATCGTAACTACTTCACAACAATGTATGGAACTGCAGAGTGATCTAGATTTATTTTACAATTGGACCATTACGAATAAATTATACTTAAATATAAAAAAATGTAAGTGTAATGACATTTAAAGATTTGGGAGTCATCTTGGACCATCAGTTGAATTTCCGGTATCGTAATATCCTAATTGTGGCTAAGTCTAATAGTTTGCTGTGCTTCGTTCATCATGCCATCAAAGATTTTTGTAATCCACTTTCCGTTAAGAGTTTGTAATGTTCTCTTGTACGGTCTAAACTGTAGTACGCATCGATTGTTTCGGATTCGAGGTATAAGATTGATATTGATTGAATTGAACGAGTACAAAAACAATTAATTCTATGTATACTTGCTGCACAAAATCAAGTGGCCGTTTGATCCTAAACTTCCAATGTGACAGAATAAAAGGAATTTTTTATTTTATTTTATTTTAAAAAAGAACCATAAGCCAGTACAATTTTGACTAATAATAACAAAAAATACAATTTTCTCAAAAAATTAAGTTAGTAAAAGCACAAATAAATTATTCAACTGAAATAATTTTTTGTCCACGACTAACGTATAATATCAGAGCACCCTGTATTTTATAGAGCCATAATCAAAAAATCTGAGCTTTTATAAGGGAATTAGAAACGAGGAAAAAACGAAACTTTTCATAGTAAAACACACAAAACATATGGGAAATCACTTTTTTTCCTAAGACAAATTTTTAAATGAAAACGTTACAAATTCTTAATTATGATTTCTGAGATACTTTCATAAATGTTTGAATTTCAACATATATGAATATCGTTTAAGTAAATCGTTTTCATTTTCTTGTAATAATTGAATTATTTAAACCAAAATATTAAAAAAAATTCATAACAACAGAATTCTGGTCAAATTGAAATAAAAGCTTACTACGATTCGTTTGGTTATTAAGTCAATATACATTACATAGATGGCAGTGATGACCGTAAAAATTTGGAAAAATCGTACCAAAAATTACCACCTGGGGAAATTTTAAGTTCAAAAATTGTAGGAAAAGCAAAACAAATTCACAAAATAGAGGAACGTGTGATAATTTTGCGATTAAATAATTTTTTTTCGTATTTTTCTGTAATCATTTTAGACATCTTACGTACACTAGTAAGACTAAAGATAAATTTAGCAAGTATTATTTTAATTTGTCAGAGCCAACTTTGATGTATTTTTCAAAATGAAAGTTCGAAAAAATATATTTTAGAAATAATTTAATTTTAATATTTCTGCAATTAATATTTACTTAATACCAATATGGTCTTCTTGTATATTGTTCTTAAAGATATGCAGAAATCTTTTATATAAACATTTTATAATATTTTCGCCTTTTTCATTGAAAAACTTGAAGCTAAAAAACACCATTTTTACTATGAATTCCTATGGAAATCAGTGAAAAGTTATATTACTAAAAAAGCTTCTAAAAACTACGTCATTATGATTAAGACTCTATACTCTAGAAGGCTCTTTTTTGCAAAACAATAAAGCGTTGAGTCAAACGCCTTACTGAAAACGGTGTAAATGACATCCAGTTGAGCATTACTCTCAATCACCTCCGTGGCATGTTTCATAAAATCCACTAAATTTGACACAGCAGAACGCCCACGGAAAAAACCATGTTGCTCATCTACAATAAACGACTTTAGTCCAAAAAACACATAATCACATACAATTGACTCAAATAATTTAGGAATGGCTGACAATAACGAAATACCCCTGTAGTTAGAAACATCACTCCTATTACCAGATTTAAATATCGGTACAATATGAGACGATTTCCAGGCAACCGGAAAAAACCTTTTAAAAGTGAATCATTAAATAAAATTGACAAAGGCAGAGCCATTTCATTACTAAAATTTTTAAGAAAGTATGAAGGAATACCATCTGGGCCACATCCATCCTTAAACAAATGGAGGGATTTAACGATATCCTCTGGAGAAATGTGAGGTGTGTACAAACAAGAGTTGGTACAACTACCTTCTGCAACATATTTGTTACTATCAATATCAGTCCGACTATATATATTTTGAAAAAATGAAGCAAATAAGTCAGCAATATCCCCAGAATTATTACTAGTAACATCATTGAACCGCATAGTTGATGGAAATCCAAAAGTTTTCCTTTTGGAGTCAACGAAATTCCAAAATGCTTTGGATTTGAAGTCATATTATTTTGAGCCTTAATAATAAAATTTTTATAAGCAATATAATGCAAATCGTCAAAATGTTTCGCTAAAATTAAAAATGCTAATCTGTCGTCAGCGTTTCCGGATAACTACCATCTTCGATATAATTTTTTTACGATTACGTAGATTTATTAGATCGTTGTTAAACCACGGAGGATTATTACGATTAACTTTTTTATTAGAAACCGGTACAAACCTGTCGAAGCCAATGAATAAAATGTCATAGAAAATTTGCACGTCGCGGTTAATATCCACCAACGAAAAACCACTCTACTAATTTGAAATAAGAAATCAGACTATCATTATCAGCACGCCTAAAATCATAAGATTTAATAGAATTGCAATTATTAGTATTAAAATTAGACACCAAAAACTCTGATACGTTTAAATTGATTTCCATAGATTTGTGGTTGACATCGTTGATGATATACGGAACTGGTGCCAACTTTATCATAAATAGATTGGCAGAGTTAGCAAAATACAAGTCCAGAAATTTACCATTATAGTTAGAAACGTTATTTATATGAACGAGACCAAATGACAAAATGGAATCAATGCATATTGATTCAGCCTCCGACTTAACATTGTACGGAATGACGCAGTTTACGTCGTCATCTACCAGCCATTCAACCTTTGGCAAGTTGAAATCGCCAACTATCAGCACGTTGTCAACTAAGTTGAGTTTATAAATTATGTTATACAAACAGTTTGTATATGTCGTATAAACTTCAGATGAAGACCTCGGTGGAATGTTAAGGCCAATAATGAAAATATTTTTCTTAAATATATTTAACTTGATGCATAAAAGTTCAATTGTTGGATCACTGTCAACTGCCACACTTACAATAGATGAATGAACTACCATCAATACACGTTCTCCACTTGATTTGACACTAGATAGTGCGGAGCGGTCACACCTATATACAATATAATCTGCCGGATAATACTCAGAACTATATATATTCGGATTTAAGTTGGTCTCTACAATCACGTAAACGGGATACATATAAGCGACGACAAAGCGATAGAACTCAGCGGATTTAGAGGCAATACCGCGAACATTTTGAAAATATATAAAATTGAATTTACCACCTTATGCAGAGCGCTGTAAAATTGTAAATTTGGAATCACTGATTGACAGGCGTAAGATTGCGGCTTCTATGTTCATCGCTGATGTTTTAAATGGTGTACTTGATTTCACTGAATTTCTTGCCAATATTGATATTTATGTGCCCTCTAAACCAATTCGGGTCAAATATTTTATTTATTTACCGACTTTTAAGTTCAATTATGTGCATAATGCCCCTATTCTGGCTTTGTCTCGGCAATTTAATTCTACTTTTAATGAGTTCGATTTAAAAAGCAAATTAAATGTAAATTGTAGTTATTTGATGTTCATTTTATTGTCAAAAATGGATTTTTCCTGTTGATATAAATAAATAAATCAACTAAGGTGTAAACTTGATAGATATAGATAAGTATATTAACTTGTTTTGCTTACATTTGACAATTATTGATATTGACAGGTAAGTTTAATCAATTATTTTTGAAATTATTTTAAATTAATACTTTTAGGTATTAATGCGTACCGATGTGAAGCTGGCACGAAAAGTTAGCACGAAAAATTAAAATATGTACGTATGGCAATACTTTTGATCTAACCAAAGACTTAAACCAACTAAATCATTAATTTAATTGTAACATAATGAGCCGTAATATTTTTCTTATTATTAATAATCTATTGTAATGATAATTAAATAATAAGAAAAAAATTAAGGTAAGTTAATAGTTATTATAACAAAAAAAAAACTATTTACCTTATCAAGACAGAATGTTAAATAAAAATATATGTTCTAAAACCATAGCACTAAAACGGTTTGAGTATTAGATAGAGTTAGCACGAATATTTCTATTTGAAAGACCATAAGCAAAAAAATTTTTTTTGCAGAAAGAAGAATACAAAAATTTTTCTAATGTAAATAAAATTTTGTAAAATTATCGACCAAATTCGACCAGTTTAGAAAAGAATTCGGAGTTTTCAAAAGATTAGGAAGGGAGCTCAAACGATCCATTTTAATTGCAATTTAAAGTGGCATCCTTACGTTAAAATTTCAGACAATTCTTATGGGTCAGACGGGAGTACTAATGCTTCGTGATGGACCCTTCCTAACATTTGTCTGGAATGATTTTGATTTTATTTTAAAGTGACATCCTTACTGAACGTCTAGTTAAAATTACAGTCAATTCTTATGGGTCAGACGGGAGAACTAATGCTTCGTGCTGAACCCTTCCTAACATTTGTCTGGAATGATTTTGATTTTATTTTAAAGTGACATCCTTACTGAACGTCTAGTTAAAATTTCATACAATTCTTATGGGTCAGACGGGAGTACTAATGCTTCGTGATGGACCCTTCCTAACATTTGTCTGGAATGATTTTGATTTTATTTTAAAGTGACATCCTTACTGAACGTCTAGTTAAAATTACAGTCGATTCTTATGGGTCAGACGGGAGAACTAATGCTTGGTGCTAGACCCTTCCTAACATTTGTCTGGAATGATTTTGATTTTATTTTAAAGTGACATCCTTATTGAACGTCTAGTTAAAATTGAAGACAATTCTTATGGGTCAGACGGGAGTACTAATGCTTGGTGCTGGACCCTTCCTAACATTTGTCTGGATTGATTTTGATTTTATTTTAAAGTGACATTCTTACTGAACGTCTAGTTAAAATTGAAGACAATTCTTATGGGTCAGACGGGAGTACTAATGCTTCGTGCTAGACCCTTCCTAACATTTGTCTGGAATGATTTTGATTTTATTTTAAAGTGACATCCTTACTGAACTTCTAGTTAAAATTTCAGACAATTCTTATGGGTCAGACGGGAGTACTAATGCTTGGTGCTGGACCCTTCCTAACATTTGTCTGGAATGATTTTGATTTTATTTTAAAGTGACATCCTTACTGAACGTCTAGTTAAAATTACAGACAATTCTTATGGGTCACGGGAGAACTAATGCTTGGTGCTGGACCCTTCCTAACATTTGTCTGGAATGATTTTGATTTTATTTTAAAGTGACATCCTTACTGAACGTCTAGTTAAAATTACAGTCGATTCTTATAGGTCAGACCAGAGAACTAATGCTTGGTGCTGGACCCTTCCTAACATTTGTCTGGAATGATTTTGATTTTATTTTAAAGTGACATCCTTACTGAACGTCTAGTTAAAATTGAAGACAATTCTTATGGGTCAGACGGGAGTACTAATGCTTGGTGCTGGACCCTTCCTAACATTTGTCTGGATTGATTTTGATTTTATTTTAAAGTGACATCCTTACTGAACGTCTAGTTAGAATTGGAGACAATTCTTATGGGTCAGACGGGAGTACTAATGCTTCGTGCTAGACCCTTCCTAACATTTGTCTGGAATGATTTTGATTTTATTTTAAAGTGACATCCTTACTGAACGTCTAGTTAAAATTTCATACAATTCTTATGGGTCAGACGGGAGTACTAATGCTTCGTGATGGACCCTTCCTAACATTTGTCTGGAATGATTTTGATTTTATTTTAAAGTGACATCCTTACTGAACGTCTAGTTAAAATTACAGTCGATTCTTATGGGTCAGACGGGAGAACTAATGCTTGGTGCTAGACCCTTCCTAACATTTGTCTGGAATGATTTTGATTTTATTTTAAAGTGACATCCGTACTGAACGTCTAGTTAAAATTGAAGACAATTCTTATGGGTCAGACGGGAGTACTAATGCTTGGTGCTGGACCCTTCCTAACATTTGTCTGGATTGATTTTGATTTTATTTTAAAGTGACATTCTTACTGAACGTCTAGTTAAAATTGAAGACAATTCTTATGGGTCAGACGGGAGTACTAATGCTTCGTGCTAGACCCTTCCTAACATTTGTCTGGAATGATTTTGATTTTATTTTAAAGTGACATCCTTACTGAACTTCTAGTTAAAATTGAAGACAATTCTTATGGGTCAGACGGGAGAACTAATGCTTCGTGCTGGACCCTTCCTAACATTTGTCTGGATTGATTTTGATTTTATTTTAAAGTGACATCCTTACTGAACGTCTAGTTAAAATTACAGACAATTCTTATGGGTCACGGGAGAACTAATGCTTGGTGCTGGACCCTTCCTAACATTTGTCTGGAATGATTTTGATTTTATTTTAAAGTGACATCCTTACTGAACGTCTAGTTAAAATTACAGTCGATTCTTATGGGTCAGACCAGAGAACTAATGCTTGGTGCTGGACCCTTCCTAACATTTGTCTGGAATGACTTTGATTTTATTTTAAAGTGACATCCTTACTGAACGTCTAGTTAAAATTGAAGACAATTCTTATGGGTCAGACGGGAGTACTAATGCTTGGTGCTGGACCCTTCCTAACATTTGTCTGGATTGATTTTGATTTTATTTTAAAGTGACATCCTTACTGAACGTCTAGTTAAAATTGAAGACAATTCTTATGGGTCAGACGGGAGTACTAATGCTTGGTGCTAGACCCTTAATAACATTTGTCTGGAATGATTTTGATTTTATTTTAAAGTGACATCCTTACTGAACTTCTAGTTAAAATTGAAGACAATTCTTATGGGTCAGACGGGAGAACTAATGCTTGGTGCTGGACCCTTCCTAACATTTGTCTGGATTGATTTTGATTTTATTTTAAAGTGACATCCTTACTGAACTTCTAGTTAAAATTTCATACAATTCTTATGGGTCAGACGGGAGAACTAATGCTTCGTGCTGGACCCTTCCTAACATTTGTCTGGAATGATTTTGATTTTATTTTAAAGTGACATCCTTACTGAACTTCTAGTTAAAATTTCAGACAATTCTTATGGGTCAGACGGGAGTACTAATGCTTCGTGCTGGACCCTTCCTAACATTTGTCTGGAATGATTTTGATTTTATTTTAAAGTGACATCCTTACTGAACGTCTAGTTAAAATTGAAGACAATTCTTATGGGTCAGACGGGAGTACTAATGCTTGGTGCTGGACCCTTCCTAACATTTGTCTGGATTGATTTTGATTTTATTTTAAAGTGACATTCTTACTGAACGTCTAGTTAAAATTTCAGACAATTCTTATGGGTCAGACGGGAGTACTAATGCTTCGTGCTAGACCCTTCCTAACATTTGTCTGGAATGATTTTGATTTTATTTTAAAGTGACATCCTTACTGAACGTCTATTTAAAATTACAGACAATTCTTATGGGTCAGACGGGAGAACTAATGCTTGGTGCTAGACCCTTCCTAACATTTGTCTGGAATGATTTTGATTTTATTTTAAAGTGACATCCTTACTGAACTTCTAGTTAAAATTACAGACAATTCTTATGGGTCAGACGGGAGAACTAATGCTTGGTGCTGGACCCTTCCTAACATTTGTCTGGAATGATTTTGATTTTATTTTAAAGTGACATCCTTACTGAACTTCTAGTTAAAATTACAGACAATTCTTATGGGTCAGACGGGAGTACTAATGCTTGGTGCTGGACCCTTCCTAACATTTGTCTGGAATGATTTTGATTTTATTTTAAAGTGACATCCTTACTGAACTTCTAGTTAAAATTTCAGACAATTCTTATGGGTCAGACGGGAGTACTAATGCTTGGTGCTGGACCCTTCCTAACATTTGTCTGGAATGATTTTGATTTTATTTTAAAGTGACATCCTTACTGAACGTCTAGTTAAAATTACAGTCGATTCTTATGGGTCAGACCAGAGAACTAATGCTTGGTGCTGGACCCTTCCTAACATTTGTCTGGAATGATTTTGATTTTATTTTAAAGTGACATCCTTACTGAACGTCTAGTTAAAATTGAAGACAATTCTTATGGGTCAGACGGGAGTACTAATGCTTCGTGCTGGACCCTTCCTAACATTTGTCTGGATTGATTTTGATTTTATTTTAAAGTGACATCCTTACTGAACGTCTATTTAAAATTACAGACAATTCTTATGGGTCAGACGGGAGAACTAATGCTTGGTGCTAGACCCTTCCTAACATTTGTCTGGAATGATTTTGATTTTATTTTAAAGTGACATCCTTACTGAACTTCTAGTTAAAATTACAGACAATTCTTATGGGTCAGACGGGAGAACTAATGCTTGGTGCTGGACCCTTCCTAACATTTGTCTGGATTGATTTTGATTTTATTTTAAAGTGACATCCTTACTGAACGTCTAGTTAAAATTACAGACAATTCTTATGGGTCACGGGAGAACTAATGCTTGGTGCTGGACCCTTCCTAACATTTGTCTGGAATGATTTTGATTTTATTTTAAAGTGACATCCTTACTGAACGTCTAGTTAAAATTACAGTCGATTCTTATGGGTCAGACCAGAGAACTAATGCTTGGTGCTGGACCCTTCCTAACATTTGTCTGGATTGATTTTGATTTTATTTTAAAGTGACATCCTTACTGAACTTCTAGTTAAAATTACAGACAATTCTTATGGGTCAGACGGGAGTACTAATGCTTGGTGCTGGACCCTTCCTAACATTTGTCTGGAATGATTTTGATTTTATTTTAAAGTGACATCCTTATTGAACGTCTAGTTAAAATTGAAGACAATTCTTATGGGTCAGACGGGAGAACTAATGCTTCGTGCTGGACCCTTCCTAACATTTGTCTGGATTGATTTTGATTTTATTTTAAAGTGACATCCTTACTGAACGTCTAGTTAAAATTACAGACAATTCTTATGGGTCAGACCAGAGAACTAATGCTTGGTGCTGGACCCTTCCTAACATTTGTCTGGAATGATTTTGATTTTATTTTAAAGTGACATCCTTACTGAACGTCTAGTTAATATTACAGTCGATTCTTATGGGTCAGACCAGAGAACTAATGCTTGGTGCTGGACCCTTCCTAACATTTGTCTGGAATGATTTTGATTTTATTTTAAAGTGACATCCTTACTGAACGTCTAGTTAAAATTGAAGACAATTCTTATGGGTCAGACGGGAGTACTAATGCTTCGTGCTGGACCCTTCCTAACATTTGTCTGGATTGATTTTGATTTTATTTTAAAGTGACATCCTTACTGAACGTCTATTTAAAATTACAGACAATTCTTATGGGTCAGACGGGAGAACTAATGCTTGGTGCTAGACCCTTCCTAACATTTGTCTGGAATGATTTTGATTTTATTTTAAAGTGACATCCTTACTGAACTTCTAGTTAAAATTACAGACAATTCTTATGAGTCAGACGGGAGAACTAATGCTTGGTGCTGGACCCTTCCTAACATTTGTCTGGAATGATTTTGATTTTATTTTAAAGTGACATCCTTACTGAACTTCTAGTTAAAATTACAGACAATTCTTATGGGTCAGACGGGAGTACTAATGCTTGGTGCTGGACCCTTCCTAACATTTGTCTGGAATGATTTTGATTTTATTTTAAAGTGACATCCTTACTGAACTTCTAGTTAAAATTTCAGACAATTCTTATGGGTCAGACGGGAGTACTAATGCTTGGTGCTGGACCCTTCCTAACATTTGTCTGGAATGATTTTGATTTTATTTTAAAGTGACATCCTTACTGAACTTCTAGTTAAAATTACAGACAATTCTTATGGGTCAGACGGGAGTACTAATGCTTGGTGCTGGACCCTTCCTAACATTTGTCTGGAATGATTTTGATTTTATTTTAAAGTGACATCCTTACTGAACTTCTAGTTAAAATTACAGACAATTCTTATGGGTCAGACGGGAGTACTAATGCTTGGTGCTGGACCCTTCCTAACATTTGTCTGGATTGATTTTGATTTTATTTTAAAGTGACATCCTTACTGAACTTCTAGTTAAAATTACAGACAATTCTTATGGGTCAGACGGGAGTACTAATGCTTGGTGCTGGACCCTTCCTAACATTTGTCTGGAATGATTTTGATTTTATTTTAAAGTGACATCCTTACTGAACTTCTAGTTAAAATTTCAGAAAATTCTTATGGGTCAGACGGGAGAACTAATGCTTGGTGCTGGACCCTTCCTAACATTTGTCTGGAATGATTTTGATTTTATTTTAAAGTGACATCCTTACTGAACTTCTAGTTAAAATTACAGACAATTCTTATGGGTCAGACGGGAGTACTAATGCTTGGTGCTGGACCCTTCCTAACATTTGTCTGGATTGATTTTGATTTTATTTTAAAGTGACATCCTTACTGAACGTCTAGTTAAAATTGGAGACAATTCTTATGGGTCAGACGGGAGTACTAATGCTTCGTGCTAGACCCTTCCTAACATTTGTCTGGAATGATTTTGATTTTATTTTAAAGTGACATCCTTACTGAACTTCTAGTTAAAATTTCATACAATTCTTATGGGTCAGACGGGAGTACTAATGCTTCGTGCTGGACCCTTCCTAACATTTGTCTGGAATGATTTTGATTTTATTTTAAAGTGACATCCTTACTGAACTTCTAGTTAAAATTACAGACAATTCTTATGGGTCAGACGGGAGTACTAATGCTTGGTGCTGGACCCTTCCTAACATTTGTCTGGAATGATTTTGATTTTATTTTAAAGTGACATCCTTACTGAACTTCTAGTTAAAATTTCAGACAATTCTTATGGGTCAGACGGGAGAACTAATGCTTGGTGCTGGACCCTTCCTAACATTTGTCTGGAATGATTTTGATTTTATTTTAAAGTGACATCCTTACTGAACTTCTAGTTAAAATTACAGACAATTCTTATGGGTCAGACGGGAGTACTAATGCTTGGTGCTGGACCCTTCCTAACATTTGTCTGGAATGATTTTGATTTTATTTTAAAGTGACATCCTTACTGAACTTCTAGTTAAAATTTCAGACAATTCTTATGGGTCAGACGGGAGAACTAATGCTTGGTGCTGGACCCTTCCTAACATTTGTCTGGAATGATTTTGATTTTATTTTAAAGTGACATCCTTACTGAACTTCTAGTTAAAATTACAGACAATTCTTATGGGTCAGACGGGAGTACTAATGCTTGGTGCTGGACCCTTCCTAACATTTGTCTGGAATGATTTTGATTTTATTTTAAAGTGACATCCTTACTGAACTTCTAGTTAAAATTTCAGACAATTCTTATGGGTCAGACGGGAGAACTAATGCTTGGTGCTGGACCCTTCCTAACATTTGTCTGGAATGATTTTGATTTTATTTTAAAGTGACATCCTTACTGAACTTCTAGTTAAAATTACAGACAATTCTTATGGGTCAGACGGGAGTACTAATGCTTGGTGCTGGACCCTTCCTAACATTTGTCTGGATTGATTTTGATTTTATTTTAAAGTGACATCCTTACTGAACGTCTAGTTAAAATTGGAGACAATTCTTATGGGTCAGACGGGAGTACTAATGCTTCGTGCTAGACCCTTCCTAACATTTGTCTGGAATGATTTTGATTTTATTTTAAAGTGACATCCTTACTGAACTTCTAGTTAAAATTTCATACAATTCTTATGGGTCAGACGGGAGTACTAATGCTTCGTGCTGGACCCTTCCTAACATTTGTCTGGAATGATTTTGATTTTATTTTAAAGTGACATCCTTACTGAACTTCTAGTTAAAATTTCATACAATTCTTATGGGTCAGACGGGAGAACTAATGCTTGGTGCTGGACCCTTCCTAACATTTGTCTGGAATGATTTTGATTTTATTTTAAAGTGACATTGTTACTGAACGTCTAGTTAAAATTGAAGACAATTCTTATGGGTCAGACGGGAGTACTAATGCTTCGTGCTGGACCCTTCCTAACATTTGTCTGGATTGATTTTGATTTTATTTTAAAGTGACATCCTTACTGAACGTCTAGTTAAAATTACAGACAATTCTTATGGGTCAGACGGGAGAACTAATGCTTGGTGCTAGACCCTTCCTAACATTTGTCTGAAATAATTTTGATTTTATTTTAAAGTGACATCCTTACTGAACTTCAAGTTAAAATTGAAGACAATTCTTATGGGTCAGACGGGAGTACTAATGCTTGGTGCTGGACCCTTCCTAACATTTGTCTGGATTGATTTTGATTTTATTTTAAAATGACATCCTTACTGAAAATTGAAGACAATTCTTATGGGTCAGACGGGAGTACTAATGCTTCGTGGGTCCATCACGAAGCATTAGTACTCCCGTCTGACCCATAAGAATTGTCTTCAATTTTAACTAGACGTTCAGTAAGGATGTCACTTTAAAATAAAATCAAAATCATTCCAGACAAATGTTAGGAAGGGTCTAGCACCAAGCATTAGTTCTCCCGTCTGACCCATAAGAATTGTCTGTAATTTTAACTAGACGTTCAGTAAGGATGTCACTTTAAAATAAAATCAAAATCAATCCAGACAAATGTTAGGAAGGGTCCAGCACCAAGCATTAGTACTCCCGTCTGACCCATAAGAATTGTAACTAGACGTAGTTCTCCCGACATTAGTTCTCCCGTCTGACCCATAAGAATTGTCTGTAATTTTAACTAGACGTTCAGTAAGGATGTCACTTTAAAATAAAATCAAAATCATTCCAGACAAATGTTAGGAAGGGTCTAGCACCAAGCATTAGTTCTTCCGTCTGACCCATAAGAATTGTCTGTAATTTTAACTAGACGTTCAGTAAGGATGTCACTTTAAAATAAAATCAAAATCATTCCAGACAAATGTTAGGAAGGGTCCAGCACCAAGCATTAGTTCTCCCGTCTGACCCATAAGAATTGTATGAAATTTTAACTAGACGTTCAGTAAGGATGTCACTTTAAAATAAAATCAAAATCATTCCAGACAAATGTTAGGAAGGGTCCAGCACCAAGCATTAGTTCTCCCGTCTGACCCATAAGAATTGTCTGTAATTTTAACTAGACGTTCAGTAAGGATGTCACTTTAAAATAAAATCAAAATCAATCCAGACAAATGTTAGGAAGGGTCCAGCACGAAGCATTAGTACTCCCGTCTGACCCATAAGAATTGTCTGAAATTTTAACTAGACGTTCAGTAACAATGTCACTTTAAAATAAAATCAAAATCATTCCAGACAAATGTTAGGAAGGGTCCAGCACCAAGCATTAGTTCTCCCGTGACCCATAAGAATTGTCTGAAATTTTAACTAGACGTTCAGTAAGGATGTCACTTTAAAATAAAATCAAAATCATTCCAGACAAATGTTAGGAAGGGTCTAGCACCAAGCATTAGTTCTCCCGTCTGACCCATAAGAATTGTCTGTAATTTTAACTAGACGTTCAGTAAGGATGTCACTTTAAAATAAAATCAAAATCAATCCAGACAAATGTTAGGAAGGGTCCAGCACGAAGCATTAGTACTCCCGTCTGACCCATAAGAATTGTCTGAAATTCTAACTAGACGTTCAGTAACAATGTCACTTTAAAATAAAATCAAAATCATTCCAGACAAATGTTAAGAAGGGTCCAGCACCAAGCATTAGTTCTCCCGTCTGACCCATAAGAATTGTCTGTAATTTTAAATAGACGTTCAGTAAGGATGTCACTTTAAAATAAAATCAAAATCAATCCAGACAAATGTTAGGAAGGGTCCAGCACGAAGCATTAGTACTCCCGTCTGACCCATAAGAATTCTCTTCAATTTTAAATAGACGTTCAGTAAGGATGTCACTTTAAAATAAAATCAAAATCAATCCAGACAAATGTTAGGAAGGGTCCAGCACGAAGCATTAGTACTCCCGTCTGACCCATAAGAATTGTCTGAAATTTTAACTAGACGTTCAGTAAGGATGTCACTTTAAAATAAAATCAAAATCATTCCAGACAAATGTTAGGAAGGGTCCAGCACCAAGCATTAGTTCTCCCGTGACCCATAAGAATTGTCTGTAATTTTAACTAGACGTTCAGTAAGGATGTCACTTTAAAATAAAATCAAAATCATTCCAGACAAATGTTAGGAAGGGTCCAGCACCAAGCATTAGTTCTCCCGTGACCCATAAGAATTGTCTGTAATTTTAACTAGACGTTCAGTAAGGATGTCACTTTAAAATAAAATCAAAATCATTCCAGACAAATGTTAGGAAGGGTCTAGCATCAAGCATTAGTACTCCCGTCTGACCCATAAGAATTGTCTGAAATTCTAACTAGACGTTCAGTAACAATGTCACTTTAAAATAAAATCAAAATCATTCCAGACAAATGTTAAGAAGGGTCCAGCACCAAGCATTAGTTCTCCCGTGACCCATAAGAATTGTCTGTAATTTTAACTAGACGTTCAGTAAGGATGTCACTTTAAAATAAAATCAAAATCATTCCAGACAAATGTTAGGAAGGGTCTAGCATCAAGCATTAGTACTCCCGTCTGACCCATAAGAATTGTCTGAAATTCTAACTAGACGTTCAGTAACAATGTCACTTTAAAATAAAATCAAAATCATTCCAGACAAATGTTAAGAAGGGTCCAGCACCAAGCATTAGTTCTCCCGTGACCCATAAGAATTGTCTGTAATTTTAACTAGACGTTCAGTAAGGATGTCACTTTAAAATAAAATCAAAATCAATCCAGACAAATGTTAGGAAGGGTCCAGCACGAAGCATTAGTACTCCCGTCTGACCCATAAGAATTGTCTGAAATTTTAACTAGAAGTTCAGTAAGGATGTCACTTTAAAATAAAATCAAAATCATTCCAGACAAATGTTAGGAAGGGTCCAGCACCAAGCATTAGTTCTCCAGTCTGACCCATAAGAATTGTATGAAATTTTAACTAGAAGTTCAGTAAGGATGTCACTTTAAAATAAAATCAAAATCAATCCAGACAAATGTTAGGAAGGGTCCAGCACGAAGCATTAGTACTCCCGTCTGACCCATAAGAATTGTCTGAAATTTTAACTAGAAGTTCAGTAAGGATGTCACTTTAAAATAAAATCAAAATCATTCCAGACAAATGTTAGGAAGGGTCTAGCACGAAGCATTAGAACTCCCGTCTGATCCATAAGAATTGTCTTCAATTTTAACTAGACGTTCAGTAAGGATGTCACTTTAAAATAAAATCAAAATCAATCCAGACAAATGTTAGGAAGGGTCCAGCACCAAGCATTAGTACTCCCGTCTGACCCATAAGAATTGTCTTCAATTTTAACTAGACGTTCAGTAAGGATGTCACTTTAAAATAAAATCAAAATCATTCCAGACAAATGTTAGGAAGGGTCCAGCACCAAGCATTAGTTCTCTGGTCTGACCCATAAGAATCGACTGTAATTTTAACTAGACGTTCAGTAAGGATGTCACTTTAAAATAAAATCAAAATCATTCCAGACAAATGTTAGGAAGGGTCCAGCACCAAGCATTAGTTCTCCCGTGACCCATAAGAATTGTCTGTAATTTTAACTAGACGTTCAGTAAGGATGTCACTTTAAAATAAAATCAAAATCATTCCAGACAAATGTTAGGAAGGGTCCAGCACCAAGCATTAGTTCTCCCGTCTGACCCATAAGAATTGTCTGAAATTTTAACTAGAAGTTCAGTAAGGATGTCACTTTAAAATAAAATCAAAATCATTCCAGACAAATGTTAGGAAGGGTCTAGCACCAAGCATTAGTTCTCCCGTCTGACCCATAAGAATTGTCTGTAATTTTAACTAGACGTTCAGTAAGGATGTCACTTTAAAATATAATCAAAATCAATCCAGACAAATGTTAGGAAGGGTCCAGCACGAAGCATTAGTACTCCCGTCTGACCCATAAGAATTGTCTGAAATTTTAACTAGACGTTCAGTAACAATGTCACTTTAAAATAAAATCAAAATCATTCCAGACAAATGTTAGGAAGGGTCTAGCACCAAGCATTAGTTCTCCCGTCTGACCCATAAGAATTGTCTGTAATTTTAACTAGACGTTCAGTAAGGATGTCACTTTAAAATAAAATCAAAATCAATCCAGACAAATGTTAGGAAGGGTCCAGCACGAAGCATTAGTACTCCCGTCTGACCCATAAGAATTGTCTGAAATTTTAACTAGACGTTCAGTAACAATGTCACTTTAAAATAAAATCAAAATCATTCCAGACAAATGTTAGGAAGGGTCCAGCACCAAGCATTAGTTCTCCCGTGACCCATAAGAATTGTCTGTAATTTTAACTAGACGTTCAGTAAGGATGTCACTTTAAAATAAAATCAAAATCAATCCAGACAAATGTTAGGAAGGGTCCAGCACGAAGCATTAGTACTCCCGTCTGACCCATAAGAATTGTCTTCAATTTTAACTAGACGTTCAGTAAGGATGTCACTTTAAAATAAAATCAAAATCAATCCAGACAAATGTTAGGAAGGGTCCAGCACCAAGCATTAGTACTCCCGTCTGACCCATAAGAATTGTTTTCAATTTTAACTAGACGTTCAGTAAGGATGTCACTTTAAAATAAAATAAAAATCATTCCAGACAAATGTTAGGAAGGGTCCAGCACCAAGCATTAGTTCTCTGGTCTGACCCATAAGAATCGACTGTAATTTTAACTAGACGTTCAGTAAGGATGTCACTTTAAAATAAAATCAAAATCATTCCAGACAAATGTTAGGAAGGGTCCAGCACCAAGCATTAGTTCTCCCGTGACCCATAAGAATTGTCTGTAATTTTAACTAGACGTTCAGTAAGGATGTCACTTTAAAATAAAATCAAAATCATTCCAGACAAATGTTAGGAAGGGTCCAGCACCAAGCATTAGTTCTCCCGTCTGACCCATAAGAATTGTCTGAAATTTTAACTAGAAGTTCAGTAAGGATGTCACTTTAAAATAAAATCAAAATCATTCCAGACAAATGTTAGGAAGGGTCTAGCACGAAGCATTAGAACTCCCGTCTGATCCATAAGAATTGTCTTCAATTTTAACTAGACGTTCATTAAGGATGTCACTTTAAAATAAAATCAAAATCAATCCAGACAAATGTTAGGAAGGGTCCAGCACCAAGCATTAGTACTCCCGTCTGACCCATAAGAATTGTCTTCAATTTTAACTAGACGTTCAGTAAGGATGTCACTTTAAAATAAAATCAAAATCATTCCAGACAAATGTTAGGAAGGGTCCAGCACCAAGCATTAGTTCTCTGGTCTGACCCATAAGAATCGACTGTAATTTTAACTAGACGTTCAGTAAGGATGTCACTTTAAAATAAAATCAAAATCATTCCAGACAAATGTTAGGAAGGGTCCAGCACCAAGCATTAGTTCTCCCGTGACCCATAAGAATTGTCTGTAATTTTAACTAGACGTTCAGTAAGGATGTCACTTTAAAATAAAATCAAAATCAATCCAGACAAATGTTAGAAAGGGTCCAGCACGAAGCATTAGTACTCCCGTCTGACCCATAAGAATTGTCTGTAATTTTAACTAGACGTTCAGTAAGGATGTCACTTTAAAATAAAATCAAAATCATTCCAGACAAATGTTAGGAAGGGTCCAGCACCAAGCATTAGTTCTCCCGTCTGACCCATAAGAATTGTCTGAAATTTTAACTAGAAGTTCAGTAAGGATGTCACTTTAAAATAAAATCAAAATCATTCCAGACAAATGTTAGGAAGGGTCTAGCACCAAGCATTAGTTCTCCCGTCTGACCCATAAGAATTGTCTGTAATTTTAACTAGACGTTCAGTAAGGATGTCACTTTAAAATAAAATCAAAATCATTCCAGACAAATGTTAGGAAGGGTCTAGCACCAAGCATTAGTACTCCCGTCTGACCCATAAGAATTGTCTTCAATTTTAACTAGACGTTCAGTAAGGATGTCACTTTAAAATAAAATCATCAATTATAATTACAATAGATTATTAATAATAAGAAAAAAATTACGGCTCATTAAATTCGTACATATTTTAATTTTTCGTGCTAACTTTTCGTGCCAGCTTCACATCGGTATATTTTCATTGTTTTCCGTGCTAACTTTTTAGTACATACATATGTGTATTTGATATATTTGTACTAAAATGAAATGAAACCCTATGTTTGAACCACTCTACTAAATAGTATTGCCAGTGCGTTTTTCGTGCTAACTTTTCGTGCTAACTTCACAGACATTTAATGCGTGCTGCCTCCTCGTGGCAACCACTGGAAAATTTTTGGCCATTTGGCACAGGCTCAAGTACGGCGCTAAAGGAGAAAACCTTGACAAAAAACCGTAATCTAAGATGAACAGCATATGCCGATGGATGAATGGCTGATAGGTTAATCAGTCCAAATATGCGGACTCTGGATACCAGGTACCCTCCAGTTTTATTTAGCCTTCCTGTGGTAAGGCTGGGTGACCTACAGGCGATTTGCAATTCACAGCAACTCGTAAGAGTAAAATAAACGGAAGACGGGGCAGGGGTAGGAATATACGGGAGTGGGACAGCCCTCTCGAAGTCCTTGGGCTCCAATGCTACCGCCTTTCTAGCGGAACTACATGCTTTAATCATCTAGTAGGGAGATCAATAGGCCCAGATAGTTAGTATCACCGGCTGGTAGTATTACCAAGTTCATTAAGAACCTGAATATTGACCGGACGGATAATTAAGCAGGGTCCAGCACAATAGATCTTTTAGGTCGCAGTGCGAGGTGGCTGATCGCTCACATGGCCCTCCAATAACAATAATAATAATATCAGTTGCGTTTTTTTATTTGCTCCCGTCAACTGATATCGAGAGCCGTCATATTAATAGTGCCTCCGTATAAATACGTAGAGCAAAATATTTTTTTATATCAAGATTTCGCTAAATAATTGAATTAAGAACGATAATTTGATGTTAAATAAATTTAGTTTACCAATAAATAGGGCGTTAAATTTAAATTTAGGTATAGAAAATGACGGCTCTCGATAGCAGGTCGGGGCGAACTAAAACCACAGCTATTGATGGCACGATTGTCGAACTATTCTTCCTTGTCAATAGAAATTAACTTTTTCTTTCTTAACAATATTTTCATAAAAGAGCAACGAACATTCTTGTACCTGTAATGGTACATTTGGTGAAAGCGTAAAAAAAAATTTCTTTTTAAAGTTAAATAATTATTTCAAACAAAACTTTAAATAGAAAAATTTTCCATTTGACATTTTTAAAAATTTGAATTTATTTGAGAACGCAAATTCTATTTATGAACCTGTTTAACAGTTTGCTATTTAACATTAATCGAGTTTAATTAAATTAGATTCATTGAAGAACCTCATCATAAGCAATATTCGTTTCTTTCTCTAAATATTAAATTGAAGTTGAATGCAGAAAAACCAAATCCATATTTTATGAATAAACAACTAAAAAGTTAGCAGATAACTAAAAAAAAGTGTTAACAATCCTTCTAGAACAGTCCGCAGCAAAAATTAATACTTTTGATCGATCTGAATAATTTATCGTTTCAATATTTTAGATCATAATCAAAAATTTATTTTAAATTACAAATTCAAAATTTTAAGACTTTCCAATTCAATATTATCTAGATCAAGCTAATCGCATGCTTATGAGAACTTGTATGGTTTGCCAAAAAAAAAAAAACAACACTTTGATAAAATACACTTTTGAAAGTTGTATTACCAGTTAGTTAGTCTACGACAATTAATAATTTTTTAAAACAAATCAATAAAAATCTCTCTAAATAATTTGAATGTCGCAATTTTAGTTTTTTAACTTTCAAGATGAAACAATCGGACTTTGATAATTACTATGGAGGATTAATAATTTAACACTATTAGCGCAGGCACAGCGGCAATTCATTGTTAATCAATGAGATTGACCCAAATATACATTTTATCATCTTTTAATTAAAATAATTTAGCACCTTATTAAAACGCAATCTCGTAAAACAACATACATAAATCAAGTTTAATTTACACATTCCAAAGTTTAAATGAACGCAAAAAATTAGAGTCGAGGTAATTGTGAATATATAGTATGACGTCGAGTAAGAAGTAAGAGTAAAGTTTGTTGCTGTATTTGGTACATATACCTACATAAATATTACTCGTACACAGACAAACGACAAAAAAAAAGTGAAAGGCTTGTTATTGTTGTTACATGACATTTTAAAATTAATGAGCGATAGTTTTTATTAGCGATCATAATGTTTTTTTACGACTATTATGTACTCTGTACTTGGTATTTTGGTAATTCAGTTGGAAATTGCAACAAAACATTCAATTTTATGATCTTCTATCTAAAACACTATTTGAGTGAAATAAAGGGGTCGATAAAATGCGAAATTTATGAAAGCTTGTGTGCTTTTTTTTTGCTCATATGAAAGTACATACTAAAAAGCATGATGAAATATTGCATGATTACTTTTGTGAATGTCATTGTATGATTTAGCATTTTTTCTGTGGTTAAGAGATTTGTTTTCGGTTGAATTTCTTATAATTATGCTGGTGTTTAAAAGCGAGGAGGTGTGTTAATATTATTCTTTGGAAATCCCGAAGTCACAACAAATTATTTTAATATTATTTTAATATTTTCAGAACCAACTATTTGTTTCGTACGTGACATTCGAAATGTAAAAAATTGCTTTGTGGCATCAAAATTGGGATGATTTAATTTCGTTTAAAGTTGCATGTAAACTAGGGATTTAAAATTCATATTATCAGAACCAGCTTTTGTTAGGTTAACGTAAAATTATATTCTATTATATTTTAGTATTTTTAAACTCCAAGAAAATTATGAAATTTTCGGCTTATGAAATTTTCGATGATTTGGTTGCATTCAGAAAAACATATTATTTCACTCAACATGTTTCAAATGAGCTGCCGGAGTTCACGCGTCGAATGTATAACACCTTAATATTCATTGAGTACATTACAGTAGAAAACAACTGAGGGGAGGGCGGGGAATGATATGAATGTTGTTGGTTGCTAACGACAAGCAAATATCTTTAAAAAAGAAAGAAGGTGGCGACTCTATAACTCTATGACATTTACCACTCTCCCCAGTGATTTTTTTTTAAATAGAAATGTGGTATTGTTCTACGCTTGGCCTAGAGAGCCTGTATTTAGCCTAAATTTTCCAAATACATATTTATGTATTTTATAAAAAAAAAATTGTTTTTATTTATTCATGTATTTTATTTTAAAGTGTATCTCATCTTAATAGTACCACTAATCATTTCTATTTTTCTATTTTAAAAGTGTTGACCAATGTGGCAGTGAGTTTCAAAATAAAATTGATTATCTGAAAAAAGGTCATAGGAAAATTGTGTTGAAATCACCGATTTATCTACTGTTAATGCTAGTGAAATTGTAGGTGTAGTTGTGAAATTCTTCAACCCTTTTTCGGTTTAACCAACGTCACAAGCAAAGAAATTGATTACTATTTCGAGAATAAAAATGCTGATATTGTGTAAAATAAAATTCATTGAAAGAAAAACAAAAGATGTCGTCATTTGATTGATTAGGGGGGGGGGGAGGGGCACCGGTTTAGATGGTCTTATTATACTGGCCCAAATGTCAACCTCACCTGCACGTGGTACTTCCTGCTAATTAACTAACAAGGCTCTGGCGATCAAGATACAGCAGAATAACCGACCACCGAGAACATAGCAAATGATGTTCTCTTCAATGACCCACTACCAACTTGTACTGGTTAGGTTAGTAGTTGATACATAACCAGTTTTAAAGCAATGAATACAACACAAAAAGGAAATAATACCCCAGGTGGTAAACCAACTACCCAGTTGGCTAGTCCACCCTCTTACGAGGCTGGCTCAATGGATTCTGGGGTGAGGCAATCATTGCTAAACCCATTTGAAAGAAGTTCAATGTTGTTAAGATCACCAAACAATCATACAAACTCAGGAAATCAGCAGAAAGACGAAAACGCTGAACTCTGTAGAAAACTCAGTGAAGTAGATGAACTTTTAACCAACTAAGAAGCGAAATTGAAAAACTAAAAAAAGAAAATGAAGAATTGAAGAAGCCCAAATCAATGGAACATTCTCAAAACCCGCTAACTTGTTATAATGAAGCAAGTACTCACACCAGTTATTACAATGAGTTCCATACTGATGAAGAGGATCTCATGAGAGAAACAGATTGGGTACTGAAAAGGAAGAAAAGATCTACCAATAAATGAAAATCAGAATTCTCGCCTGAAGTTGAAGATCAATCGCAAACTAATGTATTAGTAACTGTTAATACTAATACCAAACGAGCTCACCAGCAACAGCAACAAAAGGTTGTACCGAAAGTAAAGGCTCCTCCGCCAATTAATGTAATCGGCATAACAGAATTTGCTAGTATACAATCTATAATGAAATCAGTGACAGCTAAGGAATATAGAGTAGTGCCACTAAACTATAAGGTGTGGAAAATCAATACACCGGATTCCGATACATATAGAGCTCTAGCAAAAAAGCTCAATAGTTCACATACGAAGATAAAAACGAACGCGCGATTAAGGTTATGGCCAGAGGCCTTCATCCAACGTGTAAGAAGGAGGACATAATTGAGGACCTAAAGGCAAAAGATCTGCAAATAGAAGATGCAGTAAACATCCTAAAACGAGAGAGAGGTGAGAACAATCAAGTCAAAAAAGGGGGCTTCCACTCTTCATGCTTACGTTTAATAAAAAGGAGAAAGTTGCATCTTCAACATAAAAGCAATTCTCAATATGAGGGTTAAAATAGAACCGCTAAAGAAAAACACAAGACTAATACCTCAATACAAAAAATGCCAAGGTTTCAACCACACGCAAAAATATTGCAGACGGGAGCCAAGATGTGTAAAATGTGCTGGAAAACACAACGCGAAACAGTGTACAGAAAGTAGAAACACCCTGCAATATTTATAAACTATAAAGGGCATCATCCTGGAAATTATAGAGGCTGTGAAGTAGCCAAAGAACTTCAAAGACTAAGAAACAAAATGCATCAGTTTCCTCAAAACCCTAGGGTTACCAGAGAAGAGAAACCAACTAAAACCCAAGCGGAGCCAAAACCACCAGGTATAGGTACAGAGCGGAAAAGTTATTCACAAATTGTACAGCAATCATCTAATGCTATGAATGAAAACCCCCTTGAAAGGATTTGTCGAAGCATAGAAGCCATAAATATACGGCTAGCAAATTAAGAACGTGGTCTAGAAGCTTCATATAAGCGTCTAGGTATGCATCAAACCTTGAACGAGGCAACAGCCCTCATATACTAAAATGAGCAGAACATTAGGAATTGTCACCTGGAACGCGAACGGACTAGCGCAACATGTTCCAGAGCTAGAAATTTTTCTAAATTTAGAAAAAATAGATATATGCCTTATATCGGAGAGTCATTTGACAAAAACATCATTTATTAAAATACGTGATTATGAATGTTACCATGCTGTTCACCCAGGAGGAAAACCCAGAGGAGGATCAACAGTAATAGTGAAAAAGAATCTCAAACACTATGAAGAACCTAGTATAGAAGAAGAAAGTATGCAAGTTAAAACCATAAAAGTTGAAACTAACAATAATAATTAATACAGTATTTCCTCTATCTACTGCCCTCCACGCTATAATCTAAACAAAGAAGATTATAATAAACTCTTTGGATCACTAGGATCCAATTTTATTATTGGTGGTGACTTTAATGCAAAAAAACACCTATTGGGGATCAAGACTTACAACCCATAAAGGAAAAGAGCTATTCGAAGCCGGACGAATAAATAACTGCGAGTTCCACTCTGGAGGTAAACCAACATACTGGCCTGCTGATATAAATAAAATACCAGATCTCATTGATTTCTATGTAACGAAAGGGATCTTCGAGGATTACATGTGCATCGAAAACAGCGAAGGGATATATTCCGATCATACACCTGTTATCATGACACTCAGCACAATGATAATTAATAAGGATAACCTGCCTAAATTAACAAATAATAGAACTAACTGGGACCTATTCCAAGAACTAATTGAAATGCAAATAAATTTACGAGTGCCGATTAAAACACCGGTACAGTTGGAAGACGAACTAGAGTTATTTAACAGTACTATTCAACAAGCAGCATGGGAAAGTTCTCCTGCTAGTCACACCGAATCCCGTAGGAATCAAAATTATCCTATTGAGGTCAGGGAGTTAGTTATAGAGAAACGGAAGTCAAGAAACACCTGGCAAAGGACACGCGCCCCGGAAAACAAAAAATCCTCAATTTTCTATGCACTAAACTCAAACAACTTATAAAAGAAATTAAGAACGAAACTATTAACAAGTACTTAAATGGTTTCAGCGAACATAAAGATACTGATTACTCTCTTTGGAAAGCAACAAAGGGATTAAAAAGAACCAAAATGCATGTGCCGCCTATTAAAAATGGGGAAGGAACCTGGGCCAAAAGCGACAAGCAAAAAGCTATTTTATTTGCGGCTCACTTGGAAGACACCTTTCAACCGTTACCTAGGCAAACAGCAGATGAAAACATAATAACAGTTAGCAAAATTGATGAATATAATATTCAACGTGTAACATTAGAGGAATTAAAAGATGAGATCAAGTATAATTTGAACGCATAAAAAGCTCCAGGATATAGTCGTAAGTCGTAAAAGTCATTCCCGAGGAGGGACTACGAAAATTGGTTCAAATTATCAATGCTGTCTTCAGACTAAAATATGTCCCACGACAATGGAAGGTTGCTGAAGTAATTATGATCCCCAAACCAGGCAAACCAGCAAACGATAAAAAGTCGTACATACCGATTTCACTACTTCCTGTAATTTCAAAATTATTTAAAAAATTACTGCTCAAGAGACTCAAGCCAATAATAGACGAGAGAAATTTGATTCCACCATGCAAATTTCGATTTAGAGAAAATCACTCTACGAAAGAACAAGTTCACAGAATAACGGATATAATCGAAGACTCACTTGAGAATAAGAAGATATGCTCCAGCATTTGTTTAGATGTAGCACAAGCTTTCGACAAAGTTTGGCACCATGGACTTGAATTTAAATTGCATCGAGATCTACCAAAGCAATTCTATCAAATTCTTAAATCTTATATCGCAGACCGACATTTCCGTGTAAAATATAACCGAGAGTACTCTGAACTAAAGAGAATATCAGCAGGCATACCACAGGGTAGCGTACTGGGTCCTATATTGTACATCCTGTACACCAGAGATATGCCAAATACAGAAGGTGCCACCATAGCAACATTTGCAGACGATACAGCTATTCTGGCGACTGGAAAGTGTATATCAGAAGCAACGACCAAATTTCAAAAAGCAACCGACACAGTGAGTAGTTGGACAAAGAAATGGCGCATTAGCCTAAACGAAGCAAAGTCGGTTCACGTAAACTTTACAAACCTGAAAGTTAACTGGATTCCAATGAAACTTAATTCAAGGCCGGTTCCAAATGCAAATACAGCCAAATACCTCGGCATGACTCTCGATTGCAAGCTTAGATGGAAAGAGCATGTTAAAAAGAAGAATTGAACATTAAATATAGGAAAATGTATTGGCTAATAGGTAGAAACTCTGAGCTTACAATACACAACAAATTGCTATTATATCAGCAAATACTTAAACCAGTATGGACCAACGGTATTCAACTTTGGGGTTCTACCAAGAAGACAAATGTACAAATGATTCAATGTTTTCAAAACAAAGTGCTGCGTGGCATTGTAAACGCACCATGGTACATTAGAAATGATAACCTCCATAGGGACTTAAATATGGAATATGTAAGTGAAGAAATACAAAATCATTCGAAGAAACACATTCAGCGGATATCTCGGCACCAAAATGCAGACATACGAAGTTTGTTGGATACCACCAATGCAGTAGAAGACTTCAAAGGCAGAAACCTTTGGAATTGGGCAGTTGTATTTAATTAGGATAGAGAAAAATAATTACTATTTTGATTCAAACGGGAGTAACCATTGGGCTACTGCCCGTCAAATGTGAATCTTCATTTAAGAAAGATAAATTACTAAATGATTTGTAAATCAGTCGTAATATTAAATAAAGGAAAAAAAAAAATTTAATTAAAAGCCGTACAACAAAATAATTGAAGTCATCCCCGATCCTGATCGAGTGTTTAACTGTGATGAAAGCGCATTTTTATTAACGCCAAAAGAAAAGTTTGTTTTAGCAGCGAAGGGTGAGAAAGCGATATACAAATTGACCCACGATGATGATAAAGAATGCCTTACAACCCTCATCATGGTGAGTGCTTCAGGAAGTATCCCACTGCCTATTGTTGTATACAAATACAAAAGAATACCGTTTGCGTTAAGCCGAAAAATGCCAAGAAGCTGGGGTATGGGTTACTCCGATTCTGGCTGAAATGAAACGGAGCCAAATTCCCAGCCATATCATTTTTAGATGGTCATGTTTCTCATCTATCACTATGTTTAAGTGAGTTTTGCAAAGAACATCCAATAATATTGACACCGCTTTATCTGAACGCAACACATCTTTTACAACCTCTCAAAAATGAGTGGAAAATGGCTGTTCGTAACTGGAAGTTGAAAAATGAAGGGAACAAACTAAAAACAATTGGGTAACAATTTTACAGACGACTGCTAATGCAACGACTGTACAAAACGTGTTTCGGACATTTGGAACTTACCCCTTTACTGCTGATGCGGTTAACTATGTAAAAATGTTGAAGCATCCCGAAGTAAACCCCACTTCAACTTCTATGTATTACCAGCGCAGCAACCGAAGACGACCAGAATCGTTCCTAAAAACTTTTGAGTAATTTTGATCGGAAAATCAGCTACAATTCTTCAAAAGAATGAAGGCGTTTTGCGTGGAGTTAAAGACTACAGACACCAAAAGAGCTAAATTTTTCTACAATTAGTGAGAAAAGCAATTGCATTTATATTGGAGAGTCTCAGCAACAAGAGTCATTCGTTTCAGTTATTGCCAACAATATCTTAGATAATGTTGATTTAACTGCAGCATTCAACAATGCTGATATCGATCAATTATGGGAAAATATCGAGGGGATTGGTGACGTAATAACGTTAACAATAGAAAACCCAAGAGAAAAAGAAATTTTTGAAATTTCCCCCCCCCCCCCCCCAAATAAAATTCTGATAAACAAAACAATTCAGGAGGTTTTTTATGCAATTGTAGAAACGCCTTACAAAAAAGTTTCTTCTGACCAGAAGCTAGAGCCAATGAAGGTTCTATCAATAATGTAAAAAAACGAATACCAACAGTGATCATTTCATCGGATGAATATGTTCATTACAACACAAAAAACGAAAATGTGCAACCTGTCGAAAATACTATATTTCTCCAAAGATCTACTAACTAAAGATCGATAACTACGTGATAATACGATATGAGGGAGAATATTTCCCGGGTATGGTTTTAGAAACCAAATCGACTGAAGCTTCAGTAAAAGTGTTGGGAATTAGCCCAATTGGAAATGGCCGGAGAAATGATGTTCTTTTCTATCCTATCCAAGATATTGTGGAGTTCATTTCTGAACCCATATAATTTATTGCGTATACAAAAATTTAGAGTTTAAGTTTTATATCTACGTACCAATTATTTGTGACCCCAGAAATGAAGATTTATTTATTAATTTTAATGTTATACTTTTGTTTTGATAAAGTGCTAATAGAATTGAGAGTCTACGTCTTACATTGAACAAATAGGGTTGTGCAAGAATTACTTACCAGCTGTTATTAATTTTTTATTTTTTTTTAATCTATGCAATCTGTTCTGGGGGCTTATTTATTTATTATTAATTTAAATTTTGATGCACGCTATATTGAGCAGGAGCTCATTTACAATAGTGTGTCATTGCACAAAAATGAATAAACCTCAAATTTCTGCATATAAACCACAGCCGCAGCAAGAATCGTTACCATTTCTTCAAGTAATATTGTGGTTTCTCTTCTATCACTCTAAACTTGTAAAATGGCGGCGAGTGAATTATCGACCAGATTTCCTGAAAATATGGCTATTTTACACATTCCTGAAGGCATCCTTATTATTGAGGTACTCGTACTTAAGAACATAACTTTGCTTATTTTAATTTGGTTACGACAAATATTGAAGTTTTTCAAGAAAATTAAAACAAAACACCTCTGCCTGACTCCAAAGTCAAAGCCTGACTTAAAGCACACAAAACTCTTTCGTAGTTTACTTTTACCATACTACTTTACGCGGTAGTAGCCAAATCGAGGACGTACGGTTATAGACCCTCAACAGGGGGTCATAGTTGTGTTCATTATCACCATCGATCGTAATCAGATGCACCCCTATCGGGATTCGAATCCGGTACCTTCCGATTCAAACGTCGCAGCTTTAACTACTGGCCCTTTGGTCGGTAGTTATTTAATTTAGTCCTTATTTTTAAAAACAGTATTCCATAATGTGTTAGCTACAAAAATGCCACTTCTTACGTTTTATTGGCACTTTTCGGAAATTTGATCAGCACTAACGTAAGTATTCATACACACATAATATGTCAGTAATAGAAACCAAAACTATCAGTAATAGACTCAACAATTTTCCGATGACTCAGTATTAAGTACACTTTTCCTTTTGAAATTTGTTTTCAATTTAATTTCTTTTTTTCGATTATAATCTTAAATAAATTTAATTTTTAGAAAACTCACAAACATTGTAAACAAAATAAATTATATATTAAATAATGAATAGCAAAATTTGTGACGCCATATGTCACTACTATAGCCGTTCACCACAATTAATACCATTGCAAGAAAAACAAAAGATGTCGTCATGAATAAAAAGTACTCCGGAAGGTTGAAGCTAACTACTATTATTTTTGGTGCAAGTTCTAATGATGCTATTCCAATTTATGTAAATGACAGCCTCACATACAAGCAACGTCAATTATATACAGCCGCAAGAAAGGTGAAATTCGAGCGTAATTACAAATATCTTTGGATGGGGAATTCTAACATATTTATGAGGAAGGAGAATGGGCAACGAATTCATCTTGTTAATTCTTTGGAGAGGACCTACCAAAATCGTAATTATTTTAATTTTTTATTTTTTTTAAATCATTAATTCATTTAAGCCAAATTTAAGTCCAAGAAGTAGTTTACATTCCCTTACCTCTGTATCTAACCTGTCCAGCAAAAATAATTTATTCCTCTTTCACCAAAATATATGTAGTTTACGTCAAAAATATGATTTGTTGATTTACAATCTTCAATCCCTTATTGAACTGCCAAAATTATTATTGTTATGAAAGTCAAGATTTTGCAATTCCTGGTTATACATTTTTTGCAAATTGTAACTTGATCAATTTTGAACAAAATAGGTTGATAGCTTGTATTTTACTCGACGTGTAATAGCTTTTAAGAGCAAAATTATCAAAATTATGAAATGATCTTTTAATCGTTGTATCAGACAGCTGCGTAGGCCTTTCCATTTCATAGATATTGATATTCAAACGTGGAAATCTTTCCGAGTTTCCAAAAATAATCTGTGTCTGATCAAATTTGTTCTGAGAACATGTGTTATCAACATGTCACTTTTATAATTTTTATTGATGTCCCATATTAATACCTACCAAAATTAAGAATAAACATCTGGCTTCAGTCTTATATTTTAAAAGATATTCCGGAAAAGGCCGACAGATGTAAAAATGTTACATACGACCAATAATTTTGTTTTATTTTTTTTTTAGATTTTATTAGTATAATTCAAGTATCGAATGTTCTCCTCTGTTTTGAAGCCATTTTAGGCCATTTACTTCAGGTGCTACGTTAATTAACATTTAAACCTGTAAATCTGAAGCCGCCTTTTATTTTGAAAATTAAAATTAAAACTTGTGAATAATGCTGATTTATTCAAGCCAGGAGTACGTGGATATAGTGTATTTGTTTGTTTTCTGATAGATTTAGCTGACAGTTTCCTAATCGTCGTTTACCTGATGCTCGAATATTTTCGTCTTCAATTAGAAGGCTTCGAGAAACAGTAAGCTTTTGTAACCAGCAAGTAGACGCAAATCCAGTGTTGGTCACATCAGCTGATAACGATGAATTAATTGTATGGGCTTTTAGGAATGACCTGTCAATCAGCATTCGACGTCTGTCACTACGTTTCAACGTATCCAAGTTTAAAATTTGGAAATTGCTACAACGCAACGCGAGAACCATCATCCTTACCATTTCACACCTGCACAGGGGGTATATTACATGCGGATCTGGAGAAAAGGAGTGAGTTTTAAAATTGGTTGCTGGAAAGAAACACAAAGGATGATAGATTCATTTCGAATATTTTATGGGCAGGATGAATCACAATTTAATAGAGATATGGAATAAACAATTTCCGTGCAATTTACATGCAAGGGCTGAAACTAATCCACATTGTAAAAAGTAAACGTGTAATAGGAAACCATCTGATTGGACCATTTATACCTAAGCATGCCACTACAATTAATATAAAAAGTTGATAACATAGGCGGCAGTGAAAAGCAGGACACGTTTGATGGGTTAAAAACGCTGTTTTTAGATGTAATGTAATGGGATAACGACTCGGAAGTAGTAGTTGGATGAAGACGGGAAACATACAAATACTTCCTTCGAACCACAGGTACTGTACGCAATCCCATGATTGGGTAATCCGAACTTAGATTACCTGAATTCTCAACCCGATAGGCTTCCTGATTAGACAGTAATGGTTGATTAGAAGAGTCCGATACAATAGGTGTTGATACAGGTGTTAGAATGTTCGTAACAAATCCATCGGCCGACAATGGCGGGAAGTGTGTTGATAGGCCATCAGTGAGTTGAACGTGGCGCTGGGGACTAATCAATTATTTCAATTCATCCATTTTGGTATCCAGTGTAACGTTATCGTTGGTGACCAAGTTGAGTAAATCTTGGCACCTTAATATCATAAATCTCCTGGTTTAGCAAATCTTCTTTCAGAATTCCAGACGAGACAATCAGGGTGGAATTCTTGTTTGCATTTTCTAAAGCATGATATTGCTTCGCGGCTGGTTACTGGTTTTGCGCAGCTAAAACAGTATACATCCCTGATGAATCACGCATAACAAGATCAGAGCAGGATGTTCAAATGGTCCTTATATTAAATTTTGTATTTTATATACTGTATTTTGTTAAAACAATTACCAGACTGCGGTATTAAAAACCTTCTTTCTGTCAATTTGTCATAGCTCTTTAGAATTGTGTTATTTCTCGAACTCGTGGCAAATAGCTAAAGTTACTCCAATTTTCAAACCCAGCAAGGAATCTGTTTGTTTAAAGTACACAATTAAAATTATAGATCCTAAATTATAGATCCTTCCTGGTCCCCCACAAGTATCAGTATTAGCTCATCTCTTATCTCTATCTCTATCTCAATATATATAAAGAAGAAAAGTATGTTTATAAGTATGTGGGTTTCACAAAAACTCTTCGGTATAATGGTATGATGGTATAAAGGTAGGATGGTATGATAATATGAAGGTATGATGGTACGATGGTAACATGGTACAGGTATGGTATCATATAGTGGTGGGCGGTATGATGCAATGATGGTGTGATGGTATGGTGGTTTGATGGTTCAATGATATGATGATGTAAAGATTTGGTGGTGATATGGTGATGGTTTTGGTGGTTTGATGATATAAAGATATAATGCTATGAAGGTACGATGGTAACATGGTACAATTGTGTATGGAATGATGACAAGCTGGTAGCATGTTATTATGGTATGGCGCGATACGATGGTGTAATAGTATGATAGTATGACGTTAAGGCGGTATGATAGTTTGATGGTACGATGGTTGTGACTGCATTATGATATGGTGGTATGATGGTTTGATAGTACGATGATGTTGTGTTATAATAGTATGCTATATTATGGTATGGTTGTAAGATAGTTCGGTAGTATGTTGTTATAATTCTATGATTATTATTGATATCGGTATCATTCTTAAATCAGTCTTTGGTGGCATGTCAAACAAATTTCAATGACAACACTCGAGTTCATCTGTAAATCTACGTCTCATCTAGGCAGTAACATACCGAAGAATTTGAGGGAAACATTTTTATTATCACAGATAGTGATGTAAACGGTAACATTCTCGGTGGTAATATTACCGGTGAAATAGGTAATTTTAGGTTATATTACCCAAAGTGGTGTTACCGTGGTATATATCGGTAATATAAATTAAAAATTTTTCCAAACAACTCAACTAGTCTAAATGCAAAAAGCATTATACTTCCTTATGTACCATTAAACTACTATAACATGTTTTTGCTATAAAATATAATAATCTACAGCTTTTTCCATTTGGCAAATATGTAATAGAGCTAGAATCTGACCTTGAAAATGATTCATCGCCTGTCTGGAAAAGACACCAATCACTATTTTAACTAGAAAAGTGGCTGCAACGTCTTAGTCGATGAAAAGCTCTAGTATGCTGGAATTTCGTTGAGAAAATGAGACCAAAGTAGCACCAGATGGTCGATGAGCTATTACTCGAGCAATTTTCATTTTTGGTGCTCCATCCTCCGTTAGGCTCAACCACATAGCCGGCTTGTATTGATTTGTTCAAGAAATTGTGACAGTTCTATAAAGTTGCTTCGAGATACCAACTTTCCAATCAATTGTTGGGCCTTAAGTACCATCGCGTCGAAAGGTCAGTCTTAACGATACTTAGTCGAACATACGCAGGGACTCCATAACAAATTATGTCATCAATACAATACACCGAAAGCCTTTTTCTATAAATCTACTCACTAAGGAAAATCGACATTTGGCTTTTAGAGTTCCTTTTCGAGAAAGTTGAAGCGGTGTTAAAAGAAGTCGAGATTTATAAATTTATTGTAATTATTACTGACAATGAAACGCACAATAAAGCGTCCGGCAAAATGGTTAACAAAAGCTATCCCTATATTACCGAGTAAGGGTGCATCTGCCATGGACTTAACTTGCCCATTGTCGTTATCTTCAAGATTCAGTCTATCAACAGTTGAAATTTTCAGTCCGTCGTACGGATGGTTTCGGAAATAAAGAAACTCACATAATTTTCATGCTACATTCCACATACATTCATGCTACATCAGGTACGCCCTGAAGGCGCTGGCTATCGAAGACGAAATGAAGTCAGTTATGAAGGCATCTACGATCTCCTATTCGAAGTTGTTCACTGTGTATTACCTCCGATTACTAAATGGCCATCTTCTTTTTTTGAGAGTTTGCTGTTTTGTCTAAAGTGGTGTACTGTTTTATTAAAAAATAAACACAATTACGAAGAACTTATAATTATTCTCAAATTTCCTTGAACCAGCTATTCGAGGAAAGAGTCTTTCGGAATCACAGAAACTTAAAGCGACTGAATTTATTTTTAATGTCGCAGAACTTCACACAAAATATAAGGACAAAAAGTAGAGGGCAACAAAATATATGAGTCTTTGGCGCATTACAATGTTCGAAGTGAACTTTTTTCACGACTTTTTGTGGTTGCAAGTGAGCAGCTGTTTGATGAAATTTTGTCGGCGAGAGTTTGTTCTACTTCATCTTTAAGTGTTTGGTGGTTGTTATTTTGAGCATACCTGCATCTTGAGCGGCAATGGATACCACATTCAGTACCTATGGTTTTATACACATACACGTGATCCATTGACTGTTGATCGTGCAGGAAAACTAACGTAAATTTTGCACAATTTAAACCTGTCGAGACGAACGTAGGAAGGATGGATAACGAGGATGAAGTTATTCCTGCTGAATCAAGTAAACCAATTGAATTTTAACCTTGCTTTTAATCTGCTGAATTTATACATCTTGCATTACTTACATGAAAAAGTTCTTCTATCTTATGGGTGCCGGATGTCAATGCACGATGAGTTGTTGATTAGTCGTGCCTTTAAAATCACCACAAATTTTAAGCGCTCCATTTTACTTCGTCGATATTATGACTGGTGCAGCAAATTGAGTGGCGTGCGTTTTTCAATTCAGACTTTTACGTCAATGTATTTGTGACAATTTAATGGTTCGAGACTTAAAATATTTCGTTTGAACTTTTGTTTTTAAAAACTGAAATAAATCAACTATATAAGTATATGACAATTCCGAAAATTAATCGAAATTCAAATTTTTAACTGTTAATTTGAAACTTTGAATTTTTTCATTTTTAATGTTTATTACACCAATGCAATACATTTCTACACCATTCAGCCAACCAGATTTAAACTTTGCGTAGTGGTTTAATAAGAAAATTAGCAGGTTTTTATAGGATTTTCGAAGGAGTCTATGTCCATGGTCTGGGTGCCTCCAAAAATGGTTTCTAAAATTTCGATTTAAAAAAAAATTACAGGACTGAGTTAAAATAAATGGTTAAATGAAATTAATCATATACTCGTATCCGAAGGGGGCGGTCTCTTTAATTACGAGGAGTTAAACTATATTTTACCACCATTTTAAGAGTACACTGGAAAAACGATATAAGTTAATTTAAAAAAAATGAGATTTTGGTGCCATCTTTGCTAAAATAAAAATAAAAATATTTTATTTACCCCGCGCAACGCCGGGTACTTCAGCTAGTTTAGTATATTCAATTATGATATTCCTAGATTTGCACACTGCTAACTAGCTCCATTTAATGATGATATTGCAATATACTATTCTAATGTTCTCGCCAATAACACAATATCCAAACATTCACATATTTAACTCATTTCACAAATTGGAAACACAAGATAAACTCTAGTAAATGTGAAAACATTTACTTTGCAAGATGTCGTGCTGAAAACTGAAGTATCCGCCTCTTTTTTCTGTATCCATTTATTAATTAAATTTGCCAAACGAAGACCGGCTACATCAATCATTTAAAACTCCACCAAATTTTAAGTATTATTTTGAAATCGAGATTACGTCTCCAAAAATTTAAATGCTATCCACAACCATATCCATAAATTGCATATTATGTGCAACAATGATGCAATCGTTCGCAATTCCGCTAATCGTTATCATAAATTATTGTCGCTATATACATACCATACAAGTACAAACATACTTACAAAGATTTACTTGAGACTTGTTTTTGCTTAATTTTTATGTATGTCTTGTCATTAAATTGTCTTTATCGCTTAAGGCATTCTTAAGACAAAACAAAAAACCGAAACCGAAAATTGTTAAAACTTTCTTAAAACAATTTTTGTTTTTACGTGCGCTGCTCGACGTAAACTTATTTTTTTCTTCTCTGCATAGCACATAGTATGTTTAATAAAAAGAAAGACCAACATAACCAATATATGTAATTTATGTATGTATATGCTGTATAAAAGAAAAATCCAGTCAGGTCATTTACGTACAATGACCTATCCGCGTGCATTTCTCTGCCTGTTTGCATAGATGTTTACGAGTATGTACATAATACGAAGAAAGAAATGATCATAACAATTGTTCGGTTAAACAGATCAATCATAAAACTTTTAAATTTTTTAAATTTTTATTAAATTAGTTGGTCGGTTTTTGTGTATTGCAAAATCGTATCCATATCAACAAAATATTATTTTCATTCATTATTACTTCTCATATTTAAAGCAATAATTTTGTTTTAATTATTTCAGCAAACGACAAGAGTAAACTGTCAATTTCAATTTAAATCAGTTTAATTGTTCGTACATATTGATTTCTGTATATAAATGTAATTACCCTGTTGGTAGACGCAAATTATAGAAATTTTAAAGAAGTTAATCAACTTGAAAATCATTTTTTTGTTTGTTTAACTTAACGATCATGTGATCGTGTGTGACAAATATTAAATTACTCGTGATTATTTAAATTCTTTTTTTTTTTTTTTTTTGTTTTACACACAAACTAATCGTGTGCATATGTGGTTTGAATTCTCTTAAAAATTGGTGATATCAGTTAATCAAATTAAATGTGTATGCCGGGTCCAAGAAATATCTCTTAGTAATTCAAATTTTAATTCAGTTTCATTAATTGATTGCGGATTCTTGAAAAAGTCTTGTTTGTGTGGAAATATTTCGATTCACAAAAAATTGTAAGCAATTAGGACCTATTGTGTTCATATAATATACGTAGATGATTAATTTCGCTAAAGCAATCGAGTCAATTCCAATACTTTTCCAGAATCATCTTGTTTAATTAGTAAGAACTAGTCTTCACTTAAATTAATTTACATATTATACATATATTTAGCTAAATTGATCAGTTGCAGATATTGTCAGATTCAGTAAGCTATTTCTGCTTTTGTCAGCAAATATTTCGTTTAAGAAACCGACATGACATACTTGCTGCAAACTTTTAAAATAAGTTTAAATATTGTTCACACTAGCAACTTACCAATCACAGTTATATCTCCTTACTTACGCCCTTTATAAGAGGGACGTAAGGGGTAAGGGACTCGTATGTTGAACATTTGAGGCATGACAAGTAAAAGAAAGACTTCACAGAATCGACTAAGTGAAAACCCGGTAAAAAATATTGTTATTCTCATTTGAATAGCAATGGAGTATTTCTGGTAAAGTAGATCAAGGAAAACCTGTATGTATCGGATTTAATGTAAAGGGAAACTCAAAAATGTGTCTTAGCCAAAAACTATGAATATATTAACTAATTAGGCAAGCGCTAGCTAAGCTTAATTTATAGTTGTCCTATCAAACTCAAAATGACTTTTTGTATAAGTTAAAAAACAATTGAAATGTTAGCTAAAGCTCTCTAGAACTAAAACTAAAGCATTTGAATCCAATTATCCGACTAAAGCTTGAACGGTAATCCAAAAGATTGCGTTTGATAGCACGAATATTGTTAACTCATATCAAAGCTATCACCGGAAATGCTAACAAAATATTAACAGTTCTGGGCTGTGCCTGAAATTGACTGAACATAACTGCCGACTTTAATGTTAAGTCATATAACCGCACTATGGGATAATACTGGTTATAGAGGGCGTTCCAAATTGAGATTAACTTTTACATTTTTTAATAAAACACATGAATCTTAATTTTTATTTCAAATTTTAGTACAAAAGGTTCTGGTTTAGTAATGGTAAATAATGTCCTGTAAGTGACCTCCTGCTGATGTACGGCAAGCTACCGATTATACCACTCTTTTATCAAAATTTGTGATGATATTCTGGCATAACTGCAGAATTAATAATATTCCTCTTTAGGTCATCAATTGTTTGTGAAATGTTTTTTTTTTTTTTTTTTTTTTATATACATATTTTAATTGGGTGCAGAGCGGACTTATTAACAGTCCTAGCTCCTTGTAACTGTCAGAGCCTCTGCACCCAATGCGCGATCCTTCAAGTAAAGATTAATAGCTACCTTAAATTTATTCATTTTGTATTCCTCCGGAAATTTGAAGTGTATTAGCGAATTCCACTTTTTTGATGTTCGATATACAAATTCGCGCTTAATTTCTTCAGTTCGAGGTTTCGGGAGCTTCACCGTAAACCTATGTGCATTGGTTGTTCCTCTTGTTACTCTTGTTGTTGTAACGAATGGTGGTATTTTCTCCGATAGTTCTGCAGAACATTTACCATGTAAGCATCTGTAGGAGACGCAGAGTTCTGCAACATCTCTGCGATGCTGTAAGCTGTCTAGTTCTTGGGTAAGTCTGGGATTCCGTATTATTCGGATAGCGCGGCGTTGAACCCTGTCCAATAACTGGAGGGTGGTACCAGACGCACCTCCCCAAACTTGACAGCAATACTCTATACATGGTCGGATGAAGGTTTTATATATCTGGAGAACTTGATGCGATTTAAAAAACCTTCTGCATCTATTTAGGAACCCGAGTTTTTTTGAAGCTGATTTAGCCAATGCAACAATGTGTTCATTCCATTTGAGTTTGTTACTTATTTGAACACCAAGCAGTCGAATTGAGTCGCAACCCACAAGGATATGGTTTTTTACCACAAATGGGTAGTCGTTGCGACTTTTTTTACGTGAAAATGTGCATATTTGTGCCTTTTTCTCGTTAAATTGCACTAAGTTGTTGTTACCCCACTCAAATATTGTACTTAAATCGGAATTAAGAGAAGTTACGACTTCTGACCGTTTATTATTTAAATCTGTAATGCTAGGCTTCGCCTCGAATGAAATAGAAGAATGCAATGTGGCAAAATCTGCAAAGCTATGAATAGGGTTTACAGTGCTATCCAGCAAATCGTTGATGTATAGCAAAAACAGGGTCGGTGATAAAGGTGATCCCTGAGGGACTCCGGCATTTGGGGAGTGCGTCGATGATGATCTCCCATTAAGTACGACGCTGATTTTTCGGTCATTGAGATAGCTTTTAATCCACCTGGTGGTCATCGAGTCCAGCCCGTATGCCACAAGTTTACAAATAAGATTCTCATGCCATACCTTATCAAAAGCCTTGGATATATCCAAAGCGATTGCAAAGGCCTCTCCGTGGTGTTCTAAGGCGAGATTCCATTTGTTTGTGACGTACGTCAGGAGATCGGTCGTGGATCGGCTTTCACGAAAGCCGTGTTGTCTATCCGAAATTAGTTTGTTAACTTCAAGATATTTAACTATATGTTGATTGATGCATTTCTCAAAGACTTTAGCGACGGCTGACACAATTGATATTGGCCGGTAGTTTGAAGGGTCAGTTTTGTCACAACCCCGTTTCAGCACGGGTTGCACCATTGCACTCTTCCAGGCGTTCGGGTAGTCGCCTTGCTTGTATGAAAGTAGGAAAATTTTAGATAATATTGGAGCCAATTCATTGGCAAACTCCTTCAATATTCGAACTGGAATTCCATCAGGTCCGGTGGCCTTGTTTACATTCATTGACTTCAGATTAGTAAAGACAATTTCCTCCGAGATGGTGACGGGGCTCATTTTAGAACCACAATATGGAACTAATGGAGTCCTAATTCCTTCTGGGACAACTAATGTCGAGTTCGATTTGAAGATGCTTGCCAATAAGTCGGCTTGTAAATATGGATCCACCACCAAAGCGCCGTCAGCACATTTCAATGCTGAAACAGATGTTTTCGAAATATTTGCAACCGATGCGACCATGTGGTAAAAGTTGCGATCGGAGATTTTCAGCTCGGAAGCCACATTGGCTTTCTTAATGTCGGCTCTTTTCGCTTCTCTACCACAGGTTTGTTTGCAGGTGTTCCGTATCGTTTTGTATTCCTCATAAGAAATTTTGTTACGTTTATATTTTTTGTGTGCCGATTTATTTTGTTTCGCAGCTTTGGTGGCTTCTTTTGAAAATATTTTAAAATTTTGATTGGGATTGGAAAATGATGAGGGGATAAATTTATTCATTCCAGGTAAGACGGTGTCAGTAAAACTGGAAACGGCGTCGTCTATGTTGTTGTTATGTAGGCAATGGCGTTCCCAAGGGAAGTGTTGAAAAAATGACCGTAAACCATCAAAATCAGCCCTGTTAAAATGCCAAAGACGCCTTGGCTGCTGCCTAAATTCTGGTGGTGTTTCGACAGATATTTTTGTGGTTATTAAGTTATGGTCAGAATTTCCAATTCCAGTTTCGACATGGGCCTCCATGGAATGAGGGATTGATGTCAGACAGAGATCCAGAATATGAACTCCTCTAGAATTTTGGCATTCAAATGTGGACTCACTAACAATCTGTGTGAGGTCATGCGAAACGGCAAGCCATTCCGCATGGCACCCAGCGACATTTGTATCTTTGTGATTCAACCATTCTTTATGGTGGGCATTAAAGTCACCGACCATAATTAATTCGCATTCGGGATGTTGATTACGAATATCGTCACATTTGTCTGACAAGCTCCCAAAGAAGCTTATCGTTTCTGAATCCGTCTGATTAGGAGATCTGTATAAACTAATTAAAAAAAGGAGTTTATTGGGAAGGGAAATTTTAAGCACAATAGTTTGAGCGGTTTTTGTAAATATTTCGTACTTATTGTGTCTTGAGTACGGTATGTGGTTTTTAACGTAGATGCACACTCCACGTTGCAACTCGAAAGCTTGTTCGAACTGGTAGCGCTTGGAATACGTCGGGTTTTCGTGATTCGAGATGTTGATGTGCGCAATTTTTGTTAGTCACGAGACCTCTGACATTGGTATAGTGGATGTTAAGGCTATTAATTTTGTCTTTACGAGGATTATGCCTCGCCCCGCGATCCGAAGAGGCATGTTTCGGGGATTTTCTTTTATTGTTGTTCATATTAAAAGTAAATCATTTTTGTACGCAAAAATGTAAGAAAAACCGACCCAAAATTATATATGAACTAAAATAATCGTTAAAATAAAAATAAAAAAATTTTACGGATGCTGGGTTTAACCCAGCGATCCAACCATTTTAGTCGCCTCCTACGACAAGCACTGGATGCTGTGGTGGTATTCTAAGGATATCAACATGCTCGTGAGGTGCACTTTACGAATCATGAGAGTGCCCCCCGACCACAGGGGTTGGCATATAGATTGCCCTTCGAATAGAACCATAGGAAAAATGTAGGGGTGCTAAATCGCAAGATCAAGGCGGATAATTAATGTTCCCTCTTCGAGAAATTATTCGATTATCAAAGCATCCACGCAAAATATCAATTGTTTTTGTTGTCCTGCTGAAACCACATATTCTGTGTCTGGACCCCAATACCGTATAATTAGTCAAACAAACAGTTTGAAATCATATTCTGATAAAGAGGTCTATTTACATTAACAGCAATCCCAGATTCGTTTTCAAACAAATACGATCCAGTTACCTCACCAGCCCAAAAACCACACCAGACAATCACTTTCTGTGGATGCATCGGGGTTGTCATTATTTCTCGATTTCCTTCACCCCAGCTTCGGCAATTTTGTTTGGGTACAAATTATTTATTATTTCATTATTTGTAAAGGCCGGTATTCACAAACAATTAAATTGCGCGATATAATTGGGTGACGTCAATTTTCACAATAAATTTCAAAAATCTAGAATAATAATATAAACGACTGAAACCTCAAGAGGTGGTCCGAACTTCAATCTTCAGCTCAACCTTCAACTAAATACAGAAATACCTCCATCTTAATCGCAAAACATAGTACTAAACGCAATCACCAAATTAATTGCCAAATAAACCCTCAAATCAACCCCAAATCAACTTTCAAATCAACCCTTAACCTAACTCCAAATCACTCTTAAATAATTCTCCAACCGAACAACTCATTTAACCCCAATGCAGGCTAACTAAATCCTAACTCAACAGCAACTCAACTTAGCTTGAACGAAATCTCAACCCTCTGCTCAACTCATACCATCATACCATCACTATCATACCATCATAACACCAAACCATCATACCATCATCATCGTCATACCACCATCACCATCACACAATTCTTAAATACAAACCATCATAACATTATACCATCATAACATCATACCTTTATACCATCATACCGTCATCAAAAATCCACTTAATTTTTTAAGTTTTAGAAATTCCTCTATAGTAACTTTAGACCTGATTATCATCTCTCAAGAAGGAGATGAATGTTTGAGATCCACAACGGACCCTCAATTTAGTGGAATCCTCACTTCAACGGCCAAACTTTTAAGTACCATGCAACTGAAGTTTTTCAATGAAAACCTCCCTTAGATAAGCTGACACTTTATTCGAGCGGAGACGGACAGATATTTCTGCGATGATACAGGTCTTCAATTTGTTCCTTTTACACTTCAAATTGAACCTTTAACATTTCAAATTGACCTTTTTACATTTCAAATTGGAACTTTAGCAAATTATATGTATGCCCAATTTTGATGGAACTTGGCTATTTCTTAGCCGGTTTTAGTGAAATTTGATATCAATGATTGAAATGCGATTCTTAAATGATTTTTGGACAAAATTTTGAAACATGGCCAAGAAAAGAAATAAATGAATTTTTACATGCGCGTTGGAAATGGAATTCTAAAATGATTTTTAGATGAAGTTATGGAATACGGCAACAACTTTATCTAAAACTCAGTTTAGAACCAAATTTTTATGGCACATGTCAAAATTCATCATAATCGGTTAAGAAATAGCTAAATTCCGTCCTATTAGCCATATTCCAGAACTTCATCTAATAATCATTTTAGAATCCTATTTACAACGCACATGTGAAATTTAATCATAATCGGTTAAGGGACAGCTAAGTTCCATCTTAACTGGCCCTATTCCAGAGTTTTATCCAAAAATAATTTTATAATCTCATTTCCAACGCACATGTCAAATTTTATCATAATCGGTTGAGAAATCGGCACCCAAATCAAATTTCATTATAATCGGTTAAGAAATAGCCAAGTTTCTACATCATTGGCCATATTCTACAACTTTATCCAAGAATGATTTTAGAATCCCATTTCAAACGCACATGTCAAATTTCATCATAAACGGTTAAGAAATAGCTAAGTTCTATCCTACTTGGCCATATTCCAGAATTTTATCTAAAAATCATTTTAGAATCCCATTTCCAATGCACATGTCAAATTTTATCATAATCAATTAAGAAATAGACAGTTTCCATCCTACTAGGCCATATTCCAGAACTTCGTCTAAAAATCATTTGAGAATCCCGGAAAATCGGATAAGATATAGAATCCCAATAAAATTTTTATAAAAAAAAAGAGAAATCCTAAGGTTAACGGACAACTTTTTTGGTTCCGTCAATTTCCGTTGTAGTGAGATTCGGAAACGGAACCCAACTTAACCTCAACTCAACCGCAAACTTTACGCCAACTCACTCCTCAAACCAGCACATATAAAAAATTCATCAACAACTCACTATATCCTATCCAGCCCCAACTCAATTCCAACTCAATTCCAACTCGACTTCAACTAAACCCGGAAATTGACCCCTAGCTTAACCTTCAAATCAACCCCAAATTTAATGCCCAATTCAATAATCAAACCAGCATATATAAAAAAATTCTTAAATATTTTTATATCTAACCGCAACTCAACTCCAACTCAACCCGCAAATTGACCCCTAAGATGACCTTTAAATCAACCGCAAATTCAATGCCCAAAAAATTCGTAAATATTTTTATATAACCAGATGTTTTGGTTCAATTCGTGTGGCAGGTACCTCACCCTCTTGACGTGCAGTTTCCAAAAGCTTTTCAAATCTCCGCCTTGACCATAGAAACATATTGGTGAAAACACATTCCAAATCGGAAAAGCCGTTCTCGAGATACCATGGGTACAGACATTTTTTTTTTTGCTTTTTTAGATTCAATGTCCAAGCGTCGAGAAAATGGTTTTGGACCAACGAAATTTTTTGTCATTTTTGACAGGATTTCAATAATTTGGCCTTTTAAGACCGAAGTAATTTGAGTATATTGTGCAACGTTCTAACGTCACACATGTATATTGCGCAATTTAATTGTACGAGAATAGCAGCCTGATAGCTTTATTTTTTGAGTTATCTGAATTTTGTATGCCTTCAAGTGAAGATCTTGCTGCAAAAACCTGAATAAAGTGGTTGGTGGAATGTGCAATTGCTGCGAACGATGACGAATTGATATTTATGGACTCTTATTAACACTAGCACTTACAGCTCCAATATTTTCTACTGAACGACCACTAAGATATTTTATAGTTTCCACAAATTTTGCAACAATTGGTCGAACGGCCGCAACTGAAGGACAATTGTCTCTTCCATGTTCTGTAGAAAATTTTCTTACAACTTCTGCATAACTTTCACCAAATTTAAAATCACTTTTAACAATAAATACGCGTTGTTCAATGGTACATCTCTCCAGTTTTAATAACCGAAATGTTTCTACTTGTCATCTGTCAAATAACATATGGCACCTCTGGTACAGAAAATATATATATATATCAGAAAATTTAAAAATTTAACCCAAATTGGAACAAGCTTCAGCGGAAAATTTTGGGGCAGGGGTACAATGGAGATTATTAGTATCAAATTCGTCCATTCCAAAGTTATACCACTACCAAAGACTCATAAGACTGCTAACTAAATGAATGAAAAGGTTTCAAAATGGCTGGTCGAGCAGTTTTCATAACCATGCCCGCTCCCTGGACGGAACATTAAAAATATCTATGAGCTCACAGATAAATTACAAAAGGAACAGGCCAAACATTAAGAAATTATTGTACCTTTTGACGTCAAAGCTCATTATCCGAGCATTCCGATCGAAGAAGCGTTGATTATATTATCAGAGTGGCTATAAAAAATCTACACATAAGCGAATAGTTAATATACTTTGCTTATTGTATGCTAACCCGAATATGTATGAAAGCAAGCCATTTCCATTTCAGAGCGCAAGCGTACAAACAAACATTTGGAACATCAATCGAAACTTCCTGTCTCCTTTTATGGCGACTTTGTTCATGGATAACCTAGAAGGGAAAATGCAAATACACAAAAACTTTCCAAGAATCTGATACAGATATGTAGATTATGTGTATCCAGTTATTGGGAAAAAAACGCAAGTCAACTCCTAAAGTTCCGCAACGGTCAATCCCTAAAAACAAAATGCATGATGGAAAGTGAAGACCATTCCACCAGTTACCATTCTTAGACATTATGGTCAACATATATGAAGACAAGCGGCAAAATACAGCAATATATCACCAACGAGTTGTATCATTCAGTTCAACATAAGCGAGCAGTCTTCAACGGAGCGATACACCGTCCTGTTCTCACGCCATAATAGCTATAAAATTATAACGCTGAACTCCAGGAAATAAAACTACTTGCGATAGTAAACCGCTGCACAACGGAAATGGTGGACCAAATAACTTAGTCTTTTTGGAGGAAAAAGGTTTAGCAGATGCAACAATTTTATCCAATATGTCCGAACCAATTGTGAGGTGTAAAGTAACCGTTTGCAAAAGACAGTCATTAAAATTGGGGAAAGAGTGGTAAAACTTCAAGGAGGATCCTGTGGAAAGTAGTGAGTCAAAATTAGGGTAATTGTTAGGCTCTGCAAAAAAATCAAGAATGCAGACAAATCCGGTAATTATAATATACAGTGCAACGATTGTGATAAAATTTACAACGGATAGTCTGCTCGCCTATTTGGAAAGATATAAAGAACATCACATCAGGCATCTATTAGATCAGTGATGATACGAAAAATTCAATGATAAACAATAAATAAATTGTGACAAAGAAGCAAAGCAATTTTTTACCACTAGCAAGTTTCACCAGCGTTATGTGGGGCGATATCTCGTTTCGATTAGCCAGTCCGACCAGCACTCGTTCTCGCGGTGTGGTGAATTCAATCGAAGGCACTTCGCTCGAATCGTTGGTTTGTATATTAACCCTTTGTGTCAGACGGTGTCGAACGCTTTTTGCATGTCGAGAAAAATGGACGCTGTAATTTTGTTGTACCTTTTGGATTTTCTGATATGGTTAAGGAGACTGGTTAGAGCGTCAGTGGTTGATTTTTGTGGAATAAACCCGAATTGTTCCTCTGGGATAACGATATTGGCGTACTCCCAACCGTTCGGCAACCCTGCTTAGTGAGCTTAGCAAACTGATAGGTCTGATGTTTTTCAGAGTGTATGTCTTTCCGGGCTCTGGGATGGCCCATCATGGGCCCATTGATAACTTCCACCCTTTCGGGAAGTAACCATGCTCTAGTATGGCGTTTATGATCTTGACTAGTAAGTTTACTTCTGAGGAGGAAGATTTTTGATGTCTTTGTTCGTTATGCCGTCTACCCACGGTAACTTCATGTTTTTTTAATTTTGTAATAACCCCTGAGACCCCTCGAAACAGGTTTGACGACTAGGGGCATGGTTTTGTAATGACTGTGATGAAAGAAAAGCTTCAACTACTTCTTCGACTTCTGTTTCGGAACTTGAGGGTATACTGTTTGTATTGCTAAAGTGTTCCCCTATTTTGTTTGCTATTATATTTAAGTCGATAGTTTGCTCGCCGGAGTTTTCTAGGGTTATTTGATTGTTTTTTGACGCTTTCTTAAATCTAGGGGTTTTCTTGTAAGCATTTGCTTTGGCTGGGGTGATATCCCTGAGTTTGTTTCTAAAATCGTTCTGGTGTCCTTCGTTAGTTTTGCTGTGGATGTCTCTAGTGAGTCCGTTGATAAAAGTTTTGGTGTATAGAAGTGGCTTTTTCTCAATTCGTTTCGGGTTTTTATTAGTTGCACAGTTGTTATTGGCATGTTTTTGGGCTTACTGATCTGAAATGGAATGGCTTCCCTTGTAACAAATTTAATGGCCTCTATGAGCTGTATTGTGCAGCCGTCGATCTCTGCAGGGGTGTTGAATTGTTTGTTGGTCAGCGGTTGGATCTTCTGGTGAATCAGGTGTCTAAAGATCAACCAGCCTGCATTTTTGTAGTTTAGTCTGTGAACTGGCTCGACGTCGAATGCAATTAGGAGATGGTTCGAGCAGAAGTCGTTCAGGGTTTCTATTTCGTTGCTTATGTCTACGTCTTTGGTGATCACCAGATCTATGATGGCATTGCCACGAGTGTGGCCTGTTGGGGATAGTATCTGGAGGTTATTTTTCTCGCCGTACAGTAAAAGGTTTCCTGCCGTTTTGGTTTGTGCTGGGCAGTCCCAATTTGTGTGGCGTGCATTGAAATCCCGTTTGTATATGAGGTCTAGATCTGATGCCAATATTTTCCTACAGTAAATAGAGAGGATGGTAAAACTCTTGATATCGGTATTATCATCGATATCCAATGCTCTCCCTGTAAAGTTTTTCCTATTGTGCGCCCTAGGTTTGGAGTGTGGTATCTCGTTTGCTAATTGCAATGGCCGTGCCCCCGGATCCAGTTATATTTGTATTTGTGCGATATATTGAGTAGCCTGGTATAACCAGCGAGTGTTTGGTGGTCAGCTTGGTCTCGTTCAAGCATGCCACATCCTGCTTTGTTTTTGTGAGCAGGTACACTAGCTCCTCTATGCGAGCTCGACTGACTACACTATTGCAATCTAGTTACTGGTTTGCTTGCTGGCACCTGGGCCATGCTATACTGTGTGATTGATCGCGTCGGCGTAACTCACGCGAATGCTTGTGTATTTAGAGTTAAAAAGATTGAGGATGGGACGACGGTTTTATGGTACAATATGTGGTGGTTTGAACTTACCCAAATATTCCTGCCGTTTGCTGCATTTGGTATAATTGGCTGTGTGATCCCAGCCGCAGTTTGCGCACTTTAATGGTATGGCTTTATTTTTATTCCTTGCGCACGTATCTGGTCAATGGCCTTCGCCGCATTTGACGCATTTATAGCTGATGTCTTTTCCTCCTTGGGTCCCATGAGACGCAATAGTGGCAGCATCCTCTGATTGTTATAATACCCTGTCTTGGTGGTTGGATCGTAACTGACGAAAAAGCATGATAATTGCTCTTTCTTGCCTGTTGAGTTGTTATTGTTGAATATTGGGCAGACTTCTTTGATCTTGACCCTGCTTGATTCTAAATCCGCCCTAATCTCTTCTGTGGATGTGTCGAAATTTACTCTCATCATGACAATTGTTCTCCCCTTTTCTTCCTTGGGAGTATATGTGTAGATTTGGTCTTTTCGCTTCTTGGATGTTACTTGATGTTGTTGTAATAATTTTTGTTGCCATTACGGACATATTGTTGATTATGAGCTTCAGCATTGCTTATGGCTGGTTTTTTATTATTTTGGTTTTAAGGTCGGTTACATTTGCCTCGGGGAAACTTTTCAGTACCATTGGTGGCGGCTTTGATTTTTTGATCGTAGTTATTTCTACCGATTTTAGTTGCCTCGTGGCAGCATTATTCAAAGTCCTAGGTTTTGGATTTAAGCAATCTTGTTTCAGACTGGCTGATGAATCCGTACTCGTGCCGCAGTAATTTCGTGTGGTGGTTTGGTTTTTCCTGAAGTTTTCTGCATCGTCTTCCATTTCGGAATCGGTGGAATATTAGTAGTCCTCGGCATTCAAGAGTTTTTAGACTTTGTTACTTATTTCGATATTTGTTGATGATTCGCTGGTTATTTTGCTTTTCTTGGGTCCTTCCTTGGATGTCTCGGTTACAAAACCACCGATTTTATACGTTTACCTCATTTTATTTTGACTGACAAACTTTTATTCGCAATGGAATTGGGCCATTACTCACAAAGAAACAGACTAAGAAAAAGATACATTACTCATGGCGCTTATAATAAATTGAATATCGGTAGATTACTCCTCAATCCCTAGTTCCTACGATTTAGGCAATACCATTTGTGTAAAAAAGTATGTATGTATATGTGAGCGTATCGAAATCTTAATTCTCAAAATTTTACTTATATCAAAATCTTTTTGACGAATCTTACTTTCTTGAAATCATGATACGGGGAGCGTATCGAAATCCTAATTTCGCAAACCTGAACCCATAATTCACGTTGGTACCAACTCCATGATATGCTCCCATTAAAATAAAGAAATCTGACGAACATCCAGTGTAAACAAGTTTATTTGATTTCTCGACAAATGTATTCAATCTAAAATTTGTAACCGTAATTGGTTTTGCTTTCTTGTTTCAATAAACTTTTGTTCGATCAATATTCGTTTTTAGGTCCGTCGAATAACAACAAGTAGAGTAGAATCAACCTGTTTCAAGTTTGTTTATCTCTAATGTCGACCCTTTAGCCGCACTATCGAACTACGATTTGGCGATTATGGTATGGATTAGGGAGTAAGCGAGACCTTAAATGCTAAGGTGCCACGACTGATTATGGCCCTACAACAGTTATTTAATTCTGTGGCAATAATACATCAAATTTTTAAATTAAGAGGCTCAAAATCGTACACGGAAAACAATTTTAACGTTAATTTCATTCAAAGACATTTGTTAATCGGTTTTCGTGGAAACACTATTTTTTTGCTGATGTTAATATTGTCAGTACAACGGACCACTTCTCAGAAAGCAGAAAGTATATTGAAATGCCTCTTGCGGTATGCAAACTGCTGCTTCAGGAAGAAGCTAGCAAGCTGGCGAATGACAGATGGTCAAGTATCTCTTCTTGCGTAATAACTCGGCAGGTCTGGCCAAAGTTGGACTTGGCGAAATCCAAACAGATGATCTCACTTCAGCGAAGTCAGATCAGTGTGGTTGTTGGAGTGATTACGGGGCACTGTCTCATAGGGAGGCATGCGAGTAGACTTGGTGTCTTCTCACGTGACTACTGTCGTAATTGCGAGGACGAAGAGACGGTACTTCATCTGCTTTGCACCTGCCCTCGTCTGGCACGAAACAGACTAAAGTTTCTAGGGATACCCCTTTTCAAAGATCTGATGGACCTCTGTAGGATGGACGTCAGGAGGATCCAGCGCTTTGTTAACAGCTCAGAACGGTTCCAATAAGTTGGACGAAACAATTATTAGTGGTATGGCTACGGACGATTTTTGTGTCTATGCCTGGTCCTTGTGGACCGCCACCCAAACCTAACCTAACCTTATATGATCATTTAGAAATAACTTTTTATGAAAAACACTAAAATTTTAATAACGTCAACTACCCATGTAACTGTTTTGATGTAAAATGATAAACGGTCCTAAATAAAAAACAAAAAACATCAATAAATGGTCTTTACATCTTTCCATAATTTATTATGTATTGTTATAATTGTTCATTATATTACCACATAACCTTAACTTGAAGTTTCGACCTGATTTGATAACAACTTATTTTTTTAAGACACAATTTAAACAATATGTGGAAAGGCGCAATTATCCATAAAAAACATTTTGATTTTTTTTTTTTTTTTTTTTTTGTAAATTATCGGTTCCTGACGGAGCCAAGCAGTTGGTCATCTCACCAAAAATTTACTAAAACAGATTTTGAGGTGTAAGAACAAACAATGTTATACCACAAAGTTTTGATTGGAAAATTTCGTTCAAAATTTTGTGTTGTATAGCATAATCCTCCCGCTGTTTCATACCCGTTGTATTCGATCCTCACTAACAGTATGTGTGTGAATATGACTCCGCCCTTTTTTGTTAAAATAAAACACATTTGCTTGTTTAGAAAATGAAAGAATTATTTATTGAAAGTATGCTCCATTTGCAGCTACAACTTTCCCCCATTTTTCAGACAGTTTACGGATTCCCTCTCTGAAAAAATCTTGGTCTTTGGAGGCGATCCAATCATTAAGCCAATTTTCGATCTCTGCGTGAGAACTGAACCGCTGCTCAGAAAGAGACGATTGCATCGACGGGAATAAGTAGTTTACACTGATTCATGCAATTCTAAAGACCAATCCTATGAAAGAAATAGTGAACAATAAAGGAACAAAAAAAAGTTCAATAAGATAATGTCAAAATAGGTTTATTTTTTGTTGTCCTTCGACTGAAGAATTAGAAGTACATTTTGATAAGATTTCACGTGGAACAGTGCAAATTCAACCATTTGTAGATGGGCTAAAATAAAAATTTTGCTCCTTTATAAAAAAAAGCATTAGATATATGTTTCATAAGTTTTCAATTTTTTATTATGAAATATCCGATCGCTGGACAAATTATAATTTTTTTTCGTTGTGTTGGAAATTCATACAAACTGTCTGTTATGCATGTGACCGTTACTTCTCGTGATACTCGTGGGAATAAAAATGATAGGAAATAATAATAATAACCTAACGAAATTAGAAAACGAGACGGATGTGTCTCTAACAGCATCAAATCAATCATCGTAGGATGCCGATACCATGGATCCTGAGGGGGACCAACTATTGCAAAATAAAGGGAACACCTTTCCTAAGAGCACGAAAATTTTGAGATCACCAATTCTAAAGGTTCCAAATGTAAGTAGTTGTACGCTACAACTAAAGACGACTGCGACAGTCGCGACTGCGTCCCAAGTAACTAATAATAACCCTTAATCTGAGGAAGTAATCAAAGCTCTAGCCGAGTCTAGACAAGAAAATAAAGAATTAAATAAGGCAATTCAATGGATGTGGCACCATATACAACTTGAAGAAGAAGTTAAAACCCTTAAACATAATCTAAAGATGGACTACCAAACTGGTCGTGAAGTTTCGGTTGAAGTAGAAGCCCTAAACCAGGAAAACAACAACAAAGAAAGGGAATTTGGTAACTTAATTGAGTACCAAACCGACGAGGAAGATTTAGAAAGAGTGACCAATTGGATAATGAAAAAGTCAAAAAGGGCTCTAAAAAGCAAAAAACACAGGAAGCAAATTCTTCCAGTAAAAAGAAAGCTGAGTCGTCCCCAGAAATGAACACTAGTGTGAACATATCGGGAGCAAAGGAAAACCAATTACCAACTATCAGCAAGACCAAGAAAGAAAACGACCACCACCAATCAATATCACACATGTCGGTAAATTTAGCGTTATTCAAGCGGTAATGAAAGAAGTGACAGAAAAGGAGTATAAGCTTGTATCGCTAAACAATAACGTCTGGAGGGTAAATAGGCCTGATCCAGACGGTTATAGAAAACTTTCAACTGTATTGAATGATAAAGGTCTCCAATGGTATAGATATGAAGACAAAAATACCAGATCCATTAGAGTAGTTGCTAGGAGCCTACATCAAACATGCACACCAGATGAGATAATTGAAGACCTCACAAGAAAAAATTTAACGATCTTAGATGCAGTTAATATGTGTAAAACTGAAAGGAAGGCTACCGGCAAAGGAGAGAGTATAGTTAATAAAATAAAGTTACCACTATTCGCTCTGACCTTTGCAAACTCAGAGAGAATTGAGAACATATTCAACATTAGGAACATCTTGGGAATGGTTGTCCGAATGAAGCCATTGAAAAAGGCAACAGCGATCATACCACAATGGAAAAAGTGTCAGGCATACACCCACACGCAAAAATACTACAATCGTGAAATCAGATGCGTAAAATGTACGGGAAAGCATAACACTAAAGAATGCGTGATAGATAAGAACACTCCAGCAAAATGTGCTAACTGCCAAGGAACCCATCCTGCTAGCTATCGAGGGTGTGAAGCAGCCAAAACACTGCAAAACATGCGAAATAGAACAAACAAAATCCGGCCAAAACTGTCAACTACGTTCCGTAGTGCGAAAGTGGTAGAGGGATTCTCATACTCACAAGCAGCAAGACAAGGACTACCTGGGCCTACAGATCAAAACGTTGGAATTCAATAAGCTATGACAACAATGCAAAACACCTTGAATGCTATTGTCAATCGCCTTTCTAAAATAGAAGAAAATATAGAGTTTCTAAACAAGAGACAAGTTAATCTTGAACAACAAGTAGGACATCGAGAAAAATTTAAGGAGATTTCTAGCAAAAAAGTTGCTTTATCTTCGGATCCTTCACTCCAAAAAAATGAACAAAACACTAAGAATATTAACCTGGAATGCTAACGGACTTCTACAGCATCTTCCAGAGCTAGAAATCTTTTTGAATACAGAAAAAATTGATATATGCTTAATAGCAGAGAGCCATTTCACTAGAAAGTCTTATGCAAAAATTAAAGGTTACTCTTGTTACCATTCTATACATCCAGCAGAAAGAGCTAGGGGTGGAGCAACAATATTCATCGGAGAAAACATCAAACATTTCGAAGATGTCAATCTCGAAATAGAAAACATGCAAATTGTATCACTTAGCGTGCAACTAAACAATTACAAGAAGCTGCGGGTTGCAGCGATATATTGTCCACCAAGGCATCAACTTAAAAAGGATGATTTCCTCTTAATGCTCAAAATGATGGGTTCAAATTTCGTGATAGGAGGACACTTCAATGCCAAACATATGCATTGGGGTTCGAGACTAACATCAACTAAAGGTAGAGAACTATTAGAAGCTGGACATCAAATAAACCCCGAATTTCATTCAAGTGGTATTCCTACTTACTGGCCAACGGATACAAACAAAATTCTAGACGTGATTGGCTTTTTCATAGCCAGAGGTATTTCAGAAAACTATATACACATCGAAAATAATGAAGGTTTATCCTCGGATCATTCTCCAATCTTACTAACGATCAGTGAAACAATAATTGAAAAAGAAAAGCCACCAAGGTTAACAAGCGGGAAGACCAATTGGGGAAAATTCGCATTGATAATTGAGGAAAGTATTGATCTTCAAGTCCCAATCAAAAACCGAACACAACTTGAAAGAGAAGTAGAGCTGCTCATAATAAACCAAGCCAAAAATAAACCTCACAAGAATGAAACATGTACACAGGAAATAAGAAATCTGGTCAGAGAAAAGAGGAAAGCTAGCAAAATCTAGCATAGATATCGAGCACCGGAGAGCAAAACTATCTTCAATCAGCTCAAAAACAAGCTGCAGAAGTTAATACAAGAAACCAAAGCGGTAAGCTTTAACAAATATTTAATTAATCTTTCTGGCCACAAAGAAAGCGATTACTCTTTATTGAAAGCTACAAAGGGACTAAAGAGACCAAAAGAGCAGGTGCCGCCAATTAAAAAAGCAGATGGTACTTGGGCCAAAAGCCCCAAAGATAAAGCTGATCTTTTTGCTGAACATGTGGAAGAGACGTTCCAACCTTTGACTAGACAAACAGCAGATGAAAATACCTTTCTAATGCAAAAAGAAGATGAGTTAGACATACAACCACTTACAATAAAAGAACTCAAAAAGGAAATCAAACATAACCTAAATGCAAAAAAGGCTCCTGGATACGATCTTATTACAGGAAAAAATATTAAAAATTTGCCATGAAAATGTCTTAAGAAGTTGCTACACATAATTAATGCAGCATAAGTTATTATGATACCTAAGCCTAATAAGCCACCTAATGAGAAAACGTCATACAGACCTAAATCTGTATTACCATCATTGTCCAAACTCTTCGGAAAAATACTCCTCAAAAGGATGAGACCTCTGATTGAAGAAAGACACCTGTTACAATCGCATCAATTTGGTTTAAGAGAGAAACACTCCACCACAGAGTAAGTACACAGAGTCACTAACGTGATTGAGAAGACGCTTGAAAACAAAAAGGTATGTTCTGGAGTTTTCCTTGATATTGCCCAGGCCTTTGACCGAGTCTGGCACCGAGGACTGGAATATAAAATAAATCGCGACCTTCCTAAGCAGTTCTATGAGATATTAAAATCATACAATGAAGGGAGATATTTCAGAGTGAAATATGAAGGAGAGTTCTCATCACTCAAGAGAATTAAAGCAGGCGTACAACAAGGGAGCGTGCTCGGACCAGTCTTGTATTTGCTTTATACGAGAGACATACCTATTACTGGAGAAACAGATATTGCAACCTTTGCGAATGATACAGCAATCTTGGCGGTTGGAAGTACAATCGAAGAAGCAAGCAGCAAATTAAAGCACACTGTGAATGAGATTGTCCACTGGACAAAAAAATGGAGATTAAAATTGAATGAGCTAAAATCAATTCACACAACATTCACCTATCTAAAAGTTGATCATTTACCTATTTACATAAATAGGCAGAAAATACCTAGGTATGACGCTCGACGCCAAGTTAAAATGAAAAGAGCATGTCAAGAAAAAAAGGCAAGAATTGGATATAAAGTTCAGAAAAATGTATTGGCTCATTGGAAGAAATAGTGAGCTTACCATTCACAATAAGCTGCTTTTATACAGGCAAATACTTAAGCCTGTGTGGACCTATGGCATCCAGCTCTGGGGATGCATAAAGAAAACGAACGTTAAAATTATACAAACGTTCCAGAACAAAGTACTGCGATGCATTGTCAATGCACCTTGGTATATTAGAAACGATAATCTACATAGGGATCTAAAGATGGAAACCGTCAACGAAGAAATCACAAAAAATGCCAAAAAATATATCCACCGTTTACAACTCCATGAAAACACGGGTATTCAACATATTGTCAACGACGTCAACAGCGCAGTGACAAGACGGCTAAAGAGAACGAAGCCGCTTGATTTAGTTCCTCAGAACTGAAAGTTGCTGATGTAACCGGAACCCACTGGGAATAACTACTGTGTTGTAGCCCAACTAACAGAGAATTAAAATAAGAAAGAAAAATTGCTAAATGAGTTGTAATAACTTAGTCTTAATAAATTAAAAAAAAAAAAAAAAAAAAAAAGATTTTTTTCCCTGTATGAATTTTTAGAATTCTGGTTTTTGTAAATACTTATTACGTTCATTTGCAGTTGCCGAAATATTACAAAAAATTGATAAGATATGAAATCGATTAGGGAGGTTTCGAATTTGAAATAATACGTAAACGGGCCTAACTCGACTTATGCCACTATGTTTTATTGCCACAGAATTCACAATCAACACTAAAAATGAATATGTATTGTAACAAACCGATAATATGAACAGATCAATGAACTATTATTAAATACTAAGATCAAAACCAAGCGGATGTCTTCTGGATGTTCTGCGTCACGAAATATTAATTACATTCCAAAAATTTTTGTTCTTTCAAGAGTAAATTTGATAAGAAGTTTTGCCTCATTTTATATTGAAGAAATGTATGAGTATACTGTGCTAAAAAAACGATTATACAAATAATGACAACGAAGCGACAACAACAACATTTATACTACAGAAACTTGACCTCTATATTACAAAGGTTATTGATAAATTATGATTCTGCGTTATTTTGTATTTCATCTGTGTACTGTACTGTATTTATATTTAAATTAAAGCAAATTAAAACGATTGCCGGAATACAAAAATTTATAGCGATATAATATGGTCTCGTCAGACCACGCATTCTTATACACTTTTATTGACAAAATTTAAATAATTGTTAATATTTTCATCTCGCAGTCAAACAAATATACATACAGTATCGTGAGAATTAAAGACACTCGTAATTGCAATTTTATTAAAAATGATAATGAGATTGGAGTATTGACGTCAAATATTGACGTGCAAAAAGTCATACCGCTTATATTTCATGTCTTAATTAAATGACGTACCCAAAAAATATATTATTGCAACTGTAGGTAATCAAATATGTGTACCAATACAGTGATATTCTATTAACATTGATCGATTGAGTTCGATTGATCAGTGATGGTAAAAACACGTTACAAATAAAATGTGAGGGGAACTCGTTTAATCAATACCATGACTTTTATGGAATTTAATACTTCGTTTTCATCTTCCTCTACGTCTTTATATCGGAGGTCTTTCTCTTTGTGTACCTACCTATACATTTCTTATATTTTTATTTAACTTGCATTTCTTATGACTTTTATCTTTTATGTTGACTTGAGAGTAATGTATTAAAAAAAATAAATCTTATTTTATATTGTTGTAATATGAGCTTATTATTTTCAGTTTCTTTCAAAAATTAAGAAACAGGTTTTGCTTTAACCAAATACTTATTTGATTTTATATCGTATATGCACGTTACTTACAGCACATCTTATAACACAATATATAAACGAACAAAAATAAAGCAGTGAACCCATACATCCGTGAATATATAAGCAAAGTTGAATATTAATAAAAAAAAAACGAACAAGATTTACGAGTTGTCTGATGAAAAAGGTTGTGTTTGTGTGTATAATGATTTAAGTGTAAATGTATTTCTTATAACATCTTGAATCTTGTTAAATAATCGTGACTCCACATTATATTGTGTATGTGTGCATGTGTTCAAATTTTTCTTGCAGACGTTGATCACGGTATAATATTTAACTCAAGAGTTCTTAGAATTAGCAGTTTACAATAAATTTAAAAGGGGTTTCCTAGTTAAAACTCACAGGTGGTAGTTTATGATTCACTTAATTATTGTAATTTAACGGTCTTGAAAAATACTATACTGGAAAGGTTTATACGATTCGTTTCGTAATTGGTTTGTACATTTATTTTACAACAGACAGGTAGTTCAGATATGAAATACACACAATTTAATAATTCTGTCGACTATATAAAAAACGGTATGTACCGTCTTGGTAGATAAACATTGACCTTTATAACAACGAACTGGTCACTTTTATGAAATCGACTGCTAATAAATACTGTGAAATATACAATTTTAACAATAGTGAAGAGCTAGCCTTTGGCCTAATTTATGTGGAGGGCCCCATCTTACAAATAGAACCAAAATACATACACAGAAATTAAAATTTTGTTTGCAAAAATGACGGTGCCTTATTCTTGGGAGTGAAAGCTAATTGAAGTTTTTTGTAAATTTTTTGGCTAATTTACATTTTCCAAATCTACAGTCATTTTCATTTTTAATGGAAAGTTCCCCTCGAAGTTTAGGGAGATGGTGCGTAAAAGCATTTTTTGAAATGCATAATGCTAAAGCATGAACTGTATTTAATTTTTTGCCAGATCTAGATTTTGGGAAATTAAGATTGCACGAATTTCAGTTACACTTTCTACAAAGCTTAAATTTAAATTTAGACGCCTTTGTTCTTCTTGAATTTAATTTATTTTGATAGCAACTCTACCATCTCTAAAGCCATCAATTTGGCATCTAAATAGAAACGGAAATAATAATCAAGACATTTCCCATTCCCTTTTATGTGACAACCAAAATTCTGGCATAGATACATATGTCCTTTTCACTTTCTATAAGCTAAAATGTCCTTTTTCTATAAAATATGTGTGTTATTTAATTACCTGGTACTCATGTAATGAATACAAATGTAATAGAGTGTAACCACCACGATTTATTGCGTTTATGTAATTATGAAACGCCAAGTTGCAAACACACAATTTCCACCACACGATGACTCTGGACATATTTAGCGTAATGGACAAATTGCTGAATGATACAAATAGTTGATTAGAACATATATTTTATGGTTACCAAAGTAACCAAAATGTATAAAAATCTAAGTCTCGGGTGTAATATTATGTATATCAAAAAGTGTAACAAAGCCATGACATGGCTAAAGGCTAACCAGGTCATAACCTGTTAACAGGCTCTTTGGTTGGTGATCCATTGGTAGTTTTTTTCAGCCGGCCAGCTATTCGTGGTATTGAGAGTTTCACTAGCATTATTCACTTAATATTGAAATTGAAATTAAATTTTCGAGTTCTATCTCACCCTTGTACAAGTCCCTTGCTTTCACAAATGCCATACCTAAGGTGAACCACTTGAGTTACTCTGTTATGTTGGTCCGAAAAGAGGGTGGAACAGTTCGTTTGTGTTTTGCTGTGGTGTTTATAAAAAACAAGGTTCATATCAAGCCTTGATTTAAAGGAGACCTTTTGGCAAATCCCGCTTGATGAGAGGTCAAGAGATAATGCCTTCACACTGGCTGGAAGACCGTTGCCCCATTTTAATGTAAATATTGCAAAATGTAAATTCGTGATAACTCTAAAGTTGATACAATTCAATTATATCTAGTTCCCAAATCTGATCGGCAACTTCGAAGATTCTTGGCAATGTCTGGCTGGTATAGACAATTTATTCATGGATTTTCCGAAATTGCCACTCCTTTGATAAATTTTGTAAAGGAAAATAAGAAATTTGAATGGAACGATGAAGCACAAAAAGCATTTGACGAGCTGAAGTCCTCCCTTATATCCGCACCCGTTTTATCTAATGCAGATTAAAGTCGTCCTCAACCGGTATAGGTGTTGTTCTCTTCCAGAAGTCTTCCAGCGCTGCGTAACTACAGTGTTACAGAGCTGGAGTGCTTTGCGGCTGTGTTGAGCGTTGGAAAATTCAGACAGTACATAGAAGGCGTTTTATCATTTTTACCCGTTTTTATCATTTTATTACCCGTTTATCATTTTCACCGATCACGACAATTTGAATTGTTCTTCCTACCGAGCATTCTTCATTGAATATTGATATGAATTCCACGGAATTTCAAAGTCCCGAATATATTGATTTAATTAAAACTATCCTAGCTCATAAAAAAAAACAAATTCAACCTGAAAGTTTATGTTAATAAAATTTTCATCAAACCCGGCAAATGGAAGCTCCATACCAAATCAATGACACAGTTATTATTAAATCAAGCACATAGTCCACCGTCAGCTGCCCATCGAGCTATTCAGAAAACTTTGGAGTTATTACACAGTCTATATTATTATGGCCAAATATGACAAATGACTTTCATAATTTCATTCTCCAATGTCAAACTTATGCCATGACAAATTTTGTCAAAATATACCGACCTTTTCACCGCACACAACTAGGGTTTTGTTATATTTTTAGAAGCTTATTCTAGATTGGTTTTGTTAGAACCAATGCGAGACGGAAACAGTCAAATTTCTTGAAAATAAAATGTTCAACATTTTCTCTGTGCCTGAAATAATTCTTAGCGATAATGGAAAACAATTTACGTCTAAAATGTTCTCAGAACTGGTAGTTAAATACAACATTCAACATTTATTAACCGCTAAATATTCGCCTCAAATAAATGTTTCAGAGAGGATTAACAAACCGATACCTGCAGCATTAGGTTATATATTCAAGAGGATCCCACAGAATGAGATAAAAACCTAGAAACTATTGCCTCAGCTTTAAGAAACGCAATTCATGACAGTACCGGCTAGGTGAACTTAGTCTTTTAGTTTTTAGACAGCACCATATTTATCATGCATCAGATTATTCGTCGCTAGGTCAGCTCAAAAGTTTAGAGGATAATTTATTTTATTTATTTTTATTTATTTATTTATTTATAGTATTTTATAAATAATTTAGTATTAAAAGGAAAAGCACACATGGAAATAAAGCAATCGAAACAAAAAATAAAATGAAGTTGCTTCCATTAGGCATAAAAACCTCTTAAATTTTTTCAAACAATTTCCACCTCATGCTTACACATTCTATTTTGAGCAGTATCTCATTTACAATAAAATGTACAGCACGAGGTGAAATAGTATTAAAAATTAATAAAAATAACAAAGTTAATAAAAATAAATTAAAAAACTACGTATTGCCCATCAATCACGCCACTCCAAAAATTTTGACCTAAATAATTTTGCCGATCCTAATCTCTTAATTTCCAATGGAATTGAATTCCAAAGGGAAACTCCCTTAACATAAAATGACGTGTTTAGCGACCTACAACAATTTTTAGTCGGAATTAGGCGGAAGTTAGAGGAATGAAACCTACTAAACATTAATTTCCTATATAGATAACAAGGCTCCTTAGCTTTGAGAAGTTTAAAAATAAAAAGACAAACACGAAATTCGTAAAAAATAGATAAACTACATTCTAAAACAAGGCTGGAGTAGGCAGAAATATGATCGTACTTCCTAATACCAAAAATAAACCTGGTACAAGCATTGAAACATCTTTGGAGAACATTCATATTTTCCTGAAGCATACCGAATAAAACTATATCACCGTAAATAAAATGAGGAAGAAGATAAGACAAAAATAATTTTTTCCTAAACTGACTATCAGAAAATCCAACCACTTTATACAAACTACTAAGCATGCCAAAGACCCTCTTACTAATAGTAACTAATTGGTCACCCCAAGTAAGAGTTTTATTAATAACTAAGCCTAAATCCCTAACAGTATTTGAATATTCAATTAGCGAACCCTGCAGAAAAATACCAGGAAAGGACGAGGTATCTAACGTTTTTTTATAAATTATAATTGACTGAGATTTATTCGTGTTTCAAACGAGCCTGTTAGAGACCGACCAGCTAACGATATTACTTAAATCTTCATTTATCAGAGAAATATTCCTAACAATAGAATCCTGATCTAAACGACTATTTCTATAAATTTGAACGTCATCAGCGAAAATATGAAATGAACAATGTTGAATAGAGGTTTCTATGTCATTTATGTACATAGAAAATAATAGAGGACCCAGCACTGAACCCTGAGGCGCGCCGAAAATTACAGGAAGGAAATCAGACAAGGAATTGTCCAAAAAAACTGCCTGAGAACGATTAGAAAGATAGTTAAAAATCAATTTGGCAGCAGAAAGCGAAAATGTAAACTGAGATAAGAGTTTATTAAAAAGGATTCTGTGATTAATAGAATCAAAGGCCTTAGAAATCTAACAAAGTTAAAGAAGCTAATTCCCTATTATTCATATTACGCCTAATATCATCACATACATTTAATAACGCAGTAGAAGTGCTATGAAATTTTCTAAACCCAGATTGGAAGCAACTAATTAAACTATTGCTATGTAAATGCGATTGAATTTGATTTTTAACAACAATCTCGAAAGCCTTAGAGAGAGAACTTAAAATGCTAATTGGCCGAAAATGGGATAGCTCTAAAGGATTACTGATCTTTGGGACCGGGATTATTTTACTTAGCTTCCACTGATCTGGATAAGAAGAGGACGTGAGAATAAAATTGAAGATATGTAACAAGTATTTTGAGACGAAAGGGAAAACTACCTTAACGAATTTTAAATTGACGTTATCCAGACTAGAAGATTCCGATTTAACCTTCCAAATAGCAGATTGTAAATCCTCGAGAGAAATATTTGAAAACGAAAACGAATTAGAGGACGCGTTAGAGAACAAATCGACGGAACTACTGTCCGAGTTCAGAATAGAGCAAAAATAACTATCTCACAAATTCTGATCGATTGCCATTAATTCACACTAGAGTTTTAAAATATCTTCGAAAAGCTTACAAACGTAGTGCATGTGCATATAATTAACGAAGTCGTAAACGTAAATTTAGCATAGGCAACAAGTGTTTGTGCGAAATTTTACACAAAGTTATGCACCAAATAAAAATTTCGTAAAACTGGCACTAAAATTTAGGAAAGCTTTTGTTAAACAACTACACTACCACCGAGCAATTAAATCGACTTAAACCTCCACTTGTGCAAAAAGGCATATTTTCTTAAATGGCTTAACCGATTTTGGCTAAATAACTTTTCTTGACAGATTAGTATTTTATCTTTAGAAGGGAACCTTTATCATTAAAATAAATGCAGTACTATTCAAATTAAAGCAATCGTAGCAAAATGCGATGTTTCGGTAAAAATAATTGGCGTGTTGCAATCTCCGGTATAATACCACTTTGACCGATATTTGCCATCGGTCACTTATCAGACGTTGACCTGAACAAATCTCTACCAGTTTCATTCGTTGTTTCCTCTAAATCATGGATACTACTCCAGAAAAGTCGCACAATTTGTTGCTTAATTGCAAGAAGAACGCAATCAACAGGAGGTAATCTACTATCTCAGGGGGCCTATTATGAAATTTTTCGATTTCGATTTTTTTCGATATCGTAAAAATTCGATTCGATGCGCATTTGTCCTATTATGAAAGTTGTTAGTTTTCTAATTTTTTCGATATCGAAAGAAAGTTTTTGTGTTCCAGTTTGTGATTAATAATGTTAATTAAAAATAGTAATTAAAATAAAAAAAAAATTCTTTGATTTGTGTGGAACATTTGAACAATTCAAGAAATCCATACTTTTACTTTCTTTTACTCTAGTAAAATAAAGTATAGTAATCAAGAAAATTTTGGAACTTGAGATTTTTAGTGATTTATCTGTGGTCCCCTGAGTCCGAAAAAGTGGGTTTCGAAACGGTGTCTGTCTGTCAGTCTGTGTCCTCTCTACAGCCCAAATGGTTTAACTAATCGAACTGAAACTTCAGATTTTAGCTTTTTTGATAAGGGAGGTCCCAGTGAATTTTTCTCCAAATCGGCTAACCGGAAGTGGCCACTCCCATAGTCCTGAAAATTTATTTTGCAAATATCTTAAAAAGTATAAGGTTTACAAAAAACTGCTTAATACAAAATGGTTCCGAAAATTAAAAAAAAATAAAAATAAAAAATTTAAAAAAAAATTTAAAAATTTAAAAATCAAAAAAAAAAAAAATTTTCTCAAATTCTCTGTTCATAAAAGAAAGTCGTGTGTTGGCCACACCTCTATTTTTTCCAACCAATTACTGTTTTTGTTGGAGGGCGTTCGTCATTTAGCTCTTTTTTCAAATAGTTAGCCCTTTTTTCAAATAGTTTCTTTAAATTGAGGAGAATTTAAATAATTTTTTGCTATCCCCTCATTTTTCTCCATGAAAGAGACTAGCATATTAAATTGGTTGGCGTTCGTCGTCCTGATAAACATATTTGAATTAAAAAAATTTATTAGTTGTGTTCTATATTTCATAATCAAATTAAACATAAATAATTAGAATAAAACTTACATCGAAATTTTTATTATAAAGTCAATATAAGAAATATAATTTCTGTATTTCTTAAATAAATTCTGAAAAAATTGTTTGAATAAACTTTATTCAATAATTATTATTTGAACATCTAATTGATTATTATTATTTGAACACCTAGTTATTATTTTTAAAAATAATTTAAAATATATTTTTTACAAAAAAACTAATAATTATTAAATGCGATCAGTCGTATACAAAATTCGTCAACTAAATAGCAGTCGAATTTTGTCGGTGCATTCGGAAAAATTCGATTCCATTTTTTCTTTTTAGTTTCATATTAGGGCGAATTTTTTCGATAACATGTGCGTTCGAAAAAATTCGCCGCGAATTTTTCTATTTTAGTTTCATAATAGGGCAAATTTTTTCGATATCGAAAAAAATCGAATTCGAAAAATTTCATAATATGCCCCCAGGAGTATCCAGCAGGTTTAAGGAAACTAATACCTTCAATCGGAGACCACATACCAGCCAGTATTGGTCAACATCTGAGAGGTACGATCGATTTATCGTCCTAACCACTGCGAAATCGCCTTCTCACGGGCGTCGATGTGCAGCAGGAGCTAAGACCAGTTCGCGACGTATTTGGTAGTCCATGGGCAGTAAGAAGACACCTGAAGGGAGCCGACATCTCTCCAAGACGGCCCGCTAGAGGCCCAAAATTGACAGCACGCCACCGAATCGAAATCGAGCATTGGAGGCCCGTTCTATTCACTGATGAGTGCAGAATATGTCTTCATGGTAGTGATAGTAGAGACCGGGTCTACCGGCGTTCAGGAGAGCGATTTTCGTAGTGCTGTTTTGCTGAAACAGTCTCGTACGGCGGCGGTTCGTGCATGGTGTGGGACAGTATATCGCTTGAGGGAAAAACAGATCTTGTTTTCATACCTGGTGAAGGCCGTAAAGGAGGTTTGACCGCTGAACGATATATTGAGGATGTTGCCTTGGATCATGTAGTGCCCTACAGAGTATATATAGGGGAAGATTTCATATTGATGCATGGCAATGCGCGGTGTCACACAGCTCGAACCACTCGGCAGTTCATGGATGAGGTTGGACTCGAGACGATGAGGTGTCCAGCCTTCAGTCCAGATATGAATCCAATTGATAATTTATGGGACGAACTAAAATGTAGGGTCCGAGTCAGAAATCCGGTACCCTCTAACATCAGTGACCTCAAGATTGTGTTGGATGAGGAGTGGGATTCGATCCCCCAAATCTTTGTCAAAACCTTAATAAGGTCAATGGAGAACCGCATGCGAACCGTTATAGACGCAAGGAGGGAAGGGGCAATACTTAGTATTAACCAATAAAATTGTTTTTGTTTTGCCTGAATTTTTTGTTATAATTTAAATTTAAATATCCCCATGGGTTTTCACTCAAAATTCATTATAAAAAAGTGTCCACATATGTAATTTGTTGTTGGTCATCACAAACCTAATAAACAGAATTTAAATTAGTAACTTTAAAAATATCTTTAAAACTATCTTAACTCACTATCATTACATTTAAGCTATGGAAACCTTTTCGATTTACATATAAATGCTTTTGGCTTTTTAGTGGTGTGATTATTTTTATGTTTGTCCCGTCGACACAGCCAATCACTCCATGAAACCCAACTTTTTCGTAAAAAGAAAGTTTGATTCGCTCCTTTTCCGCATCGGTCGTTGGAAATTTTATAAATCGTGGACATAATTCCTTTTCCAATATTATACAAATTTGGCTTAGGACTTTTGAAAATGTAGACTGCCCACACCCGTCTGATAGCTTCCTTCAGCAAAAAACCGCAATGCCGCCGCCAACTTTATGATTGGGGACACAGAACCGTACCTGATTGTCTTTTCTAATTTATTTTCAATTATCGATAGCATAAAACTAAATGCTTCCTTATTGATACGAAACTATTGAATAAATCTGGCAGAAACAAAAAACTGATAAGTATACATATTTATATAATTTATCAAGTTGCAATAACTCACAAATTATTAGGTAGTTCCAAAGGATTAGGAGATGCTTCTTAATTGTCGACACTTTACGGCGATCTCAAAAACATTTTCTTCCCCTTCACTATCGTCGGTGTAGAGAAACTCAACACTATTCATATTTTTTTTAAATGTTTATTTATTTGTTTACTTATAAATTTTTTTTTTAAGAACACACCAGAAATAGATTGTACACATGAAAAAAACATTATTTATAAATGTCAAGTATTACGTCAATTGCAAGGATATTTTTAGTGCTACCAGATAGGTATAGTTTCTGTCATTTATCGTATCACGTCACATAAATCGACTAAGAGAATACCAATTTATACTTGAAGTGATGTGATAGTTATCACATCACCTGAAGTGATGCGACTAAGGGAATAGGGCTGTTAGTATTGGGTATGTACCACATGAAAGGCATTAAATCGCAACTTCAAAGTTTTTGTTTTTTGCTCGGCTTAGTGATCGTATCTTATAATTTGAAACAGAAATCTCTAGATATCTCGAACAAAAGTTGATTTCACCCTAAAAGAACTGGCTATCAAAACTTTCAATTTAAGAATTATCCAGCAATACGTTACCGAAGATTTCGAACTACTTAGTTTTATCAGAAGTCGATAATTCCTATTTAAAATATGGATAATGACAAATTATTCGATGAAGTCATGATAATTCAAAGAAAGCCAAGTTCACAGGGGTCTCAAATTTCTCAACTGGAACGGTTGTGAAACCAAGCTTCATTTACGTTGAATTTGAAATAGATATCGTAACCTTGGATTAAAATGGTTGTAACTAATTTAGAGTTCATTCCCAAATATTAGGCGCATTATTTTCGTACACATGAGATGAGCGATATGCCAAAAGAACAACCAAAAAATAATAGAATAAAAATACTTGTGACAAAAAATAACAGAATGAAACTACTTGAGGGGCTGGCCACCTCATCGCATCGAGTCCAACCTAATTCATGAACTGCCGAGTGGTTCGAACTGTGTGACACCGGACATTGTCAAGCATCAATATGAAATCTTCCTCTATATATCCTGCGTAGGACACTACATGTTCCAAGAGAATGTCCTCGATATATCGTTCAGCGGTCAGACCTCCTCTGCGGCCTCCACCAAGTATGAAACAAGATCTATATTTCCCTCAAGCGATATGTCAGCCCACATCATGCACGAACCGCCGCCGATTGTTTCAGCGAAACAACATTGCGAAAATCGCTCTCCTGCACTCCGGGAAACCCGGTCTCTCCTATCACTACCATGGAGATATATTCTGCACTCGTCAGTGAATGGAACGGACCTCCATTGCTCGATGCGAGCAAATTCGAGTCGCTCTTTGGGGTGGCGTGCCTTTAATTTTGGGCGCCTAGCGGGCCGTTTTGGAGGAAAGTTAAAGAAACATCTAAACTTCAGTATTGATCGGAAACCGATTCACACGCCGAGATTATGAAAACAAGAGATAAGACAATAAACAGGGATGGCGGACCGGTTCAAAACAAAACCCTAATTAATTTAATCAAAATATAGATTAACACCCCGTTTTTTATGATTTTGTAAATTACCCACACAGGATATTGTAGTACTTGAAGAAAACCCCTCTGTTATTTTGATCAAATTCTGCCTGAAAAACCATTTAAATTCAATACACAATTCAGAAGAATAGTTAGTACAAATTTAATTAGAAATAAAGTGAGAAATATAAAAGTGTGTTTTATTATATTAAGCTCAAAAGCAACAATATTTAAAATATTTCAATATTATGTACATTTGTTTTGAAAGCGACGATTTTTGTTTTAATTTTTTGTTGGAATTATTGTTTAATTTAGATATTCTTGCTATTTTTTTTTATTAAGTTTTTAATTGAAAAATAATTAAATTCTGGGCTGGGTTAACTTCACAAAAGAATGCTCGATGTATAAAATTTTACGAGGGTTGCCTGATTAAATTTTTTTATTTTCTGGGATGAAACCCTGGGATAACTTCACATATATAAGGTTCTCCAAATATTTTTAATTTTTTTAATTTATTTGAAGTTAATATTTTTTCGACAAATGAAAGTGAATTTAATTCAGTTTTGAACTGAGACCCTATTAATTAATTAATTTAAATTTAAGTAAAAAATTGCTTGAGGACCGCAGGAGTAGAGTTGTAGGGGGCGAGTAGCAGGGGCAGCAGAGACGCAACGATTTCAACTACAACGCCAAGCAACACTACCTACAGTTAGTACAAATTTGGGTGACCGCATGGGAACACAATGATGGAACGAAATCTCACCCCCCTCACAACAGCGGATGGAAAAAAATGGTGGAGGGAATTAATAATAGTTTTTCAGAAAAAGAGTTTGCGGCACCAGGAAATTTGTGTTGAAATTTGTGTTGTCATTGTGTTATCTTACAGGTTGGAGCAGTAGATGAACTTTTTAAATTGTATTTTTGTCTTGTGCTAAATAAATTACTAAAAAAAAAATATTATTACTAACAAAATTACTAACTATCAGTTGAGTCCTTGTTGCTAACATTCCTTTACCATCCCTCGATCTTGTTATATGTAAAAGGGGGGTGTACGACGGCGGCGGCCTGGCCAGGGGCGGATATCACAACTATTAAACTTATATGGTTATCGATGTGGCGTCTTCCTTTACGGGGTGAAATATTGCTATGTGCTTCATGAAAAAACTGAGTATGGTACATATTTCCTTGGAAGGGAGAGTTATGGTGTCGTGTTGCAACATGGGTATAGTGGTGTGGTATTCGCATTTATAATACGGGAGACTTGCTTAAAATGCTTGATCGTACATCGAAATAAATCAATCAATCAGAGGGCCGCAGGAGTAGAGTTTGTGTTGTTATGATGAAGAAAAAATGTGTAACGGAATATATCGTTAACATAACTGTATACAGTATACATACATGGGGAATTCCATATTAGTCATCGGGACATTTCTAAACAATTAATTTTTACATTATCTTAATTTAACCGTTTTGTTTTTAAACTTGTCGGTTTTTTTAAACATAGTAATTAAAAGTTAATTTAATTACGTTAAAAAAATGTTTATTTCTTTGCTTTTTTTTGGGATACTTTCGCTAAGTCGCAATTATCATCTATTTGGATAATTCATCGATCAATTTGTAAATCCCAATATTGGGTTTGTTCGCTATAATTTTTAGGCGTTCGTGACAAGATTCTACAGAATTTTGGGTTCTCGGAAAATTGTCTTTGTGCGTCGTTGCACACTCCAAAAATTTGGAGAACACTGCGGCTTTGACTGGTTTTTTCGGTTTGTGGTTTCTCTTTAAAAAAAAAAAATTTAGACTTTTCTCCGATATGATTGACATCTCGATCAAAAGTTCTGTTTAAAACATCAAAATTTATGAAATCTTTTCAGTCGGTCCGAAAGCTAATATTTTTAACATGTGCAGTTTCTTGGTAAACTTTTTATTTCCACATTTTACCGCACAACCTGGAGTTTGCACCTTTTACAAGATAATTTGTCATAAGTGTAAGTTACATTCTGTGAATTGAGCCGCCGAGAAAAACGATTTGCCTGCCGATAAGCTGGCATTTTTAAAACCGGGGACAAAACGATTTGGATTTATTGAAATGTTCCAATCGCCGGAACATAGTTCGAACAACCTTCATGATATACAATGCGTACAAGGGTCCAATTAATAAAATGACAACTCAAAATATCATAACTTGTCTTTAATTTAGAAACCCTTTATTTTGGTAGTAAATAAACACATGTTAAAATATTAGTTCCGTAGCCCAAATAATTGCAAATTTATTGGAAAAATAAAGTTTTTGTCCTTCTTTACTTCAGGCAAAACAAATTGCCCTATCTATCATATAGCAGTGTATTCAAACTTTAGCAAATAAAACAACATTTCGTCTGTGATATTGACAAAGTTCAATGCAATAGCGTGTATCTATGTTTTTTAAAATTTTTACAAGAGGCGAGAAAAAAACGATTCGTTTTGCCATGTGGACATACTAAAATGGACTATTGTAATAAAATTGAAATTTAATTAGCTATAAAAGCCGGCACATACCAATTTTCTTACCTATAAAAAAAGATTTTTAGAAGCTTTGTAGATATATACGGTAACACAAAAACAAAAAAATCAGTACACTATTTTTAAAAACTAAAATATATTATACAATAGTAAAGTAATAATTAATTTAAGTACCAGGGGACCGAGTTTCGCTCGATGAAAAGAAAGATAGTTTTTTGAATCTCTTTCGCAAAACAACTTTAATTTCATTTTATTTTATTCGGCTGAGACATAAAAATCGATGTTGCCGAGGTAACCGTCGTCGCTATCACCATCAAGACTTATAGAAGTTTCATCAGGAGCGTTCAATGCTTCTTTCCACACAACATTATACGTGCGACGTTCATTATCAGGTGGTAACAGAACTTTCAAGCTATTTTGTCGTTTAACACGGGAAAATGCTACGTACAACATACCGTGATTAAAGACAGGTGTACGAAGGTCGACGCCAACAAATTCGAACGTTTGCCCTTGAGATGTATACACGGTCATCGCAGACAGGTCAACATTTATTATAACTATTCCAAGTATTTGTGACGTTATTCATATGAAAAATGTTTTTCCAAAATTAAAGGGCCCTACATACGACCTGATATGGTCGGGCGGTCGGGCCGATTTGGTTATATCAGACGTAAAATCAGGTCGTGTGTAGATTTGTCATATGACAAGTTTTCTGTCGGATATGTCAGATGGTAAAAACCATCCAACCATCACCCGACTGCCTTACCAAATCAGATCGTACATATGTGTTGTTGTCGGGTGGTTGGGTAATTTTTCTATCAGTGAAACGTCAAATGTATACAAACATATTTATGTAAAATGGCGGAAACACCAATTACAGAAAGAGAAGTTTTAATCCAATTTTTGGAATTATACAAAAAAAAGTGCTGCTTATGGTGCATAAGCAGCAAGCAATACTCCAACAGGGAGGCCAGAAATGAGGAGGCACTACAGCTGTTACAGCAGAAATTGTGCTTGATTGATAGCGAAGCCGCTATCGATACAGTGAAAAAAAAAATTGAAAACATGAGGGCCTCGTACAAAAGGGAGCGAAAAAAAGTAAAGTATATGTGTACATATAAACAAATTATTACTCAATTTATATTAAATGTACAGTTTTATTTAAAAATGCATTTAAATAATTATTTACATAACCTTAATAAAAATTGTTCATGTCCATTTCAGGCTATAGATAGTAAGAAGACTGTAGTGTGTCCGGCAGATATATATATACCATCACTATGGTATTATGAATATCTTTCATTTCTAGATGAAAATGAATTAGTAAATAGAACCGGAGCCGACACTTATGATAACTGCGATGATGATGAAGTAAGTACCTAAATATTCTAAGTTTTTCTCCCGTCACTGAAAATTAAACGGTTCTTATCATAAATATATTACAAACAAGTTTTGTGATCGTACGTACGTTTCCCTGAAATTGTCAAATTCTTCTGAATATTTTGTCTGTTTCTAATTAATCAATTTATATTGCAGACATCACAAGAAATACCGCAGCCACAAAAACCGACCTCAAACAAACGCCATCCAACCACTTCAGCAAATATAATTAAAAAACAAGACCGGTTAATAGAAGCTGCCGAAAAAATGTTAACATCAGACACCCCAGCGGAATCGTATGGAATAGCGACTGGGTGTAAGTTGCAACAAATGACGAAATTATAGAGAACACATCGCGGAAAAATTAATTTCTGAAATTATATTTTATGGAAAATTAGATAAATTGACTCTTCAATCCACCATCAACTTAAATTCTGAGTACGAACACGTGGTACTCTCTCCATCACCATCGCCGTCAGCCAGCTTCGGATATAGCAAATCTAGCCTAGATTTCCCACAAGCATCAACACCTACGCCATCTGAATTAACTATGGGCCTACAAAATGGCGAAATTGCAGGCGATGTTATAAATATTGATAGTAACCAATACTCGATGAAGGATTACATCGTTTTCAAAAATTATAATTATAAACCGAAATAAAATAAATACTTATTTTGATTGTTAATTTAAATTCTTTTATTGTTAATCTTTTAATTTAATCAATTATGTCCCCCAACACATTAATCATGCGATTTTGAAAAAACACACAACCTTTATCATTGAAAAATTCCGTAAAATTATTCTGGACATTTCTGTCGTCCTCCGTTTGTTGCCTTTGACTTCTACGATCAATCTGTAGCATAACATTTTGTTGTCACCAGCTAGCTTCTCGAAACGCTCCATTCTCTATATCTTCGTGATCTACGCAATTTGCGGTAAGATAATTATTCGACGTTTTCCTCAAATAATTGTGCAGCGCACAGCACCCTAAAACAATCCAATCTACATTTTCTACGTTGATTAAAATCGGTTTCCGCGAAATTCTGAATCGCGAAGATAATATCCCAAAGACATTCTCCACTACTCTCCTGGCCCTCGATAACCTGTAGTTAAATACCCTCTTTTCTTTGGTTAAGTCTTTCTGGGGATAAGGTTTCATTAAATTTTTGATCAATGCAAAAGCGCTGTCTAGAGGTACAGGCAATAACGATGGCTTTGGTAAATTGAGGTCACCGGAAGTTAATTTTTGGTAAAATTTTGTGTGTTTTAATACTCCTCCATCTGAAACGCTTCCGTTAGTTCCAGTATGAACGTACATAAATTCATAATTTTCATTAACTACAGCGAATAATACTATACTAAAGGTTCCGTGGTAATTGTAGAATAAGCACCCAGTTTTTGGCGGTTTATTGATTAAGACGTGCTTTCCGTCCTTAGCATCGACGCAGTTATTAAACTGCCACAGATTTTGAAATGATTGTGCGGTTTATAGCCACTTGACTTCGTTAACAGGTATCTGAAACACAATATTGTTAAACATAATACCATCAAACGACACTCTATGACTCTACAACTTTAACACAAACTATATTTTTAACACAACTTAATACAACATAAAAATAAAATATACGGCTTATACGAATGGATGAGTTTTGCACAACTAGCAGCGGTTGAAGAGATAACGAATAAACACCACCCCAAATAACTAGAGCATATTGTAGCTTGGACTGAATTAAGCCTGAATTCCATTGCGAATAAAAGTTTGTCAGTCAAAATAAAGGGAGATAAAAATATAAATTCGGTGGTTTTGTGAAAGAAAAGCATAAAGAAGTCAGTCAAGATTTGACTTACATCAAATGTGTGTTTGTATTAGTGGATCGCCATAATCAGCCTCTCCATTGCAACGATGCGGAATCAAGTTCTTCAAATTTAGATCTATCAGATGTTAGTAGTTTAATGTAGTATTTTTATATTAAGTATTTAACGATATATTTTATTTCCAAGTTGGGATAAGCGAATCCGAAGACATTTCCGAAAATGTTCAACGCACCCGTAAGGTAAGTAAAAATATTGGAGTAGTATGAAAAATGAAATTTTAGTGAAATTCACAGCAGTTTTGTTCATGTCACATACAAAATCAATATTTGTTTCAAATTTAATTTGTTTTAACTTGTAAAATTTAAGCTCTTAATATATTTAATTAATTTTTTTTTATTTATTCGTTTTCAGAAACCAAAAACAACAGCACAAACTAAACAATTAGAAGCAGAATGCCATAGTGCATTACAAATGTCAAGGGAGTACTTTCAAAATCGAGCGGCTATACAACCATTCGACAGAGAGGAGGAATTCTGCCGATACCTATGCAGCCTCTTAAAAAAAATAAAATCGGAGGATGTTTTTGACAATTTAACGTTCGAAATACTGGGGCTTGTCAACAAAAATATAAGAGAAGAGAAACAAAGACAACAATTTTTTACCATACCACATCTAGAGCAAAATACCACTGTATCCTATCATTCACTCTCACCCACCATACCAAAAGATAACCATTCCGTCTATCCTAATCCGTGTCCTACCTCAAAATTTAAAACAATTTATAAAATACCAACTCCAACCAGTGATCTGTCAAATGATTACTCCCCTATGTCAAACTATTCTAAACCATACCGAGATTCGGAAACACCCTCCTCCAGTTCCGAACATTCATTTATTAAATCATATACTACCCCACCACAGTTTAATCATTTACCACCCTCACCCTCTTTCATATTATCTGATAATACCGCAGCCCAATCCACAAGACAGTTTCATTTTCCACAACCTTCCTCATCCTCACCCTTATTACCTGATCATGCCGCAACCCAATTTAAACCTTTTCCACAAACATCCTCGCCTTCTCCCATATTACCTGGCCCTTTTAAAGATTCCCTCGACACCACATATAAGAGACAAAAACCAATAATACTACAAAATATTTTGCTAAAGCAGCCGTCAAAACATCCGTCCCTCACATTACAAAAAAAAAAAATTATCAAGGAAACAGAAATAGCGCAGCCAACCGATTTATTACAAATAGCCATAGACCATGTATTTCATGAAAACATTATTGAATACTATGAATTATCCGACGAAGAATACGCTTCAAAATAAAACTTAATAAATAAAAAAAAATTCTTTATATTGTTCTTATATTTATTTAAAATATTTAAATTACAGGGCTCCTTCATTGTTGAAATACTCGGTTAGTTGTTATCTAACTAATTCACCGCATTTCAAATTATGGATATTTAAACGGCCATCTGCCTTCTTTCGTTGCTGATCTGCAGAATTACCAAGTTCATAAACATGAGCTTCATCTCTGTACCACCTACTCCTTTCTATTAAGAAGTTATGAAGTACGCAGCAATATTGAACAATAATCTTCACTTTATCTAGATGAAGATTAATTGGTCTCTGGAACATTTGGAATCGATTACTCAAAATTCCAAACGCACGTTCAATATTTTGACGAGTCTGGCTTAATTTTTTTCCTTTCATCCGTTGTTGTGAAGGGGTAAAGCGTTATTAAATTTTCTGACAACGGAAAGGCATTGTCTCCAATAAACATATGCGGCAGTAATCTCGAATCACCAATGTATTTTTTTGATGGGAAATATCTGTCGGGTTGCTGCAGCACATACATAAAATTTGAGCGTTGCAAAACACCACTATCGCTAATTCTGCCATTGCACCGAACATAAATATAAATAAATTTCGCATATGCGTCCGCTACACCGAGTATAACAATACTGTTAAACCCTTTACAGTTATAAAACAAAGGCGCAATTTGTTTGGAAGGCCTAAGTGCAACGTGCTTTCAATCGATAGCACCTAAACAGTTTGGAAAATGCCATTTAAGACTGTAGTCGTCCGCAATTTTTGACCACTCTTCTTTGCTGGTTGGAAACTGACATAAAATAGAAATATTATAAAACGTGTTACGTATTGATTTTATTTCGATTACCTTTAAAAATTCGTTCTTTAAATTTTTATATATGGCCTCGCATACGTCTATAATTTATGTGGCCAAGAATGATTTCGATAACTTGGAGTTCCATGAAATTTTCTCCAGTGGCCAAGAACCTTAATGCAACGGAGAGTTTTTCACTTGCACTGATTGCCGGCCTCATATGTATATGTGTTGCTTCTCAATATCAGACTTGATTGCGGTTAACACAAGATTAAAAGAATCCTCATCCATTCGTATAAAATTCTTGTAATCGGCTGAATTCGGTTTTAATTCCAGCATAAGGTGTTGGGTGTTGCCATTTTGGTTTCTGGTTTTCCTATAGTCTTGAACCCAGCATCATCTTTTCGTTTTTTGTTCTTCTTCCGCTTTTTTTGCAGCTATTAATAGCATCATCATTTTGCCCATCATCGGTCAGAAAACAGGCTTTATTATTATTAGGTAAATTATTCATTCTTAATCCCACGAGTTTCTGTTAACAAATGTTAAATTTTTGTTATACGAAACGTCAAAAATCATTTTACACACATACTTAAACAAAGAAACGCGCAAAGAAATGCGCAAATGTGCATAATGTAGACGTCGAGTGATTTTTTAATGTCGTAGAAGCAGGAGGAAAGAATTAAAGTGTGGAGAGGCGGTTTTATGGCCAAAAATGATCAAATCGAGATCATTTCAACTAACACATTTGCATAAATATTGTGTAGGATGAAAAATATTTCTCGCACACACTAATACTTTTAATACAATGGCGATTTTATTTGGCGGTGAGTATTCGTAATAATTAATTTTTTAGATAATTTTGAAATGTGAAAATAATCGAATTAATGCTAATACTTAATTTGTTTAATAATTGTTGGTTATGTGTTTGTCTGATGTCAAAATTTAACCATAAAATCTTAATAAAAGAAAAATAATAATAATTCTTTTTCTTTGTCACTCTAATGGATTAGTTTTGTTTTGTCCTCTTTTGACTTGAAGTCGGTTCAGTCAATTGAGGAGTGTCTGATCAAAAGTCGCTATTTACATCTTACGTTTTTCTACTTACTATTGATCACTTTTTTGTAGTAAATAGCTTGTTTTGACCAAAATCAAGAATTTTAGGAATATTTTTCATAGAAAAATTGGCAATTTTTGGTCCATGCTGGAAATAACCACCTATAGATCAAAGGTGGTCACTTAAAAAATTCTGCCCTGATAGAAAAAAAAATATCATTTTGGAAAATGTAAATAGCGACTTTTGATCAGGCACTCCTCAATTATTCATAGTGGAATACAGACTTTAGGCTGTAATACAATTGTAGTAGAACTGATACGGAGCAAAGCATGCGAAGAATATATAATTTTCTGTTACAAGCGTAAATGTAATTTTGAAGATTTTCATGATGGTTTTTAAAACCAAGTCTTGTGTCTAACGTACATAACTCCTAAATATTTAAAGTTTTAGTCAATTTCAATGTTGCTACATTCATTAGAGCAACTGGATAATTCAGTTGAGACATTGTTAGTTTTATAATAGTTCATACATTTAGTAGAATGGTAAGTAATTTCAAAATTTATCTCTATAGGACCATATAATTTAAAAAACATTACTTTTGATTTTGTGCTTAGAACCATAAAATGCAAATCCAACCATTTCCTTAAAATTAAAAGATCGTAATTGATTTGATGGGCAATTAACTGGTTTGATGCTCCTCTATAAGTAAGTGCAATGTCATCGGCAAAACCAATCAAATATCCTTTCAAGTCTAAAAAAAATAAGGAGTAATCGATTGATGTACGCTAAAAATAATATGGGGCCAAGAACTGATTTCTGAGGAACGCCGCAGTGGATCATTCTAAAACTGCTATATTTTCCGCAAATATTTACAGTTGGCTTTCTGTTCAGAAGATAAGACCGGAACCAATCATTAGCTCTGCCTCGAATACCAGCACAATTTAACTTATACAATAAAAGCTCATGATCAACCGTGTCGAAAGCTTTTGTCAAATCAATTAAGTTAGCCGCCGAACTAAGGTTATCATTTAGAGAATCAATTGTAGTACTCAGAAAATCATTTGAGGCAGATTCAGTGCTATGTCCTTCTCTAAATCCATATTGTTTATTTGAGAAAAATGATCTCTCGGTTTGAAAAAGTAGTAGTCTTGCGGAGAGTAATGATATCGGCCTATAATTGGTTAACTCTGATTTATTAGCACTTTTGAACAACGGTACCACTGAAGCAATTTTTAAGGAATCTGGAACAATGCTACGATCAAGGCTGAGATTGAAGATATAGGTTAACATACAAGCAATAGATGGTGCAATTTGTTTGATTAAAGAATTACTTAAATTATCAATGCCAGATGATTTGAAACTATCCAAAATATTGATATAATTCAAAATTTCAGACGAAATGTCTTAGACTCTAAATTATCTTTTAGCAAGTTACCATCTCTGTTGGGTACATATGATGTACTAGAGATTTTTGATTTGAGGTTATTGGAAACATCAACAAAATATTCATTAAAAGTTAGTACAACACCATTGATATCTAATATTTCAGAAATTGGTTGAAATGATTTTTGCTTACCAACAATTTCATCCAATAAACGCCATTGACTTTTTAAATCTTTTTTAGAATGCTGAAATTTATTTTGACAGTATTGTTCTTTTGTGGTTGCTATATCTAACTTAATTTTCCTCTGAAGGAATTTTACTCTATTCTGAAGTTTAATATTATTTTTATGTTTATTAGCAATTAGAAGCAATCTATATTTGACTTTTATACTTTTCAGAAGGCTATTAGACATCCAGCACTTAATTTTCCTATCTTTCAAAAGCATTTTGACAGAATAAGATGATTCTTCAATTTTGGCAGTAATATTATTTATAAATTCGTTTAAAATCTCATTAGGATCGTCTAGCAGCATTAATAAATGTTGGTCCTGCACTAACAAGGAATTTAATTTAATATAATTAATATTTTTAATTGAAAGCGTCCCATTGGAATTTTTGATATTATTCCAAAACATATCAATTTTTAATGAAATTATATTATGGTCAGATAGGTGTAAGTCACAAACCTCAGCTTTAACATAGAATTTTGATAGAGGTTTCATTTTAACAAAAATATGGTCAATACAAGTAGCTGTCAGTTTAGTTATTCGAGTAGCCTCATTTATTAGAGAATTTAAACCAAAGCTGGACATCATTGATAAATATTGATTAACATCATTAAATACCGAAATAGACTTTAAAATTTTTATGTTAAAGTCGCCCAGTATAAATAATTTTTTTGAGTTTATATGTAGATTTAACACAAATTATTTTATGGAAGATTTTTATTGAAGTTAAATCGTCATACTTTATATTTGTCATGTTTGTAATTCTTTTCAGTTTTTTAGCTGCAGTGTTCAGAATGTGTGCGTGATAGTCGCAGGAAAAAGTTGTTTATTTTTTATATTCAATGTCGTCGAGCGAAGTTGCCAAATGGCAAAAAGAAAAAAAAAATTTAAAGGCGTAACTATGACATTTATTTGTTACCAAATATTTGAATCTTAATTTATTAATTTAAAAATTAAAATTTTAATTTATTTTTTGATGATTTGATACTAAACCTCATTTTATGCTTAATTGAACTCAAAACTTTATTTTAAATAATTATTTGCATGGAAAATATGCAATTGCAAATAAAAATGAAGCGTTAGGCGAGGCTCCTCTGATGAAATGTTGCTTAGAAATTAATAATTATGTTTAATTTGATTTATTAGTTATTTTGAGTAGCCATATGAATTATTACCTCTGTAAACCCGGATTTCTGATTTTTCTGCTTGCAATTTTTGGGTTACTTCATCTGAGCACCACATGGGTTTAAGACCGATACATTATTGTGATTTATAATTCATCAAAATATTATTGACTAGAATAACTAAAATACATTTTTTTGTTAATTACAATAAATCGTAAAGCAGCAATAATTTCTTTTCTTGGGCAACACTTGCCCTTTAAATTTCTCGATTACAACAGCCGTCGACCATCGAAATTTACATGACTCCAACAGAACCTAACCACCAATCCGAACAGAAGGTAGCTATCAGTACATTGAAAAATAATCAAACCACATTATCGGCAACAACCATAATGTTGGTCGGAATACCGGATCACGGAAGAAACGATCCAACTAAGTATAAATTATTACTATGTTACTTATTTTCACAATTTGCATGTATGCGTTGAGACTAATCCACATTAAAGTGACAAATTAAATCGTTTAGAGTAGCTGCGATACTAAACAGCGCTTATTATTTGGAATTTCTACGTAGACAGCTGCCAATACTTCTCGAGGATGTGTCGTTAGTGTAGAGGAGTAAGCTTATTTATCAACATGATAGTCCTCTATCATATTTTGGTCGTCAAATTAAAGAGTATCTATATATTTCCACTATGGAAAACACTGGAATGATCGGAATGGACCTATCTGCTGGCCCGCCGAATCGCATGAAAGATCTAAAAGACAAAATCGATCGCACAGGAAGTGCAGAGAAAGTCGCAAAAATGTACAAGTTTTAACAACAATATCCATCAACTGGAAAGACTTATTGTACATCAAATTAGCCTAATGTAATGGGCCAGCCTTCCTGATGAATACGGAACCAATTTATGTCGAAACTTTATTCGAAACACGGTAGTCGATTCACTATTCAATCACACGGTAGTCGATTTTGTTGAATCATTCAATAAAGTTGAATAAAGCTCGGGAAAACAAGTCTTATAAGGTGTACATTTTCATTTTTATTTGTCTTACCATTTCAAGTTTATATCTACAACGACATATCATTCGATCTAACAACGGAAGGGTTTGTTAGCGCTTTCCAAAAAAATTAAGATCGGCTTAATCATTTCTTTAAGTTCCTTTACCCATTATTGTATTAACAATACCAATGGAAAAGTTGAGGCAATCGGGTGTTAATTTAATAAGTATTTAGTTAATATTAGACATTTTGTTACTTACTTAATTTAAAATCGCACGAATCTTAGTTGTTGTGTCTCAGTTACTAACAAAAGATAAAAAAATCGTTTCTTTCTGTAAAGTTACTCGTAAGAAGCAATAGTAAAGTGTAGCGGCGGCTGTACTTTGTTGTAAGCTTGGTTCTTTGTTTGATAAGTAAATTGTAAAATCATTCTGTTGTGAAATGTTCTTTTAAACCAGGGTCTGATTAGGCTTTATGAATAATAAAGCAATTGAAGAATGTTTAAAAATTGTCTTTGAAAAACATAAATATTTTCTACCTGTTAGTATCACAATAGTATACGCTTACAATCAAGCATTACTTATTTCAAAAACCAATCTGAACGATTTGCGATCATTACTAATAGAGCTGTCGCTAGCGAGCGAGGCTATAACAATTTACAGAATTACAAGAGTTGTTAAACAACAATGGAATAATTTGGCATTGATTTGAGAGCCTGAACTCATAATATGCATAACATTGAAATTTAACTTAATTTCAAAACTGCGACTCACAAAAAAAAACTAAATCGTATAATGACCCAACTGCGATAATTGTAATGTTAATATCAATTTCGAATCACTTTATAATGTGCCAGATTTTTCGGGCAATTAACATATCAAGTATCCAAATCTAAATCACACACACACACAATCACAAAATCGTTTATTTTTTCTAGGTGGTCTTCTTCGACACATTATACGAATCACAATAATAAGTGCAATTATAGCTTAAAATAAATAAATCAAAAACATTGTGTAAGCAAAACAAACAATGTTTTCTTATCGTAAATATTTCATGCTTATGTTATTCGTAGACAAATTTACATGAAGGCCCCGTATAACGCGCATTGTGCGCGCACAACACAGATGTTCTAAGTATTCAACATTTTCAAGTTAAATTTAAAATTAACTTCAGATAAGTATTGTACAAATCAATTTGAAATCAAACAACAGCAATTAATTTGATTGATTGATTGATTTTGAGTGCTCCGACCAAGCATTAAGCATGATCTCCCGGTTGACGCCGGTTTCACCGTACACTCTTTTTCACATTTACTTGGAAGGATTGGATAGGATTGTTAGTATAGGATTGAGATCGACGCGGTTACAAACACCTTGACGGTCAATTGTTAGTAGTTACATTTTTTCTAAAAATTACTTTACTAGATTTTTTTCTACAACTGCTCTCAACACTTCGTATCCTAAAGTAAATATTAATTAGTTATCAATTACCCCTTATACGTTTCCCACCATCTTACTTCCTCCGGCCGTTTTTAATTAATTGATTGATTTGTAAATCACTAATCATACTTCCAACCAATTAAGTTTAAATTTAAGTTAAATTTAATTTCTATAAACCTGTTAAGAATTAATCTTTAAGCACTATGTACAAAACCTTAATGTTAATATTAGTGTCTGCTTTCCTTGGCTGCTTCAGATTCCAACTACAGCTAACTTCTATTTTCAACAAAAGCGCATGTGTAAGAGTAAATTATTATTTTCATTCTATTACCAATTACGCGTTATAAAAATGGTTTTAATTCATTTGCAAATTTCGGAGAAATAAACTAATTTAAAATGAGTGTAGCATATAAAAAGCGCTTTGAAGTAATTTTTCTAGTGGATCATCCCAAAAGACCCAAAATGAGCGTAAAGAGTGCAACAAATTTTAATAAAACGTCTAATAGGTTTGTTATACTCTAGACAGACTGTGGTTTAATAAATCCGATTTACCTAAACTAGTTTAAGTATTCTATGCAAAAACAAAGGGATTAAATAAAATCGAGGTGACACACTGCGACTAATCTCGAAAAATTCACTAAATCGGTTTTATTAAATCGCAGTGTATCTAGAGTATTAAGAAGCGGATTAAACGATTTAAAGAATGCGGCAATATTGACGATGCTCTTGGTAGAGGACGTAAAAGGGCCACATCTAAACGGGCCAATAAAATGATTTGTGAATTGTTTACTAAAAAATCAACAATAACCCTTTGAGAGGGACAACAACAACAACTAATTAAAAAAGGAGTTTGATTATTGATGCTTCTCTTCTAAGGAATTCGCGAAACCTGGACGCCAAATTTACGGTTCAGTTGTAAAAAAAGAGTTTATTGAAATCTGTTGAAAAATTATATGGGCCCAACAATCACGGTAGGATTCTACAAGAGGATAATGAGTCCAAACAGCGAAGGTATGTCTGTAGCAGGTAGAAGGAACAAAATTGTATAACAACATTAGATCGCTGATTATGGCACTGAAACGGATTTGGAGTGATCTTAACTTGGAATATGCGCAAAAATTGAGCGAAAGATGCCCACGAAGATGCCAGGCGACAACAGATAACAAGGGCGACTGGATGCCTTATTAATATAATTGCGAAAACTATTTATTAGAGTACCTTAATAAAATAATTTGATCTTGGTTATCACTCTGCGATTTAATAAAACCGATTTAGTGAATTTTTCAAGATTAGTCGCAGTGTGTCAACCTCAATTTCGCTAATCTCTTTGTTTTTGCATAGAATACTTACTTTTAACTGGTTTAACAAAATCGGATTTACTAAACCAGCGGCTGTCTAGGGTATAAGGCGTATTCATTGGTTTTTTTTAGACTTGTACGAGTATTTTTCGAACATACTGCTTATAATTATAATATGCAATAAAAAAAGTTCCTAATAAAATTAAAAAAAAACAAAAAACACTTTTATTTAAATATTCAAATTCAAAAGTGAAACTCTGCCGCCAAAATCCATATTATAAGCCACACCCTTAATTTTAACTTTTTTGTCATCATTTTCCGATTTCTTTGCGACAACCTTCCTAGTAAATCCTATAATAAGCAGCACACTATTGCTGAAAAAAAGTCGGTGATGAAATCAGCAAAATGTCCGAGAAATACAAAAACTTTCGGAAACAAAAATACCTGAGATTTGCCAGCGATGTACTAATATTCCTGACCCCTATTTGCCTATACATCTTCTCTACGTCGGCGGTTACAAAAAATTGGTGTTCTCTAAATTTTAATATGATGCGTAGAGCGTTGCTTGAGCAGTCGGTCTGATTGCTAAGCAGTCATTCAATGATATCCCAGACGAGGTCTTAGCAGATCTGTCGAAATCGACTCTTAGTTTGGTTGTTTTGCTTGAACTCTTTATGACCCTGTGATGCGGCAAATAATATCCGATATCTGCTTCAGATAACGGGATCTCCTTCATGTGATGTAGCCTTTGATATTCAAGCATGAAATCCTTATATTGCTTGCGCAGAATTCAGAATCTCGAGCGAAGCGACGTTCAATACTTCTAAGTCTTTGAATGGCGGTGCATAAGGAATTTCCTAACTTTTCAGGTGGTTGTTTAAAAGGTAAGCGTACCGAGTATCGACCTTCTGAGGACCTCTTTATGTTTTCTAAAATGATTTTCGCACAGTATTTCTTCCGGTAGCACAATTGATTTTGTGTTCTGTATTGACTCAATTATCCAGAAACGGAGGAGAGTACGATCCAAGGCAATATCAAGAGGGAAAGTTGTGGCTATCATCGAAACTATTTCACCTTCCAGTAATGAATTATCGATTCTTCCTGAGATCTCCCAACCTAGTATTGTTTTATGAAGTATTGGCCCGTTTTTGCTGATTTTGAATTGCCCTGGCTCCATTAAATGAAGAAATAGTCGGCTCCAATTAAAATATCTATTTGAGCCGATTTGAAGAAATAAGGACCAATTGTACTTCTGGCCAGCAATTGAATTTGATATTTTCTATTGTTTGTTATGGCAAATTTGAAGTAATTTTGAAAACTCTGGATGATATTTTTGTCGCACCGTCATTGTGACTGATCCCTTTGTAGATCCCGCGCTATTACTTCTTAAACCGGCTGCGGCCATTCTTTCATTTGCTTTATTTAACCCCCGACGTTGAACACATGCTTCCGTGATAAACGGAGCCTGTCCTTTACATATAGCGCAAACAAACTTTGATTCTCTGGTAGCAACGTGACTATTAATTTTATGTTTGGAGTTGCTTGGTTTCTTCATTGTCATATTGGCTGATTCTAATGCATCGATTCAGCGGGATAGAAATTCCAATACGTTTGAAAATTGTGGGTTTTCTAAGTCTGTGACATTTTCTGCCCATAATATTTTAGATTTATCGTCTAATTTTAACACCAATAAGAAAATTAGCCAATGATATCAGGCTTCTGCACTATCTCCCAAAGCTTTTAGTTCATGTATGACTTCATCTGACGTGTCCATAAGTTATTTTATGTTTAAAGCTGTAGCCGTTGAAATCGATGGTTGTTCAATGAATGTGCGAGTGAACGAATTTTAATATGTCAGTGATGCTTATGTGTCTTAACAATACTGCAGCCTCGCCACGCAGTAGTCCTTTAAGGTATTGAAATTTCTGTACAGGGCTCAGCGTAATCGATTCATGTATTGCGCTCGAAAAAAGATCAAAGAACGACTGCCACTCTCTATATTCTCCCGAAAATGGCGGTATGTTGATCTTACGTAACTTTATTTCACTAAAATGACCACAGTGGGATGCGTTGTGAATTACTTCCGATTGCGAATTGCCTGCTTCAATTGACATGGACCGAATGAATGTGTTGAGTTTTGTTATGACGATATAATAATCTTCTTCGTAGGCATAATCAGACTTTTCGCTGTGATTTAATGCAAACATTTTGTTTTCAATTGCCGTAAATTCTGTCATCAATTGCTCGACCCTAGTTAAACGTGGACTACGCTCTTCGATCGAAGTGTCATCATCGGCAGCTTTCACAAAGTTAATTATTTTGGTGAGCCACCCTTTGTTAGAAGAACGTGGTTTTTAATAGCCGCTAATTCGGTCATTTTAGCTTAATGGATATAAAATCACTTCTTGCTACAAATTACTTTACAAATTACACAGTTTCAGATTGCACCGAATAGTTTTGCGAAATACGAATTACTTTACCAATCACCAATTTAATTTTATTATTCAGTTTTATTTCGATTAGAACTAAATTTTATTTTGCTTTAGATCACCAATTAAATTTGTATTATTTACATAATTAAATAAAAATGACTACTTAGCTTAAAGAAGCGTGTTGTAACGTTCTAGTTATTTTCCAAATCCAACGTACAATTTTATTTAGATGTTTCAAGATGAGATTACAGATGATTTTGCTCAAAATGGCGAGCACTATGTGTTGGAATGAAAATTCTTCTTGTTTTCCGTTCAGTGAGATAACGTGAATCCGATGATTATAGATCGCAATATTAGGGACCCGGCTCGAAGAACCAGTGATTTTGGGGCACAGTCTGGTTTAATAAGTTTACTTGGATATTAATTAAACTGCCCAATTTGACTGTGCAGGAACTCCCAGGTTGGTTTATAAATAAAATTCGGTCTCTTTTATTATTTAGAAATTATATAATTTTAATTTGATTAATTTAACTCTGGACTTTATTTGGTTGGCTTTCGTAATTAGAATGGCTGACTGAATAAATTGTTGCCTTAACAAAAATACAAAAATCGATCGATTGCAGTAATAAATCAATAAAAATAAATTTATACCATTCATATTGGAATGAAGTAAATTTTGATAATGATTAAACCAATAGAATGTTTATGGCAACAACTATTACAAATAAATGTTTATGGTTTACAGAATTCATACTTAAATTATTTGACAATTCATATTTTGTTTTAATAATTGACAATTCAATGATAACAAATAAGTAATTCTCTAATTAATATTTAATACTATCCTAATTAATGGTTAATTTAAATGCATAATTCATTTTATTTCTTACAGCTATTGAGTTATAGTTACTCTAGTGTGAACAAGATAATTTGATCTCATCAAAAAAATGTTTCAAAATAAAATTTTATAATTTATATTTTTAAGTACCAAACACGGACCATTTACCCGATAAACTAATATTAACTAATATTTTTTTAATTTTTTTTTTAAGGAGAGGATTAAAGTGGTCGAGCCTGGCACCCTCGGATGATAAAGCAAGCGTTCTGCTCACTCTATCATCGAGAGCGATCATTAGTATGATCTAAGAAGTTTATTGGTGATGAAGCTATCCTTTCACAAAACATGTTTAACGCGAGGTATAAAAATAAATTTTACATCATTGCATTAAAAAGGGTTTTGCCCTATTTCAATAACACTTGGAAACGATCCAACTAAAATCTACAAACGAAAATATGTTGCAGATTACGTGTTAAATCAAATGACTCATTTCATGATTATATCCTTTGGCATTGGAAAGAAGGTTATTTGCCTCGCTTCGTCTGGAACCCCAGTAACACTTTGTGCAAACGAATCGTACTATACCGATTAGTGAACCAGGTCATTAAGTGTGCCACTGATATACTGGCAAGAGAATGCCAAATAAAGTATCATGGTATACTATTTAGATACTATTTCCACTCTAATAACCGATAGCTCTTTTGATTGACGTGAAAAGTACAAAAATAAATTATATTTAAATTACCTAAAATTTTTTTTATGTTATACATATATCAGTGGTAAACTATACGGAAATTGTTTTTTAGGTTACTTATTGTGTACCAGGTGTACTAATTGGAGGTAAAATTACCAAAATCATAAGAAAATCATTCTATGGTACACTAATTGGCCCTGTACGGTATGAAATTATTACCGAAAATAATGAGCAATAAATTTAAAGGGCGAAGGCGATTTCAGACAATCTGCTCCCATAAATCAGGGAAGAGCGGGGATATTAATAATATGTTGAAAAAATTTCAATGTAGCCTACCGTTCAGAAAGTTTGGGAACCCCATACCAGAAACAATGAGATTCTGAGCAATCCGTCATTCTGTCAAATAAGGATATGACCTTATGAAATAAGACGATAAAAGTCCTTTCGAGTTCAAAAGAAGACAATTCCTCCCGGTTACTTACATCGTCAAAATGAACAATATTCATCATTTGTTTTGGGATCAAATTGTTGTAAAGCGGAATCTAGTGGATATTGTTTGACGAAAACTCTGCTGGAATAGCGTTGTACGAGGTACTTCTATAATATAAAATATCGTTTACAGGGTGTCTACGAAAAACTTAATATATTTCCGTAATTAAATTTTTATTCCCTTCAAGGTCAGTGAAGGCTATGACTCCACGTTACTATATACATTTCCGGGTTGATTTTTCATGATACCGTAACACCAATTCCATTACCAATGCTAATTTTGTTATAATGTTCGCGCTATACTCATCTACCTAAATTTAGTTAATCGTAAATCATATAATAAATAATAAAGTGTGAATTATAATTATGTAATAAATTTAATATTATGTATTTTGTTTATCGCGTTATTATTATTTATATAACGAACGCGATACACCATTTCTAAATTAATTTATATACGGAGTGCGGATTGTTTAATTTTTTTTTTTTTTTTAACAAATAATAAATAAAAATAAACAAACCCAAACTATATTTTAAAAACATTTGCTTGTTTTTTTTTTTTTTTTTTGTTTATAAAATTTATTTTTAGAATTTTTTGTTGTTTTGGGGAATGATCGATCGGAATCGATCGATCGTTACTTTATTTTTATATAATTAATTAAATTTATTTTTTTATTTACCATTTTTGTTTATTTTTATAGTTTTTTATGTTGTTTTTAATGTTCATGACAAATGGGAAATCAAATAATTAATGAAGTTGCATTTTGCTATTTTGTTCGTTTTTTATATGATAAATCAATGAGGCTATTTGTGTTTTTGTTTGATTTGCGAGTTGATTTGTGAGTTGATTTTAATGTGAGGTCATGCGCGAGATAACTTCTGATCGGCCCTTAGTTACAACTAGATCTAAATCAATTAACCCTGAACCAATATTTTGTATATTTTTATTAATAATTTTTGCTTCTTTTAATTTCTAACATTTCAAAAAAACAACCTTTATACTTTTCTCTTGAAGCTTGTAAGTACCTTTTTTTGGTAGGTATAACGTACGATAATATGTAATTAAAAAGAGGTTTTTCGTTAGTTAAACCGTTTAAGATTTGTGAGTTGTACATATTAAATTTAGTTTTTAGATTTATTTAATTTATTTTCATTTCTCAAATTTTTACAATATCACACTACAACTTTGTTTATACAATTTTTCATGAACATGAGTTGTAGTTTTTCGTATTTTTGTTAGAAAATCGTGATATTGTCGATTATTGTTAAATTTTTTGTTTTCTTGTTTTGTACAAATTTAACCATGTCTGATAATGAGAGTAAAGATAAAGAGTCGTCCAGAAGCGATGTATCCGCGATGTCTGCGAAATTGCTACCTTTTTGGTCTAACTCATTTGGAACCTGGTTTATTCAAGCTGAGGCGCAATTTACACTCGCGGGTGTTACATCAAATAATGTTAAATGTCACTATATTTTAGCTGCATTACCTCAAGCGGCAATCGATTCTATTTTGGATTTTATTGAAAACCCGCCACAATTGAATCTTTATGCAAATTTAAAGCAAAAATTAATTGAACGGCATTCACTTAGTGAGGAACGTCATATAGAGGAATTACTTTCCAACACTGAGATGGGTGATAGAAAACCATCTGAATTTTACAGACATTTGAACCAACTAGCAGGTTCAACCGGATCTAATTAAGAAGATCTAATTAAGAAGTTAAGGCTTAGGAGGTTTCCACGTGTCGTGAATATCGCTTGGATTTTTCAATCCAGTAAACCGATAACCGAGCTGTTAGAGATAGCTGATAAGATTTATGAGGCATCTAACCCAGGTTCATATGTGAACTCGATAAATTTTCCTTTCACTTCCGTATACGCCAACAGTCTGTCAAGCAATTCAATATCAGAAAATGAACGAAATAATCGGCTTGAGAAAGAAATTTCGGAATCGAAAGACATGATGCATAAGCTTCAAAGTAATTTCGTAGCACATCGCTGCCAAAATTTTAATCGGTCGCAAAGTCCTTTTCGTCAAGCAAGGAATAGAAGTTCAAGACGTCGGAATCGGAATGTGGACAAATATCCTCTGTGTTGGTATCATTTTAAGTATGTAATTAAAGCACGCAAATGCGAGTTACCTTGTAATTTTGAGGAACAAACAACCCCAGAAAATAACAAATCGATAAAACCAAACAACTAACTAGCCCTGCTGCTAATGCAGCAGGATACGCTACCGGTACGACACATCGCCTATTCGTGAAAGATTTTAAAAATAAATTGGTATATTATTTGGTTATTCCGCAAACCAAATTCAATCATGGTTGCAAAACTTCAGATTTTCATTTATCCGCTGCAAATGGAACATATGTACATATATAGAGACATTTGGTACAAAGTTACTAGAAATCGACTTAGGGTTGAGACGTTGTTTTATTCATCCGTTTATTTTAGCCTGCGTCACCAAGCTGATATTAGGTGCAGATTTTCTTACAAAATTCGGACTTATTGTTGACTTGAAAGGAAAACGTCTTATTGATAACAAAACCAAATTAAACATAAATACTTTTTCAATTCAAGATGACACACCAACACCTTTACATTTTGTGATCGATAACGATTTTAGTTTTCTGCTAAAAGAGTTTCCAAGCCTCGTGGAAACCCCGAACTACAATTTTCCGGTAAAACATGGTGTTGTTTATTATATCCAAACAATCGGTCTTCTTCCATTTTGCAATCCAAGAAGATTAGATTCCATCCGACATAAGGCTGCCAAATTGGAATTTGATCACATGGTACAGCTTGGAATATGCCGCCCGTCGAGCTCTAGCGTGTCTTCGCCGCTACATATGGTGTCAAAGAAGGATGATGGGGATTGGCGGCCTTGTGGCGAAAATAGTCCGTTAAACGCCATCACAACACCGGACAGATATCCAATACCCCATATCCAAAACTTTTCGTTAGCCTTAAATGGTTGTCGGGTGTTCTCAAAAATAGATTTAATAAGAGCCTACCATCATATACCAATTGCTGAAGAAGAAAAACACAAAACCGCACTAACGACGCCCTTCGGTTTGTTTGAGTTTGTTCGCATGCCTTTGGCCTGAGAAATGAGAGTCAATCGTTCCAACGCTTTATGAATACCGTGGTTCAGGGTTTTAACTTTGTATTCGTGTATATAGACGATATCCTGGTCGCTAGTGAGAATGTTGAACAGGACAAACATAATCTGAGATTTATTTTCAGCAGACTGGTTGAATTTGGAATTAATATCAAAACCTCTAAATGTGTAATTGGTGTGGAGAGCCTCGACTTTTTGGGACACACGATAACGAGACATGGAATTTCACCATCTGCCAATAGAATTGAGACGATTTGTAATTTCCCTACACCCTCATCGATTCGCCAGTTACAACAATTCATTGGGTTGATCAACTACTATAGTAGGTTCATACGAAACGTCGCAGAATATCTCTCACCATTACATTCTCACTTGGCTTCTATGTTAAGACTAAAGAATAAAGCACGTATTTTCTCGTGGTCAGCGGAATGTGAACAGTATTTCAATAAAGCCAAACAAGCTCTAGCTACATCAACGATTTTAATTCACCCTAAGGATGATGCAGATCTCAGCATCACCACTAATGCATCGAGTTGTACCGTCGGAGCAGTGTTGGTGCAGTTAAATGGTGGAATCTGGGAACCGATATCATTTTTCTCAAAGAAACTTTCGCCTGCGGAATCTAAGTACACAGCTGTCGATAGAGAACTTTTAGGAGTTTACCTAGCGCTAAAGCACTTCTGCTATTTCATCGAGGGCAGACAGTTCGAGATCTACATAGACCACAAACCGCTCACGCAAGCCATTACTTCAAAACCCGAACGAAGCCCCAGACAGGCTCGACACCTGTATTACGTAGCACAATTTACCAGTGATATCAGACACATTAATGTTAAAAAAAATGTGGTTGCGGATTGTCTGTCTCGAATTGGCTGTCCAGAAGAGCATGTTTTAGACAGTGAAATTTTCGATGAACGAGTTCTAACCAGCAAAACAATGATGACGAATTGAAACATTTAATGGACTGGTTACTGAAAACCCCTAAATCATCAGTGAAATTAGAAAAATGTAAAACCTCGGACACAGAGAATACTTTATGGTGTGAAATATCAACAGGACGTAATCGACCATTCGTACCGAAGAAATTAAGGAAATCAGTATTTGGTATTCTTCACTCATTAGCGCACCCTGGTATTCGTGCTTCTCGAAAACTGGTATCCGCTCGGTATTTCTGGCCCAGTTTAAACCAATATTGCAACGGTAGCAAAGGCTTTCGTTTAACAATACGTTTCGCGTTTTGGCTGTCCCAGGAAAATCACCACGGATCAAGGCTCACAATTTGAGTCGAAGTTATTTACAGATTTGACGAATTTTTTGGGAACACATCGCATTCGTACTACCGCTTAGCATCCCCAATCCAATGGTATGGTGGAACGGTTTCACCGAGATCTTAAGGCATCACTAATGGCTCGATGCAATACAATTGATTCGAGCGATGAAATACCGTTTGTCTTACTCGGAATTCGTACGACCGTGAAAGAGAGAAAGAAAGAATCACCAATTCCCACAGACCCAAGCAACTTCGCTGACATCGTCAAACAAAGGAAGCGTAATATAAAATCATACGACACGCGTCAATCAGAACATGCTGTATTCATACCCAGCTCGCTCAGTACATCAGAGTACGTATTTGTAAGAGTTGACAAAGTTAAGACAGGACTACGACCCCCATATGATGGTCCTTTCAAAGTGATTCGGAGATTGCGTAAATATTTTGTTGTGGATGTTGGAGGAAAAACACTCGTCTGTATCAATCGATAGATTAAAGCCTGCTTATGGCGTATTGAGTGCGTCTTCAGGTCAGGTTAAACCAGATTCTAGTCGTTGAGTTACATTTCAAGAATAGTTTATTTTGAGTTAACGAAATAAACTATTCTTGAAATGTAACTCGACGACTAGAATTGAGTTAATGCCGCATTGTAAATCTTCTGACATTAAAAACTCTCGCGACACTATGATGCACATATTATATTTAATTGTATGAATTCAAAATTATTTGTTTATTGTTTATTTCTTGTAATGTATAAATATTGTATATAATATAATTGTATATAGAGGAAATAATGAAAATATTTATGTATTGTACCTAATAGATGAACTTTATTGCACGGTACCATACCACATATACTTAAACGTTTTTTTACACTTAAATTTATGTACAAACAAATTATAACAAAAAAATTGAGTTGTTCTCGATATCTTAGCAATAAAACATGAAGAATTATAAAATTACATAATCGAGTTTAATTTTTACATTTGTATAAAAAAAAATTGATTTGTAAGTGGCAAGGGCAGTGGTTTTCTATGTTGTGCAAATAAATAGTGGTTTCATGCGTTGTGCAAATAAATAGTTGTGTGTGCGATCTCAAAAATACGAAGTCAAGTGATGAGAGTTTACAAGCAAAAATTTCAAAGTTCTAAATTCTGGAGCTAAATTTGATTTATATACAGCGGAGGCAATATATATAGGGACAACATTTTAATTAAAAAATTGAATATTTAAAATAAAAATTCATATTACTTTTTATTCTAGTTTATATACCTAATAAAGGAACTTCAAATAATTATGCCACATTTCGGATTTCAAGTGAACTATTGTCTTTAAAAAATAAAACAAAAAATTCCTGAAGGCAATATTTATAAGGACAGTTTGCTAATCTGTATTATATTAGCATCTTATTGTTATCCTAATAATTAGTATTACCTCCTGCTTTTATAATTACTTGTTTGAGGCGACAAGGCATCGAGTTGATATGGTTTTGCAGCAAACTTTGATCAATATTTTTCGATTCTGTGACTATGGATTTACATAGTTGGGTAACCGTTTCGAATTGGCGGCCGTTATGGTAAACGCGGTTAGAAAGTAATGCCCAAACGTTTTCCATTGGACTCAGATCTGGACTAATCGCAGGCCAATGTAAAACATCAATACCACGTTCTGCAAAAAATGATTTTGTAAGTCGAGCTGAATGTATTGCAGCATTATCTTGCTGGAATACCCAATGTTGACCAAGCTTATTATCCCCAAAATCAACTAAAACGTCTTCCAACAGATTTACATACTTAGCAGCATTCATTTTAGTTGATACAAAACAAATTGGAGCACGTTCTGTGTAACAAAATGCTCCCCATACCATCAGCGAGCCACCCCCAAAATTTCGTGATTGGCGAGTAACCCTGTTCTGACGAGTATCCCCCTAATACCATTGCCAACTATCAGGGCCGTCAAGAGAAAACTTTTTCTCATCGCTAAATATGATATTATGCCACTCCTCATCCCAAAATTGGTAAACCTCAGCAAATCTCAACCGAGCGATTTTATGCCTTGGTAAAAGTCGCGGACGAGCATCTCGTTTCATGTATTTCAGATGTTCCGATTTTTTTAAAATTTGCCGAATACGCCTTTTTTTAATTGGAAGTTGAAGATACTGCCCTATCTGTGCAGGAGATATTGAATCTTTAACTGCAAGTCTTTTAATCTCTCGTTTGTCACGATCAGTTTTCGTTGATTTACGACCACAACGCTTTTTAATGCCATAATTATCTCGTATTGTTACGTAATTATGCACAAGAGTTTTACTTCTACATATTCTGCTAGCAATTTCATGTAGTGTCAAGCCACTTTCATAAAAAGCATCAATTTTGCCGCGCTCCGCCAAGGTTAATTGTTTTCCTCGTGGCATTTTATAATTACTACAAAAAATATATTAGCCATTTATAAAAATTTCGACCTAATTTGCAATAATAATATTAAAACTCAACAAAACCTCGAAATGCAATTAAAGCCTAAGAAAGAAGAAATTTTAGACACTGGAGTATATCAGTTTATTTGTTCAGATTGTCCTGCTTTCTACATAGGACAAACAGGTAGATCCTTCGGTCAAAGATATAAAGAACACTTTCGTGATATTGGTAAAATGTATGCGACATCAAACTTTGCTATACATATCAATACAACACAACATAACTATATAGACATGAATACTAACATGAAAATTCTATATACAATGAGAAAAGGTGATAATATGGACCGAATGGAAGAATTATTGATCTATAAAAACAGAAGAAATAATAATTTACTTAATAATAAGATTAATACTCCTGTAAATAAAATATATGACATAATAATTCGAAATTCTTGATCAAGTAGGCTATGACGTAGGGATAAAACAGGTATATAAAGATGACAGAATTCATAATTTTCTTTAGTAGTTCGGTAACTGAAGATGATTACTTGTTAATCGAAATCGATATTACAAAAATAAAAAATAAAAAAAAATAAAAAATAAAAAATAATTCCACATAAACGGAAGTTTAATAGATAATTAAAATAAAATTTGTTTTATTTTATTTTTACAATAAAATAATATTACGAAACTTTTCACTTTTACCTCAAAATTAAAAAAATTTTTGTTAAATTTCCCTTTTGTCCTTATAATTTTTGCCTTTTAACGTTTGCTTTCAAATCAAAATTTCTAAATGAACTGCACTAGATTATTCTCTGTTACGCATATACATATATATAAAATACTAAAACACAAATAAATGTAAATTTAAAAAATTATAAAGTGGTGGATTTAGGTGAAATTTCTAATTACAGTTCGTCGCTATATATATTGCCTCCGCTGTATTGATGTGGAATAAGTTTTATGGAGCAGAATTTTGAATAAAACACTGGCTCGTTGATGCATTAACTATTGGTTGATGCATTATAGTACCGGGAATTGTTAATTTATAATGAACGCGCTAAAGGGATTTAAACTTTTCACTGTCTTTATGTCAACCAGCTTTTTTACAGCAATTGGTTAAGTCAGTTCACCTCATTAGTGCACGGCGATTTTTACGAAGAACGAAATTATTGAACAAAGAGTTTGAAATAAATTTTGCGTTGCAAACGAAATTTCTTGTGCTGATGCGAAAAAAGTGATCGGGATTATGGGAAAAAACTCATGTATTTTACACGATGATAACGCGCCATCACACCGAGCTACGATTGTTAACGAATATAAGGCTATAACAACTCAATAAATACCATCGATCAACCACCACATTCGCCTGATTTACCGCCAGGTGCCTTTTTCCTGTTTCCCAGACTCAAATTGCGACTCTGTGGAACCCGTTTTGACTTGAAGCCATTAAACAAAATTCGGCGGGCAAACTGAATGCCTTCGGGAAAGTGCCTATAAAAAATGTTTCGATGATTGGAAAAACGCTGGCATATGTGTATATCCTCGAATGAGGAATACTTTGAGGGCTAAAATTTGTGTTTTACTTAACCATTTCCGGTACTTTTTTGACAGAATGTATATCCACCATTTGTTTGATTAAGAACTATTTAAACCTACGGATTGGCTATTTATGTTAATTGTGGAATTATTGTTAATTGTTGAATTTATAATAGGACTGATAAACGAATTTGAATAGCCATTAATTTTTTTTTTTTTATATGCTAACAATGGCTTTATTCTTGAATCTTTCTACATAAGAAACTAACAAGAAGTAATCAAATCTTAAGCTAAAATTATTACATATTTTAAGTCTTAATCTATATCATTTAATAAATTAACAGGTTCATCAGTCCGAGCGGATCTGTTCTTCTCAGACTAATAAATCGCGGCTGTTTTGGTATATCCCTGGCCAGTTTTAAGTAATATTTCGATCTGAATTCTGTAACTGTTTCTTTAATAGTTTTAATTTCAAGGTCGTCGTGCGTATTACTATGTCAAATGTACCATGGAGCATTGGTAATACGGCGAAGTATTTTCGCTTGGGTTGGTTGGAGGAGTTCTCTGTTTGACGCGCTGGTAGATCCACACAACAGAATACTATATGTATTATGAGGGTCTGATTATCGCATTATATAGTGAAAGTTTGTGGTCTAATGACAGCTGAGATTTTGTTTCCATCAGTCAATATATGTATGGTTGAGCTCTGTTTTGATATGGAATATTATTATCGTTTAATTTCACTGGTGGGCAGGTGCGTTTTCATCAGCGTGCATGTAACGTGAGTCGATTTGTTTTCGTTCACTTTTATTCGCCATGTCTTCAGGCAGTCCGCGATTTTGTTTAAATGATTCTGTAACTCCTTTGAAACAATTTTGGGATTATTGTGTGACACCAGAATGGCCGTATCATCGGCAAATGTTGATATTATTACTTTGTTAGTTACAGGCAAATCGGCAGTATATAACAAGTATAATATCGGCCTTTGAACGCTGTCTTGTGGGACACCTGCTTTTATATTATTTAACCAAGTAGTTGCGCTATTTTGTTTGGCCATGTTTTGCCTTTGAAGAAGATAGTTTCCCAGAACTGAGTGAAATTTCTTCGGTAGGAACTCTTTAATTTTCAATATTAGCCCGTAGTGCTAAACTATATCAAAGGCTGGTGCGATATCCAAGAAGGCAGCAGAGAGGTGCTTTCGATTACATTTATAATTCTGTGTACTTGCTGTGTGGAACATTGTTGGTATCGGAACCCACATTGATGGTCTGGAATAATGCGTTGTTCTTCTAATATTGGTTTCAATTTCGTTAGTAACATTTTTTCAAATAGCTTTGAAACTGTGGGCAACACGCTTTTTGGAACATAATGAGATTTGCATTTCATTTTTCTCTGGCTTATGTATCATTGTGACCAAAGTTCAAAATTAACTGATCGGACAGACATGCTTACTAAATCGCATGCTGCAGTGTCTGCTCAATTTACAGAGAAACAAAAAGATATTATTCTAATGAAATCACAGAACTTTCACTTGGGTTACATCAACGATATTTTATTCCTGCCAACCTACAGGCCTGCACATACCAAAAAGTCGGTTTACACTGTTAGTAAACCAATACTCTGAGGAATTGAGCTCAACCAATTCTGCAACTAGCTTCTCCACAGAGAAAATAATTTATATCTTATTATTGCTATTTTTGAAGTTCTTTAATAAATACTCGTTATTAAATAAATTGAATTTTTGAAATATGACTGAACTAAATAAAAAAAATATCGTGTGAATTAATCAACAATTTTTATTATCAATTAATTTGTTTTTCAACTTTAATTAATTTTAAAATTAAACTATGTACATACTATATATGTAAATATGAAACTTAAAATAAAACCGGGTTGGTAATCGGAAAATTTTTGTGAAATTGAGTTTAAGTGTATCGTAATTTATTGTAATGTAATTTTTTAAGTATTCGCGATGTTCACCATCAAGAGTTTGAGTTAAAGGTTGAGTGGAGTTCCATTTGCTGTTTGATTTGGGGTTTAGTTGGGGTTGGGTTAGGATTTAGTGAGCAGTGCAGCTGGCGACTTATTTGTGTGTTGAATTGATAGTTTTATATACGGGGATTTATTTGTGTGTTGCACTGATAGTATTTTTAAGAATTGTGTTGCAGTTCCAGTTAAGGTTGATTGGGGTTGATTTGAGATTGAGTTGAATAGAAGTCAGCGGGTAGAGTGTTGAGTTTGGGGTTGAGTTGAGATTGAGAAGGCCAGTTAGGATTAAGTTAAGTTCACAGACACTTGAAGTATTTGACAGTGCTAATTAAACGACTGAGTTTACGGTTAAGTTGAGGGTTTGAGTTGAGGGTTCAGTTGAGGGTAAAATTGACCGTTTCAGGGTAGGTTGAGTTGAAGGTTGAGTTCCAGTTCAGTTATGGTTGAGTTTAGGGTTTTATTGAGAGTTGAGTTGAGTTTGAGTTAGGGTTGAATATGGATTGAGTTGAAGTTGAGTTGGGGGGAAGTTAGACTTGAGTTGAGGAGATCGGTTGGGGAATTATTTGGGGGTTGTTTCTTGTATTCAGTTCGGCGTTGAGTTTGGGATTAGGTTAAGAGGTCACTTGGGATTGAATTTGTGATTGAGTTGATGGTAGGGTGGGCGGTTGATCCGGTGATTGCGTTGGGGATTTCGTTACGAATGCGGTGGATGTTGAGTAATGAATTGAGTGTAGGTTGAGCTGAAGATTGAGTTAAAAGTTTCAGTTAGGGATTGGTTTGGGAGTTAAGTTAATTTTCAAGACTCAAGTTTTGCTCACTTCGTGAGGTTTTGGCCCGAAATATGCATGAGCCATCTTATTGTATTACATATCATCTTTGAGTAAGAGTGAAAGTGACATACATTTAAAATCGATTTTAAAATTCCCAATCAACTTTAATAAAAATGGATTATTCCTCTTGACTGTAAGTAAGGGCGAATAAATTTCTTACATTCCTTCTAAACTTTATTTTATTTTCTAACAATTGGCGTAAGTTATTTTTAGCTGGATTACTTCGTTCTAAATAGACCAAAGTATTAAAATGCTGTCAAAAATGACCAACAATCAAAAAAAACATTCAAAAAAATTAAAACCAAAGACCATTTCTCTGTCACTTTAATGACATTTTCGATTTTTATGTTTTTATTCAGTAAAAAATACTCTCAGTAAATATTTCGTAATGGAAATCAGGCTTAAAATCTGTCAAAACAAAACCCCGTAATTTAAATTTTAATACAAAAATGTAGTAGACGTGAAAAAATTAATGTAGTAGTTTCAAAAAGAAATGAGTAGATTTTTTCAATTTATGTAGGTAATAGAACAAATTTTTTACTATAAAACCGAACCGGCTCAACTATTATTTAAAAAACTGGCTTGGTTGTGGTTTGGTTCAATCAAATCATTTTGAAAATGGTTTGGTTTGGTTTTGGTTTTGGTTCGGCAAAATTTCGTTGGTTCAGTTGGTTTTGTTCAAACGAACGGGTTTCCGCCTCTGGTTTTATATCTAAAAATCAACTAAAACCATTGATGTGGAAATAAAGCATTTTGATTTGTTCGCATCTTCACCATAACCAAATACAGTCGACGATCATGATATCATCCTACAATCATACATCTTACCATTGTACCATCATACAATTATACAATCAATCCTCAAGGAGGAGGTATGAGTTAATAGCAGTGGCAATTTTAAGCCTTAAACAATATTTGTGTAAAGTTTGGTTCAAATCGGCCAAGGTATATACATACATACATACATGTATGTATGTATATACCAATATTCATTTTTATTGCCATGAACTGCTCACTAAACCCCAATTCAACCAGCAAATGGAACCCAACTCAACCGAAAACTCAGCGCCCAATTCAATCCTCAAACCAGCATACATAAAAAAATGGTCAGCTCATCCTTATATTCTATCCCAACTCCAATTCATATCCAACTCAACCCGCAAATTGACCTCTAACTTAACTTTTAACTCAACCCCAAACAGTGGCAAACTTAGTAATGCAAACACGTTGAAACCGAAGTGTTAAAAACATCGTCCGTCAAACCTATCTTCTTTTACTGGTATGTTGATGATATTATTGCGACCATTCCAAATTCGGACATTGATAATTTTTTGGACTCATTTAATAGTTTTACCCCGCGAATTAAATGTACATGTGAAATTGAAAATCAAGGTTGTTTAGCCTTTCTAGATACGATGGTAATACGTAATGCGGATGGAAGTTTAACTACAGATTTATATCATAAAAAAACCTGGTCGTGTCGGTATCTAAATTATAACTCTTGGCTTCCATCATCTTACAAAAATAACACAGTTTTTTTGTTAGCTGAAAAAATTTTGAGATTATCGGATGAGGTTTTTCATGCCGAAAATTTTAAAATATTAAGGGATGTTCTAATATAAAATGGTTATCCGAGAAGTATAATTACTAGAGGTATTAGAAAGGCTATCGACAAACATAACATTTCGGAAAATATTGTGGAAAATACGCGCGAAAATCCAAATTTAATTGTTGAAAATAATCGAAAACTTTTCATTTCGGTCTCGTATGTTACAAAATAATGATATACAACTTGTTGGTAGAGCATTTCAAAGTTTGGACATGATTTTATTTACTAAATTAAAAGATAAAACTCCTATAGAGTTACAATCAAATTTAATATATAAATTAAAATGTTCGTGTGGAAAAGAGTACATATGTGGGTCAAACTAAACAAAATTTTAAAAAACGGGTTCGTCAACATATTTACCATTCTACATATGAGTTTAAACTGTCACACAGTGCTTTATCGAATCATCTACGTGGAAGTACTCACTCATTATCTATAGATGACGCTGAGATACTTGATAAGGAGCAAAATATCAATAAAAGATTAATTTTGGGACGCATTTACATCAAAAAACATCAAAATTTATCTCAAAATTTGTTAAATATCCAGGAAGTTTCAAAGTATTTGTTAAATTATTACGACAACATTTTATAGATCTTCTAAATTTAAATTTGTTTCACTCTAATTGTATACTTAAACTATTTTTCTGTTAAACTGAGTAATTTATAAATTTTAAATTGAACTCTAGTTACTTTAGAAAAACATTCGTTATAAAAATTTTTTATTTTTTTGAAATTATAGTATAAATTATAACCTTGAAAATGACGGGATGTGCCGTCGAAACGTCGGGTTTTTTTATTAAAATATTAATGAAAATAAAAAACCAACAAAATCATTTTATTATAAAAATAAAGCCTAAAAAAGTGAACTATACCATTACAATCGATAATCGAGCCAATATGGTAAAGGCCGCTGCACTGCTTATTTAAGAACAAAACAAACAGAACATAAATACTGAGGTGGAAACAGTATCCGTTACAGAGGAAGATGCAGAAGAAGACGACGTAGCAGAAGAAGAAGAAGTTTACGATAATGCATATATTATTGATGACGAATTCTTGAACGATCTTGAAAATTCACTGCGTGTTGGTAATGGTCCATGATTGAACTGTCTTCAAGTTATTCGGTGTGCAGCGTACACTCTGCAATTAGTAATCGGTGATATTATGAAAGTAAATACATTTTGCGAAACTATGTATATGCAAAGCAAGGAAAGTAGTGAAAAAACTTCGTATAAATAAATACAATCTTAAATTTAGTAAAGTTTGAGAATTTCCAAAAACCGGTTTTAGATTATATAACAAGGTAGAACTCTACCTGTACAATGTGACAAACGAAGCAAAAAAATATTGGATAGTGAGCCGATGCTAGTTTGCATATACCATATTTAGATCCAAGGTATCAGATCCTTTTAAAAGACACACAAAAAATGTAAGCAAGGGAACACTTGATTAAAATTTATTCATGTTACACTAAATATTTTGAAAGTAAAAATAACAGTAATACTGACATTAATCATGTAAACAACAACCCTGAAAAAACTAACTCTAGCGTTTCTGTAGTCGACAGTGAAATGGAGGAATTAATAAAAAATATTGAAAAACAGAAACAAATATACATATGCAGGCTGTGGAAATACTAATCTACCGAATGTATTTTAAGTGTGTACATTTTTAAGATAAACAATTACGTGAGCTTGCGAAAATTGTTTTTGCTGTGCCAGCGACGCAGGTTTCAGTTGAAAGAACCTTTTCTTCTTTAAAATTTGTACTCTCTGATAAACGCGCAAACATTGAAGATAGTATTCTTGAAGATATTCTTCTAATTAATTTAAATTAAACAATACAAGCAGCTAAATTTAATTTTATATTATATATTTATAAATGAATTATGTTAAATTTTATTATGTTAATTATTATTTTATTGAGCTATTGGATAGCTTATTATTTTTATTATATTATTTGTTACCAATAAGACTGAAATTTAAATATGAATAAATGTTATACAAAAGAAAAACGTGTTATTGTTTGTTGGATTGAAAAGCTCCATTACCAGCTCATACCAAGCGCGTCTGTAAGATCGAGGTTTATCGATGGCCGTAAAAGAATTAGAATCCAGAGCATACGTGTTATAAGACCAGTGTGCGACACGGTCTTTTTAATGCGCCTTATTAGTGAAATAAAGCTGTTTTTATTTGATTATCGAGAATTAATTAAGAATAAAAATGTGAATATAAATTCTGAATCTGAACCAAAACCGAACCAAAACCAAAACAAAGCCAAACCAAACCAAACCAAAACCAAGTTTTGAAATATCAAGAAACCGAAACCAAACCAAAAAGTATAACAAAAATTTGTGATTAAACCAAAACCGAACCAACTGAAAAAATAACTTTGGTTTCCATCTCTGAATAAAACTGTACACCTAAATGCTAGTGATTTAGTTATTTAAACAGGTATTGTTTGTGACTGTTATTTTTACAAATTTTAATTTTTGAAACTATTAACTATAAAAATATACTTCCATCTGATTTGATCCATAATTTAAAATGCTGTGTCACTCACTGACTGGCCCGATGCGCAAATTCACATAACTTAAAAATCGCGGCTAATTTAAATTTTATTACAGTCGCAAATTGTATAATGATATAAAATAGATAGTCGGGATTTAACTCTTTGTGAGCAACTCAGCTTATTATATTTTATGTAGATGGCCAGCAGATCGTATTTAAATATTACAATTATATGCCTATTCACATCATACATATAGCGCATCGGCATACTTCTTCGTTTGCGTTTCGAACCTATTTGCCTGCAAACTTTGACAAATAAAGCAAAGTTTGTTGGCAAAGAAGTATGAAACATGAAAGTGTTGCGATGCGCTGTATACATGGTATGAACAGGTTAATATACATAAATTTTAGATTAGATAAGTGTTGATTTCAAAGTTCATTTGGGGTTGATTTAGTGATTTAGTTGTGTGGTGAGTTTTAAATTGAGTTGGTGGTTGAGCTAAAGATTGAGTTAAGAGGTTGAGCTAGATATTGACTTGATAGTTGAGTTAATTTTCACGACCGAAGTTATGTTCACCTCATGAGGTTTTTATCTGACCATTTATAACAACAATCGCACTATACAATTCCTCTGTAGGGATTGGTCAATTTCCTGCTAAATTAAAGGAATTCGAAATCCAATTTCTTGCTTAGTTTTCCTAAAATTTCAAAAAGCTACCAACGTTTGAAAACCAATATAATTCCAAACAAGCATTGGATGACTATTTAATTTGACAAAAATTGAATTCCAATTCCACATCCAAATCCTTGGCAAATAAAATTCGACTTATATTTGTTTTATCCATCTTATTTTGTTGTCATTTTTATTTTTATTAACACAAGAAACCAACCAGAAAAAGTTTCTCAAACAATGTTAATATTACTTATGTAGATGGGATTTCTATTCAAAAAACCATTTTTGCTAACAAAAGCTTGTAAAGTTCGCATTGAAAATTCAATTTTTTTAAGGAAATATAGCATCTTACCTAATGAAGTAGGAGATAATTGAAGATTCTTTAGTGACTAATAGTGAAATAAGTATAACGAAAGATTGGAGGAGATCTCCGGAAGCCCCTGTTTTAGATTATAAACAAATTATGTCTAAATTACAAATGTTGTCCAAAGATATATATAAACTTGCAAAGTTTCTAAAAAAAATGAATTGGGAAATTTATCATAGCATTGTTAAAGTTAGTGTAGAGGACTGCAAATTAAAAGGTGGCTTATGTAGCCGATAACTTGAAAAGCTTATGAAGAACAAAAGGAAGGAACTCAATAAAATAAAAAGAACTGGAGAATAGGCGAGTAACCGCAACGCCCTAATAAAATTCAACCAAAACAAGCAAAGCCCGGGCATTTTTTGTAAAAATTCTAATAAAGCACGCAACAACATTAATTCAGGCAAACGTCGGAAATTCTCCTGAAAACTCTTTTCCTGGGTTGGGTCTATACCTAAAGTAAGCACAGCTTACTGTTAAATTATAAAACCATTGAGAATGCATTGAATAAGAAAAAAATTGCCGCAACCCCTTTAAAGATGCATAATCACTCATTGTCTCTGCTCTTGTTTGTGATCATTATGCCACAACAACAGTTAGCACAAAAAGTAAGGATTAGCAATAAACCCAAGGCAGATATTGGTGGCAATACATGAGTTGACGCAAGTAACTTTTGCTGTAAGGCGAGGTAGACTTTAGGGAACTTGCTCACGAGATGACCTGTTTTGAAGAGAATTTTGAGAATTTATTTCAAAAATAACGGATTCTGATACACTTCAACTAAAGAAATCCTGCAAGTTTTGAAAGGCATGAAGATCCTTTTAGTTTTAAAAATAAAGCACAAAAGATCTGATAACGTCCAAGAGTTTGTCTAACTCTTACTGTTCGATATAAAATAATAATAAAAGTGTAATGTTTTACAGCATTTTGGGCTGAACTAGAAGTTAAACAGCTTAATTCGAATTTTAAGTTCAATTTTATTATTCCTTAGCATCTGCTCTCAATTATTTTATTAGTTGTGTTTAAACGCTCCTAGAATCGTCCGCTGGAATACCCTAAATTAGAGCTAGGGAGCCATAAAATAGAGCCGCGGAACCCTGTACATTGTGATCAGTAAGATCTGTTGTGCATCTCTGAATAGATAGTCATGTGAAGTGAATGTTTTCTTTGCTACCGTCACTGTCTCAGGCATATATCTATTGGGTCGGCGTTAGGCCACTGGATTATGTATTAATCGAGAAATGCTTATAGAGTGCGTCTTCTAAAGACGCTTCGCATCTAAAATGTGAGTAAATGTTTGGATTCCTCCGCTTCCATGATGAGTGGAGGATCTTAACATTCTTGCTAAGTAATGTTTCTAAAGATTGACGGCCAATTTTACATATCTCTCACCGGTTTGTAAAATTGCAACACGTTTTGCTAAGGTATTAAAATTTAAGTCTACTAAATGGCCACCTCTTGCATTGATGCAAACATAGGCTGGTTTTGAGCACCCTCCATGAGTTTTCCATGACGACATCGCCGAATATCGATATGACACGTCCAAAAACGTTTGGCGGAAAAGAATGCCTTCCACTTGGTGTACCGTTCAACTACTTACTGTGGTAAAAAGTTAAGCAGCATAGCTTATTAGCGACCACCATTACTAGTAATAGCCCTTCTCTCGTTATCTTCATAAAGTACGATACAATAATTCGTTCCGAGCCATTTCCACACCAGACAGTCACTTTTTTGTCGAATTTAACTTTTTCGTGAATAATTATAGGATTTTCGGTTCCTCAGTATCGACTGTTTTGCTTATTGACACTGCCATTGAAACAAAAGTGTACTTCGTCGTGATGAAAGTTTGGTTAAATATTGTTGGAAATCCAATAGCATCAAATTGCTTTTTATTTGAATGTTGTATGCATACAACTCAAATTCACACATCAAAATTCGCCGCAAAGAGGTGGGACTAAACTCCAATTGCGATGCACCGCTTTCTTATTGATGTTCTCGCGTTTTCACTCACATCCTTCTGCCACTAGCTACGCTTTACATATATAATAACACCACTTTAAAAAAATGTTGCAGATAAACGATTAACTGTTCTCAAATCCGGCGTTTTTGCACAAGAATATTTACTCTTGAGTCCCAACAACCAATGGTTTATTTACATTGTACTCTAGAATCTTCAAGTGACGATCAAGCCCAGACCAAAAGAATAGGTTATTATCGAAAAATCAAATTATTTTAATCTAGCGAATAGTTAATCCACCATGAGTAGTAGGGTGGTCCAACAATTTTTTTATTTTGTTTTTCAGTTTTACCATCCACAATAACATTGTATAATTTCAGTTGGCTAGCTATAGCGGAAGAGGGTGCTTTATTGAGTGCTCTTTTTGAAATTTTTGTGAAAAATGCTTGATCCTGATTTTATGTTACAGGCCAGTTTCGTGTGCTAAATTAATCGAATCTGCTTTAAAAGACGAATTTTTTCTACTTGGATGTCGTGATCTTGAGTCATTTGTAAAGCTTAACAAACTTCCAACTCTTCGGCAAGTTCTACATCGTTATCACCTCACATTAAATAAATCAAAAAACAAGAAATGTGAAAGATTCTGCGCATATGCTTCAAGAAGTTACAGAGGTGTGCAGCAAATCTGGTATTCCGTAAAATTCAGAAGAACTGGCTGCTTTAAAAAAAACTAAACAAGATATTGGGAGGTACTGAAAAATAGAGAGCATTTGTTTACAGAAGAGCTAGACAATTTTTTTGATATTGCTCATAGGAACGCCATGGATTCAATCAAAATTGAGGAAGACAAAGAGAGTTCGTTGATCAAAGAGGTGAGCGTAAGATAATTATGACTTCGATTGACAAGAAGCTGGAAAAGATCAAAGAACGTTCTCTACAATGAAAACAAAGAGCTGAAGAACTAAGAGAATAAGCCGCTAAAAGCAATTTTTCAACTTCGGCAGTGTCAAGTCAAGAACTAGAACTTGATTTAAGTTTCAGTAGCATTTCTAGTGGGGCTAGTAGCACTTTAGAGTATAAGCAAGATGATGGTTTTGTGATTGCCCTACCAAATAAAGACACACAGTGCTACCAGTGACAGTGGCGTTGTGCCATCGACTCGACTAGTGATTTATTTACACAACATAATAGCAGCGCTCTTGATCGTAAAAAAATAACCGACCGAGAAGCAGTGTGACTGATTATTCCATTGTCTGCCGCACTTGGTTGTAATCCCGCTTCACTCCCAATCTCTTGAAGCAGAATTCGACGTGCAAGGAAAAAGGCAACGAGGGAATAAAATAGAAACATTGGCAAAACTGATGTATGCTAAGAAGATTTTTCTCTTTAGGAGCGATTTATAAGCATTTAAGCTAATCAAAAGAGAACAAAAACCAATCGTTCAATTTGTTTGTTTTAATGCACTCATATACACCAAGATTTGGATCAAAGCGCCTTTGCACCTTTAGAAAATATTGAATGATTCCGAAATCGCTGGAGCAGCAAACGGTGTCTTAAAGCATCACTTGTGGTACTTGTCTGATAAGCTAGTTGTCTTTGCCTTGTTTTCCGACAAGCTGTCTTATGACAGAAGAATGAATGTTGACGGCGGTTCTTGTTTAGTACGAGGTGACTCTCGAGGTGAAAACGCTCTCAGTTCTAGGCATCTACGACTCATTCTTGCAATTACCTCCTGAGACTTCGGGTTTGATTACCTTCAAGCCAAAAGTTGCTTAAGAAATTTACTTGTGGTTAAAACTATGTGGGGAGGAGTGTAAAATTATTTGAAGATTACAATACGATACTCATTAAGAATGAGGAAGAAAGATCGTTTCTACTGCAACATCCAAAAAAGTGCTACCGAACTTAGTTTTTGGTTAACAATTATTATTATTACTGAAGGGCCATGAGGGCGTTCAGCCACCTCGCTTCGCGACCTAATAGATATTTTGGGCTTGGACCCTGCTTAACGATTCGTCCAGTCAATATTCAGGCTCTTAATGAACCTGATAATACTGCCGGCCGGTACGTGATACATAGAACACCCTCTCCTTACTACATCATGTAGTTCAGCTAGAAAGACGGTAGCAGTAGTTATTTCTTCTGTTTCTTCTTTTATGAAATTGTGATTTGATTCAAATTCAAAATCAATCAAGCAGATTCCATTTTTGTTTTACGTGAATATTGTAATGAGAGCATTAAATAATATTTGAGTGTTCAATTTTGCTGCGTTAAAAAGTAATAAAATGCGTATGTTTGTCTTGAACTACTTCGTGATAGCAATTATATGAATTAAGTTAATTTTAACTCAAATATTGTCAAATTTTTTGGTTAATTAGTTAGATATGTCTCCTATTATAATTAACAAAAAGAAAATTCTATCCGAAAAATGCATTATTTTAAGTGTAGTTAGTCTTTATAATCTCTCCAATTGGAGAGTCCTGCTAGAACAAGGCCACTACAAGAAACGTAGCAAATATTTGGTAAGGAATTTTTTTTGTTGGTAAATATGCATGAAACCTTATTACCAAAATTCCAATAATTGCTATGGCAAAGTAGAGCAGACACTTACAAAAAGAAACTCACGTTTTATTCCGTAAAATTTTTTTCATTTTTACACAGCCAATTAAATCTGCAATCACTTTTAATTGAACCGAAGAACTGTACAGTAAAAATAAAAAAAAAATAAAAAAAAACAACTGCCAATTGTGGTTGGGAAAGGATCGGAGGTCAATTTGATAGGTAGGTTATCGCCACTTGATTGCTTAATTTTTTCAATAATGACTCAATCAACAAGTTTCATAATACAGTTTATAATCAAGTTTTTAAATATAGTTTAAGGTCACCTTGCATGCTACAGAACGGCAAATTAAGTAATTATAGAAGATTTAGTCGTGCTTTACATAAGATCCTTGTTCCTAATTTAAACTGTTAATTCGCCATATTTCACAGGATAAGCTAAACACTTCTATATATATTCCAATTTCTGCAGAAATTTCAACTTCTGCACGAATTTCAATGTTTTTTTTATACGAGACCCAACAAAAAAATCACTTTATAGTGGTAAACCCTAATAAACATTAACTGCCGCTTCTATACCTGAATAAATCGATAATGGGTTTAAAGTAACCAATTTTAATGACCAATAATTCCTGTTTCACTCGTAAATAAATTCAATATAATTACATTGTAATTGCTTGTATTTAATTTAAAATAATGACAAATCGCATATATTATGTGATTCAAGGTATAAGTACAAGTAAATGCAATTTATAAATTAGAATTAAATTGGTTGTGGTTCTAAATTAAAGACAAAAGACTATTAAACAAAATCAGGCAATTTCTTGTAATTGTTTGGCAATTAAATCCATTATCATTAATGCCACAGTGTTTTAATTGGTAAGTACTAACGAAAAAAAAAACTGTGACCTTTACATTTTATGCTACAATATGTTGCTATTAATATATATTTTCGCGATAAATACACATAAATAAAATATTATTATACAACAACTCCAACAACTAATAATAATAGTTAATAGTTTAATGGTTATTGTATTGTACACTTAAAGTATATTTTGTTGTGTGTCATTTCAACAAGTTTGACCTTTTCGTTTAACCTACAATAATAATGTAAAAATATGAGTTGGCTTTTTAAAAAGTATTTTCATTGAAATTGCATGCACGAGATTTTCTCCGACTCGGCCAGATTACTATAGCAGTAGTACTACCATCTTCAAATACAATATATGTAAGTACACAGTAGACAAAGATTTTATTATTAGTCAACCGCTAACTTAATCATCGCCGTGTCAAATTCATTTCATCAGATCTCTAATTGAATTAATTCATTTCAATTGGATGACAAGAATGTGTGCATATTATTAGTAAGCGAGCAGCATAGACCAGATATTTCTGGTGAAGTTCAATGACTAAAAAAAAAGTTTTTTATGTTAAAATTTATTTTTTTTCTTTATACATGTACTGCGCATGTTTTGTTTAGCGTCATCGGGAGCAATTTTCTGGAATTCAGTAAGACAACCTCGGTTCGCTTATAAATAATATCATTTAGTGTATCAAAGGTGTGCAGAGCTCCAAAAATCTCTACTTAAAATTTTAATTTTTTAATGCAAACCAACCTCAACTATAACGGTGGTAGCCGAATGAATGAGGTGTAAAGCTTTCATAAACGAGGATAGTGATGAATGCTGGATTGTTGAATTGAAAATGTTATGTATGCACAGTAATGCCAGACGTAGGGGAAAAAATTCCATTTGGTCCAAATCGATTTTTAAACTATGTAAGTATCATAAAAATGTTGTTGGCAGTTCTTTTAAGATTTCTGCAGTGATAAGATCGTACCCAGGAGTTTTTTTCGTATTCATATTAGCTTTTATCTCACGCACTCTAAAGTTAATACAATTCAATTATATCTAGTTCCCAAATCCGATCGGCAACTTTGAAGATTCTTGGCAATGTCTGGCTGGTATAGACAATTTATTCATAGATTTTCCGAAATTGCCATTCCTTTGACAAATTTTGTAAAAAAAAATAAGAAATTTGAATGGAACGATGCAGCACAAAAGCATTTGACGAACTTAAGTCCTCCCTTATATCCGCACCCGTTTTATCAGATTAAAGTCGTCCATTTTGCATTAATTGCGAAGATTTCTCAACCGGTATAGGTGCTGTTTTCTTTCAGAAGTCATCCAGCGCGGCGTAACTACAGTGTTACAGAGCTGGAGTGCTTTGCGTTGAGCGTTGGAAAATTCAGAGAGTACATAGAAGGCAACCCGTTTATCATTTTCACCAATCACGACAGTTTGAATTGTTCTTCCTACCGAGCATTCTTCATTCAATATTGATGAATTCCACGGAATTTCAAAGTCCCGAGTATATTGATCTAATTAAAACTATCCTAGCTCATAAAAAATACAAATTCAACCTGAAAGTTGATGATAATAAAATTTACATCAAACCCGGCTAATGGAAGCTCTATACCAAATCAATGACACTGTTATTATTAAATCAAGCTCATAGTCCATCGTCTGCTGCCCATCGAGCTATTCAGAAAACTTTGGAGTTATTACAACAGTCTGTATTATTATGGCCAAATATGACGAATGACTTTCATAATTTCATTCTCCAATGTCAAACTTATGCCATGAGAAATTTTGTCGAAATATACCGACCTTTTCACCGCACAAAACTAGGGTTTTGTTATATTTTTGTGGTATTAGAAGCTTATTCTAGATTGGTTTTGTTAGAACCAATGCGAGACGGAAACAGTAAAAATGTGATCAAATTTCTGGAAAATAAAATGTTCAACATTTTCTCTGTGCCTGAAATAATTCTTAGCGATAATGGAAAACAATTTACGTCTAAAATATTCTCAGAACTTTTAGCTAAATAATACATTCAACTTTTTTAAATGTTTCTGAGAGGATTAATAGACCAGTACCTGCAGCGATTACATCATATATACGAGAGAATCCCACAAAATGGGATAAAAACCTAGACAGTACCGGCAGTTTACCTAGTTTTTAGTTTTTCGACAGCACCATATTTGTCATGCATCGGATTATTCGTCGCTAGGTCAGCTCAAAAGTTTAGAGGATAAAGCTGTATATCTCACAAATTCTGATCGATTACCATTAATTCACACTAGAGTTTTAAAAAATCTTCGAAAAGCTTACGAACGTAGTGCCTGCGCATACAATTTGCGAAGTTGTAAGCGTAAATTTAGCATAGGTCAAGAAGAGTTTGTGCGAAATTTTACACAAAGTAATGCACCAAATAAACATTTTGCAAAACTGGCACCAACATTTAGGAAAGCTTTTGTTAAACAACTACACTACCGAGCAACTAAATCGACTCAAACCTCCGCGTGTGCAAAAAGCCATATTTTTTTAAATGCCTTAACCGATTTTCGTAAAACCACTTTTTTTGACAGATTAGTATTTTATCTTTAGAAGGGAACCTTTATCATTAAAATATATGCAGTACTATTCAAATTAAAGCAATGGTAGCAAAATGCGATATTTCGGTAAAAACAATTGGCGTGTTGCAATTTCCTGTATAATATAATGTATAATACCACGTTGACCGATATTTGCCATCAGTCACTTATCAGACGTTGACCTGAATAAATCTATACCAGTTTCATTCGTTGTTTCCTCTAAATCATGGATACTAATCCAGAAAAAGCCGCACAATTTGTTGCTTTATTGCAAGAAGAACACAATCAACGAGAAGTCGCTCGTCAGCTAAACATGAGCCAATCTGCTGTCTCAGGAGTATCCAGCAGGTTTCAGGAAACTGATACCTTCAATCGGAGACCACATACCAGCCAGTATCGGTGTACATCTGAGAGGTACGATCGATTTATCGTCCTAACTTCACTTCGAAATCGCCATCTCACGGGCGTCGATGTTCAGCAGGACCTAAGAACAGTTCGCAATGTAGCTGGTAGTCTATGGACAGTAAGAAGACACTTGAAGGAAAACAATCTCTCTCCAAGACGGCCCGCTAGTGGCCCAAAATTGACATCACGCCACCGAATCGAAATCCCCAAACGACTCGAATTTGATCACGAACACATTAATTGAAACATCGAGCATTGGAGGTCCGTTCTATTCAATGACGAGGAAGATTTCATATTGATGCATGGCAATGCCCGGTGTCACACACCCCAAACCACTCGGCAGTTCATGGATGAGGTTGGACTCGAGACGATGAGGTGTCCAGCCCTCAGTACAGATATGAATCCAATTGAGCATTTATGGGACGAACTAGGGTCCGAGCCCGAAATCCGTTACCATCTAACATCAGTGACCACAAGATTGCGTTGAATCAGGAGTGGGATTCGATCCCCAAGTCTTTGTTAAAACCTTAATAAGGTCAATGGGGAACCGCATGCGACCCGTTGTAGGTGCAAGGGGGGAGGGGAAATACTAAATATTAACCAATAAAATTGTTTTGGTTTTCCTTGAATTTCTTGTTGTAATTTAAATTTAAATATCACCAATATTTTTGTTTTTTTTTTCATAATCATCAGTTTTGGTTGCGTTTTCATTCAAAATTCATTATAAAAAAAGTACTGAACCAATTTTCATGGAAATTATTTCAAAGTAAAAATATCAGGCTTTCAAAAAAATAATGTCCGTTTTCAAAAAATTCGTTTTTCTGTGAGGTCTGAAAGTTTGAGTAGATTCAGTTGCTCGGGAGTGTAGTCGGCAATGTCGCTTGTCAACTTGTTCATGAAAAACGTTTAGCATTGGGAATGTATCACATGAAAGGTATTAAATCGCAACTTTAAAGTTTTTGTTTTTTGCCCGGCTTAGTGATCGTATCTTATAATTTGAAACATAAATCTCTAGATATCTCTAGAACTGGTTATCGAAACTTTCAATTTTAGGATTATCCAGTAACATGTTACCGAAATTTGAAGATTTCGAACTACTTAGTTTTATCAGAAGTCGATAATTCCTATTTAAAATATGGATAATGACAAATTATTCGATGAAGTCATGATAATTCAAAGGAAGCTCAAGTTCATAGGGGTCTCAAATTTCTCAACTGGAACGGTTGTGAAACCAAGCTTCGTTTACGTTGAATTTGAAATACATATCGTGACCTTGGATTAAAATGGTTGTAACTAACTTAGAGTTCATTCCGAAATATTAGGCGCATTCTTTTCGTACACATGAGATGAGCGATATGATAAAAGAACAACCAAAAAGTAATAGAATAAAAATACTTGGGGACTGGCCACCTCATCGCCTCGAGTCCAACCTCATTAATGAACTGCCGAGTGGTTCGAACTGTGTAACACCGGACATTGTCAAGCATTAATATGAAATCTTCCCCTATATATCCTGCGTAAGACACTACATGATCCAAGAGAATGTCCTCGATATATCGTTCAGCGATCAGACCTCCTCTGCGGCCTCCACCAGGTATGAAACAAGATCTATGTTTCCCTTAAGCGATATGCCAGCCCACATCATGCACGAACCGCCTTCGATTGTTTCAGCAAAACAACATTGCGGAAATCGCTCTCATGCATTCCGGGAAATCCGGTCTCCCCTATCACTACCATGGAGATACTACCTTGATCAACAAGTTCCCGAAATAACGTTCCGATTTGAGTTCTGTTTTTTTTTTGTTAAGTTGGTACATCTGTTGTTGATATTCCCTCTAAATCTTAACGTCATAGCTTGACATTTGCAAAAGTTACGTAGTCAAGAGTACATCTACTCTGTGTGTGTTGGCGATTTTTCCATTATTTCCTCTCAGCTGCTGAAACGCGTTCCCCGTAATGGTTTTTTAACTCGATTGAAGAGAAAGAAGTCACAGGGAGCCAAATCACGTGAATTCGGTGGCTGTTGGATGATATTTGTTGCATTTTTCGTCAAAAAATTACGAATAATGAAGGCACTGTACGGCATTGCGTTATCATGGTGCAAAATCCACGAGTTTTCTGCCCACAATTCTGGTCTCTTTCGGCGAATTGCTTCACGCAAACGTCTCATAACGCCCAAATAATACTCTTTGTTTACGGTCTGGCCTTCTGGCAAAAACTCAAGATGCACTACACCATTGTAATCCATGTAAACCGTGAGCATTGCCTTCTTTTTTGGCTGAAAACGACGTGGTTTTTTTTTTGGTGAACGCCATTCACTTGCCTGATGTCTGGATTGCGTGTCGTACTTATAAACCCACGTCTCGTCTCCAGTAATGATCTTTTTGATGAATGTGGGATCGGATTCAGCCTCGCAAATCCTGTCTAAAATTGTAAATAATCGCCAACACACACAGAGATAGATGTACTCTTGACTATGTAACTTTTGCAAATGTCAAGCTATGACGCTAAGATTTAGAGGGAATATCAACAACAGATGTACCAACTTAACAAAACAAACAGAACTCAAATCGTAACGATGGGAGCGCCACACGGTGGTATTTCCGGGAAGTTGTTGATAAAGGAAGTATATTCTGCACTCGTCAGTGAATGGAACGGACCTCCATTGCTCGATGCGAGCAAATTCGAGTCGCTCTTTGGGGTGGCGTGCCTTTAATTTTGGCTAGCGGGCCGTTTTGGAGGGAAGTTAAAGAAACATCTAAACTTCAGTATTGATCGGAAACCGATGCATACGCCAAGATTATGAAAACAAGAGATAAGACAATAAACTGGGATGGCGGACCAGTTCAAAACAAAACCTTAATTAATTTAATCAGAATATAGATTAACACCCCGTTTTTTATGATTTTGTAAATTACCCACACAGAATATTGTAGTACTTAAGTAAACTTTACTGGAAAAAAGACAACAATTTTAGTAAAACATACAATATTTTGTGGGAAAAATACGGCTTCAGACAAAATATTTCTCTTATCGAGACATTATGTAGAGGTTTAATAGTTTTCACTATTTAGCGTAATAATATTGAAAATATAGACTAAAGATCGGTTTGTACAAACCAAATGATAATATTGCGAAAGTTCACATATTTTGTTCGACTCCCCCGCCCCCTCCAACCCCCGATGGGTAATAGTGGGGATACACTTAACAAAAAACAAACAAATGCTAAATGTATTCTAAATTTTATTTTCCTAGATTGGTACGACTGTCTTTCATTATGATGCCAACTTTGAGCGCGATCTGTCAACCAGTTTGTTTACATCAGTTGGTTAAGTCAGTTGACCTCATTAGTGCACGGCGATTTTTACGATGAACGAAATTATTGAACAAAGTTTGCTTTAAATTTTATGTTGCAAACAACAAAGTTCTGAGCCTTCTCTAAAACTTATTTTAACTATCTTAACCCAAATAGCCTGAAGTTTTAGATTTTTTGGGCTTATTTTTTAATTACCTGTTAGATTTTCTTATCCTTTTAGGTTCAGGGCTCCAGAAAGGTTTTTTTCGAGACTTTTGGTTAGAGATAAGAGTACAAGAATTTCTTCGAATCCCAATCGGTTAAAAATCCCAATCGGTTTCTAATATTAATGGAAGAAAAGCTGCACATGTGATCAGAAGTGATGATATCATTTAGCACGTACTAATGCACGAACTAACTTCCTGCGGAACAGAATTAACAAAGGTTGGCTCGCATCTTATATTGAGTATTTCAAGCAGGCGAGAGCTTATATTGTTGAATAGAGAACCCCCTCGATGGTTATTGTTTAAACTACCCCATAATAAGTGGTGGGTGTTAGCATCACAACCAATCACAAGGAGGATGTGCTTCTTCTGGCTCCACAAAAGCAGGTTATGAAGCTCATATGAAGGAGGCGATGAAAATTGTCAGATTCCAGGGTAATGAGTAAAGCGGTCAGATCAGCTTCACTAATTTTGTTAATAATAAAAATACACGTTCGCCTGCTACTAAAAGGAATTTTACAGGGGATTCTATCATTAACCCAGAAACAGTACCACGAAGAAAGCAAGCTTCCTTAATTCCAATGTAGCCAACTTACTGCGATACAAGTTGATCAGTTTAATTATTGCATGGAGTTCATTTTGAACACCACCAAAGCAAGAAGATAAAACGCCTACGGTCCAGAGCCAATATTAAAAGAGATATTTTCCAGCACGTTCTGCAATATGGAGCCGGAACCAGAAATGCACTTGAAGTATTTCTAGTTAACCCTGTAAACAATCCTTTGGCAATTCGCCTTACGCTTGCAACGGACGACCTTTCATTCTTCAGTCGAGAGATTTGGATTCATCAATCCTATCTTGGAAGTTACAACATGAGGGCCCTCTGGCGGACCAGGAACCCTAGTTTGTGAAAGAAGGGGTTTTGAAGGATCCACAACAACTAGCTGACCACCGCTCCAGCTGTACTATATATTGTTATATTGCACTATATTGTTATGTTTAATACACTATTTTAATTAATTTTTAGATTAAATAAATAAATAGAAAAGAAATTTAAAAAAAATGTGGTGCCGGTGTAATGCGTGGTCAGACCTTTATTATATTATTGGTCGTGCGCTTCTAATCAATCAAAATCAAATCAATCAACGTCCCAAATTCTTAATTATGATCTGTGAAAAATTAACTAAGCTCGTTAAGCTTATAAAAGGACGGTACAAACTCGAATCTACCAGCGTGACATACATACATAGGTTATGGATGACCCCAGAATCGTTTCAAATTCATCATTGTATTGTACAGTTGTACATACATCATTTAAGAAAAGTGTTTTAATTTTTTTTTTGTAATAGAGCGAGTTTCTACTTCGAAGGTCGGCCGTGTGGTAAATGATGTACCGTCAATGATGTCTTGGGATAAAATATCAAATGACAAATAGGAAATCCTATTTAGTACAAATGCAATAAATTATTATTCATAAATAATTTTTGTTAATTATTTTAGTTTTGAAACTGATTTTTAATAATATTGTCAATAAATAAATTTTAACTTGAATTGGAAAATACTTTTCTCCTATTTTATTTAAAATAAACTAGAGGTATGTACCATGGATCCTCCAAGATTTATCAAAATATGGTAACTATTTTTCATTAAATAAAAATATCACTTTCCCCAATCGATCCAACGACCTTTCCAATTATACCCCTCAGAAAATGACTGCTTTGCAATTACCAATAGTTTTTGAGCACATAAATAACAGGGTTTCAAGAAAACCAAAACTGCATTTGCTTTAAATATTTAATATTTAGAGTTATATTTCTAAGTGGAAGATGTCAAGATGCAGTTGTTGTTATTTCAAAAAAGACAATTTATTATTGTTACGAAGAGCAATTTTACAAATGAAATATATTAATATTTATTAAATTTTTTAATACTAGACCAGATACCCTTTCTATTTTCGAAATCTCATCATATGTTACGCTTAAACTGACTTTTATCAAGTGACAAAAAAGAATGAACATAGAACGACAAACGTAGGTATTTTATTATTTTATTTCATTGGTGTTAAATTGAATAAGTAAACAGTTTGAGCTTCTCATTTAATTGATGGAGAAGAATACTAGTGTCGCGAGAGGTTTTTCTATTTTGGAAACTCAAAAGATGGCTTTAACAATATTTCGAATGGTTTTACGGACCAATTGAGTTGCCTCGACCCTCCAACACGTTATAGTGCAGAATCGCAAGTAAAATGTATAAACTAAAAATGAAGCCCACAATAAAAACGAGGTAAAAGCTATAGCTAGAGGATCTAATAAACTCTACGTGTTCTCTTCTTTCATTAGAGGAGCGCGTGATATATGTTTTCCTGTTGAACTTTGATGCTTTGGCCTAAATACAAACCAAACTGTCTCATCTTCTAGCACGGACACAACACCAAGTAGTTTAGTGAGCCATATTATCTCCCCAGTACTATACTTATATGGACCCCTATGTCGACGTGTTTTTAATTAATAGCACCCTAGAAACTGCACCGGGCATATGGAAGTAGTGCCGCTGAAAAAAAGTCATTTTAGAAGAGGAAAGAAGACGACTTTTAGAAATTCAGTCGAAATCGGTAATAAACACCAAAACATACAAAAGAAATGATGCGGTACACAATAAAAATGTTCGAAATAAAAGCTACAAAACTTGAATTATGGAATGAAAATATGCTGTAAATAAATAAAATGAGAAAGAAAAATATCAGTAGGACAACTAGTAGGAAAAGCGGAAACCAAAGACAGGGAGCCAAATTCATCAAATTTCAAATGTACTACAGCCGTCAACGCTTCACCATGAAAACTTGGCGTTAATACATTGGATAAATTAGTAAAAACTTATAATTGTAAAAGGAAACCCTACCAATGGCCGATGGTCTTATTTATTAATATGGTCGACGTATCTGCATAGCTGCTTACAATTTTCATACAACGGCTAACACTGTGTTGTATAGCAAACGGCAAAAATCGATTAGAAAAAAGTTTTTACTGGACTTGATCCCTGGACTAGCACAAAACCACAACTTCAGTCGCTTGCGAACACCACAAAATCTGACGACATCAATAAAAATTGCTTTAAAACAGCTCGGATATTCGAACTGATACTCTTCAAACAACAAAAATGTTTGCAGCTCAATGTCAGCGGTCACTTACGCCCGATGAAGAAGGATTCAAAATCAAGCATTTACTGCTTCTACAGTCACAAAGCGATTTGTAAGACTCGTTCAAAGCAAAAATGTGATTCTTGTATATCTGCTTAAGTGGAGGATACGACTTAGTCCTACCACTACTTCTAAAAATTTATATATAAATTGTTTGTATTTTACTTTATTGAATTATTTCTATGTTCTTGTTATCTTTTCGTTAAATTAGTTGAATGCATTTTGGTAAGAAATGTAGATTTATTTTAAAAATGTATTAAGTAATTAAATGAATTCCTTAAGTTAGACCACATAAAAATTAATTTTGATTCAATACGAGGTTCAATGACGCGAAGAGAAGGTTAATGTTAAATTGTTTAGAACTGAGACGCGTTGAACCGTTATCAAAATCGCTTTCACCATTTTTCATCCTCGATCTTTAAGAATTAGCCCCTTTTATATTGTACATTTCTAATATACTATTGAAAATCCTTAAAAATTTAAATTAATCCGTACAGAAGCATCCATAATTTCAAAATTTCTCTTCTGAAGATTAGTGCACACGGTTAAGTCAGCAAGGTGAGAATTGGCTGCTAAAATATTTACTCTGTGTTTCAGTCTGAAAAGAGCATTGCTGTAGACCATTCGAGCAATACAAACAAATAAAACACAAAGAATACCCTGTCACTTTGTCACAAACTATTGCATTGCCTCTCTCCTCAACCTCTACCGCCCTAACAGCGTGATTTTATTCCTATTTGTCGCAAAGGTTTCAACTGGTACGTATTGGTCAAAATTATTCTCAGAAGTATACAGTTTCGCCTGGTGTTCCTCAGGGTAGTCATTTAGGTGCATTATTATTCATTCGGTTTGTTAATGGTATTGCTACATGTTTCAAGTTTTGTAAGCGTCTGTTACATGCAGATGACCAAAAAATGTACGCTAATATCCAAAATGGTACAGACATTTTATTGGTTCAACAGGACCTTAATCGGTTTAGTGATTGGACTGCCGAAAATCGTTTAGCTTTCAATATCTCCAAATGTAAAACTATGTCATTTGCACGAATCAAGATTTTAATTGTAGCTCCGTACAGTTTACAAGACGAGGAACTTGATAGAGTTGCTCAGTTTATTGATTCACGAGTTGATTTAAGTGTTTAGGGCTGACTCGATGCTTGGTTTCGTAAAGAGATATGCTCGTCAATTTTCTGACCCATACAGCCTCAAGACATTATATATTTGTTTTGTTAGGCCTATTTTGAAATACGCTCTAGTTATCTGCAGTTCTAGTTAAAAAATCTTTAGCGATCGTATTAAACGGATTCAAACAAAGTTCTTAATATTTGCCATCCGAAAACTTCCGAGGTAAACTTCAGGATTTAGTTTACCTCCTTATGCCGGTCGTTGTACACTTTTGAACCTTCCAAGTCTTGAATTCAGAAGCGAGATGATTCATGCAGTGTTTGCTCGGAATGTAATTTGTGCTAAGATTGATTGACCGGTATTGCTGGACTTATATTCATTTTACGCACCTATTAGAATTCTTCGTCCACGACAGTTAATGTTGAGTATTAATTTTCATCGTTCGAATTATGGAATTGATGAACCGAACGCGCGTACTTCAAAATATTTTAAAGAATATTCAGAACTTTTCGATTTAAACATTTCAAGAGAGTCGTATTCGAAATAATAAAAATTTGTAACAGTTTTTTATATATGTACATAATCTATTAGTATTGTAACCTGTGCTGTTTGTTAGCGCTGGTAAATAAATAATTAAATAAAAAAAATTAATATCTTGAAAAACAGTTCAACAATTTTTTCTTTTTTTAGGTAGATGATGTATTATCACTTTTACTTGTTATATTTTGAACGAGGAAGAAATTTTATTTTTTGTGTAATACCATAATAGGTAAAATAATAATATTCATAGTTAATTCATCACAGTGGTATATTGCTTTTTCGGTTCATTCGACGCAATTAGCTTATGATATCTAAAATAAGATACATGTCATAGTAGATATATTTCGAACAGAGTTGGAAATTTATAAGTGGTTCAACTTCCTCATGATCACCGGAAAAGATGATAAGCTATAATTTGAAGATAGGACGAAATTGAGATTGAGCTTGATTATAGAACGGCCGGAACCACCTTATTTTCATTAGGAAGCTGGAGTTCTAGCTGATTGGTTGTGTTTTTAAGATCAGGCCAGATATTTAGTGAATAGAGATTTAGATATTGGTACACCAGCAGCTCGCTGACCTTATCTCTTGAACTGAATGTAGCATTTAAAATTAGTTGTGTAGCCAATAGGTAGATTACGGTTGTGTGGAATCATTTTGTGCAATGTGGCGGTGAAATACGGTGAAATTTACCCGTAAGTTATTTAGAGCAAAGGTTGATTTGGCTCGGGAAAGGTAAATAATGATTTAAGCATTTTTTATTTATCATTTAATTTTTGCACAGATTTTAAAGCACATACAGAAATGTTGGTAGTACGAAAAGTGGAATCAGAGAGCAGAAACACCGCCAGAGAATGTAACAACAAGACCATTATGGACAATAAATGAATAAAATTAAATATTTATTATTAAAATTTTCTTCTGTCCGCCAACACTTCCCTGCTTCTTCTTTGTTCATTTAAATGAAATTGTTGTATGGTAATTATGCCGCACACAGTTTTGATGTAAGTAAAATTCGTTTATTATTCTACAAAGTGCAAAATTATCGCTTCAAATATATGAGTTCAATGACAAATCAAGAAAAAATTTAAATAAAATGATCGATTATTTGCATTTTTGACATGTTTACAAGATTTAGAACTAGTACTAAAAATAAATCTCGGAAACAGAACTAGAATATAAATTTGTGGAACGAAATTATTCGGCGAGAAAACAAATTGTGAGAAAAATGAAAATTTCGTTCCAATCCAAATCTTTTCACAAAATCGGAATCTACATACTGGTCTCGGAAAGCAAGAGAATTAAGCACCTCTGCGTGACCTTGTCAGTTAACTCGAGGCGATGTGACGCGACACTCTCTACTGTACTTGAATGCTCAAAGTGAGCCGTCATTGTTATCACATACAAAATCAGTTATTACACCCTTTGCTGTATATAACGGATTTGTGGTTAAGCGCTCTAGCTCGTTTTAAGGTAGGCAATTGAGGTTGCGTATGTTAAAATATATAATCTTCCATTGGGGAAGTTTTAAACATCCATTCGAGACTCGTTACTCGTAATAAAGCATAATACACAAGTTGTTGACTCTGATTTTTATCGTAAGAGCATAAAATTTCGTTATAAATATCATCCTGTGGTTCATGCATCGCGATGATACACGCTGTTACGGTTTGAAAATGATTACGCTTAAAGGTCGATTTATATTATCAGTTCCTTTCAGTTCCTACTCGTATCGTATCAGACATCATCAGTTTGTACTATCCGTACCTTTCTATTCAGGCATTTTCTTCGTATGATTATCGTATATATTCATATCTTTGGGTTACGTATAGAGTAAAGATAACACACAAAAATACAAAAATGTTTTAGTAGCAACTTACAATTTTTGTTTGTTTCGCTATTCTTTCGTATTTTTTCGCCTTCAGATATCATACAAAACATTCTTTTCAATAATATGTGTCTGTGTCGGTACGAGTAGGAACGGAAAGGAATGGATAATAAAATACTCATATAGAAAGTACATGTAACAATGTTTTTTTTGTCTGACACGATACGAGGTAGGAACTGATAATATAAATCCACCTTAACACTAATTTCTAGATTTCTACGATGGTAAGAGGCAAAATCAAGAAAAATGTTTTTATAAGCCGTACTATTGCGATATCTACTATTTCTGTAAATATTAGTATTTTACATACTGCTATTTTAAATTGTAGTTTGTATCAAAAATAGTAGAAAATATCACTAACACTTAAAGAAATAGTAGGATTTGCATTTAATAGTATGCGTGCGTCATAGATACAATACGGCTTGCATAAATATTTTTGTTGTTTTTGTAAGAAGAATTCACGTTATAGGGAATAATAAATTAGAAACTATGTTGCATATTCATATGTTAAAATGAAAAATCAAAAATTTTAAGAATCAATTATTCATAGTCTACACTCTACAGAAACAAATTTCTGTATACCAATTACTACGTCAAAAGTTTTATCTAAATACATATTATGTTTCCAAAGTTTCCATGTCAATTGTACACTCGCAATGTAGAAACCGCACGTTAACATAATATTGTATATTACAGTGAAATAGATCATTTCCTTTCGCCCTTTATATGAGATTACAGCAGTACAAAATTTTTTGCTAGGCGCGAGTAAAGATGTTCAATTTACACATCCAAAAATCGTCGGTCCCATTTTTGAGAAAATCTATTTGGCAGTTTTTTCTTCCACTATGACTCGTTCTATTCTAGAATCAATATTTGTGAGAATGGCAAGCAAACCTAAAATAACAAAAATGTTTGACTTAAAAACTTGTCCTGGTAACCTAATTCGTCGAGAAATGTGAAAATCTGGAACAATCTTTCGTGATTACAATACTTTCCCAATATACATAACTACGCTATAGTGGGAAACGTAAAAAATTGAAAATGCAAACTAAAGCTATCTATCAAAAAGCATACCCAGCATCACCTAAAAATGAAAATCATATTATTATAACAGCCACATATTTAGTTCCCCATTATCATAAGATCATTTTCATAGTAAATCGTAGCACTTTCAATGTTTTGTGTTTTTTTTACAATACATTTTCATGCAAATGGCATGAACAGTGCAAACAGTCGTTTTAAACCATTCAAATCTATTTGTGGTATCGACCCTTTCTCAAATGAATTTTTTAATTTCCAAAACGCCCAACAACTGCCAGTAGTAGAACATCAATTTTACTTGTTTACAAACTATAAATAATTAGAAACAATTTCATTCAGTTACAATTGTTTGCGGTGAAAAATGAGTAGGCCTAGTTTTGCTATTGTTTCGTTCATGTCATAAAAGTTTTTAGAAAATTTTGTTCGAGTTATCTCGTTTTAGCGTTTGAAGCAGCAGTTAAGATTTAGATCCTAGGATTTTTAAAAGTTAAAAATATTTTAACTCATTTGAATGAGTAGATTAACGAAATTTATTTATTTTTTACAACACCAACAATTTGGTCAAAATTTAAAAACAATCCAGCAAAATTTTTAACTTTGGTTATAGATCCCATATTTTTGAATTCAATCGAAAAAAAGTCGCCGGTAATTTTCTCTATATAATACGTCAGAATAGTTGTTAAAAATAGAACCGAAGAAGGAGTAATCCGAAATCGATCTTCTAATAAAAAATACAAAAATTGTTACTATAAGGAAAAGTTTTTTCAATTAAATTAAATATTTAAAAATAACAAAGTTGTTTTTATTTTATAAAATTTATTATGAAATATCATTATCGCATTTATTTTCTGTCAAATTATTGTAATAAGTGAGGTTAATTGTTTGTATGAATATTTCAATAAAAATTATTTATGAGTAAACAGAACCGTAAATTTGAGAAAAACAAATAAAAAAATATGGATGCTGCTTTATATTTTTGCTGTGATGAGGATGAAGAAGAGAATCCTGTAAATAATATAAGAATCAGGGCAAATGGCCTGCGGAATAAATCATCTCCTTATCACGACTTTTCCGACTGTCTAAGGAATCATTTAAACATTTGTTGGACAAGACGACCGTAACCGAGCAAAGTAAAAGTGCTATTCCACCAATTTTAAAATTAGCGGTAACGTTAAGTTTTTTGGCTGAGGTTTCTTACCAGCCGTTGGCCAAGATTATTTAGTCGGAATGGCTCAACCCACAGTTTGAATGGTTATGTCGGAAGTAATTATATAAATTTTGAGCACACGCGGGGAAAAAAGTGTAAACAACATTACTATGTCAAGATGGGGTTTCCTGGTATAATTGGTTGTATAGATGGGACCCACGTCAACATGATCCGGCCAGCTAGAAAACAACATCATATTTACAACAGAAAAGGCCGTCACAGCATAAATGTCATGGCTGTATGCACATTAGGACACAAATTAATAAAAAAATTTCACATTGAATTATTTTTTGACGGGTCGGTACGAGAGAATTGCACGAGCAAGCCGCCCAAATAATAAATGTATCGTGCTCTACAACATTTGCATAAAGTATAATATGGAGTTCGATTAGACCTTGTTTGTGAACGATGATGACTTTGAAAATATGGGCAATACAATCACATTGAACTCTCAATCAGAAGCAAAACGAATTCGAGATGGAATCCGAAATGGATTAAATGTTGTATAGTTTATTTGTAAATTCCAGTTTATTATAAATTCTTTAAATTACATCACATTCGATAACAGTTCAAATAAAAAAATAAACCACAAAACAATTCATTGTTTAAAATTAAATATGAAAATAAAAATAATTCATTTGCTAAATTAATGTTTTATAATAAAAAGTTTAAATCAATTTTTGTACATTAAGGCACTCTGTTTAGAGTTCTACTAGTGTAGCTTTAAGTTCGAATTTTTTCCTACTCAGCTTTCTTTTTTGTAGTCTCATAGTCTGTCTTCTCTTTCGTTATCACGTTTGTTAATAAAAATTTTAAGTTTCTTTTCCTTTAATCATCGTATGTCCTTCAAGCAACGTAAAATGTTTCTTTGGTTACATGCTGATTCTTCATAAAATTTTATTGTTTTTTTATGAAAATCAACCTGACAGTCAACCTGATTTTGTAGCAAACTTAAAGTTGTCCTTTTTTTTCTTCGGTGGGTGTGGTAATATAGGCGGGTCATTCTCTTTATCTACCTCCTAGATGTCATGAATCGCGTTGTCGGCCAGTGTATCGTTATTACCTTTAATCTCGCCGTTTGTTATCCATATATCCTCCGTTGAGTAGTGAGCGCTATAGTACGCTGCACTTGGGCGTGGTCCAGCTTCATTTTCAATATTGGGTCTTAGGGCTCTATGACGCGTACACTTTAATGTTCAAATAAAACGCCATATTTTTTAGAAAAATTTTAATCCACATGAAACTACTTATTACATAATAACTAATTACACTTTAGGTAAAAAAGAAAGAAAATACTCTTCACCACTGTAGCACACTATTTTTATATTGTTTTATGTTTTTGTTTGGTCAAATAAATCGCGAGCAAATTACTAAAATAAATGAAACTGGAAAACGTCCCCGATGTTGTTCTCTACGATAGCAAAACGATTGTGTCATTTTTTTATTTCCTTTTTCGCGCGAGATTTTTGACATGTGTATATTTTTAAAGAATGAAGTGTGTTGCGTTGGTGAACAAGGTGCGTTCATGTACATGCGTGTGAATATGGGTGCGCGAATTGTGGCGAAGAACGAGTGATGAATATTTATGTAAATGATTGAATTGTATTGTATGATTAAATATTTGAATTGAATTGTGAGTGAGTCGCCACAGGACTCCCCGCGAGTGATTTTCCCCCTCCCTAGGGAATGATTGTAGGAGTGGAAGCAATACGGACGGTTTTGTGAACCCGATGGCTTGATGTTTGCTCAGCCGAACTAAGTATTCCGTAAGCTGGTTTAAGTCGATCGATTGAAACGTTGGAATTTTTTCCATTAATCGATACGATGAAATGTTTCCTAAGTCTGCGTATAACTTTATACGGACCTTCATAGGGAGGAGTTAATCCCGTGCGAACCTTGTCTGTTCTTATGAAAACAAAATCGCAGTTGTTGAGCGATTTCGAAACAAATATGTCATCTTGTTTGGATTGACGTGGTGTTATAGGTATAAGGTTGCGCATGGTTTTTCGCAGTTGGTCGATGATTGTGTCGGTAGTTGGGAGTGATGAAGGAGGATTATCGATAAAGAACTCACCGGGTAGTTTGATGGTTTGACCGTAAACTAATTCTGCCGGTGAGCACTTAAGATCTTCCTTCACTGTTGCTCGGATACCAAGTAGTATGATTGGTATTTCCGAACTCCAATTGATTGTATTGCTTCTGGCCATTAATGCGGCTTTGAGTTACCGATGGAAGCGTTCGACCATGCCATTGGCTTGTGGATGGTAAGCCGTTGTCCGTATCCGATGTGAGCCAAGGAGTTTTGTTAACTCGGTGAAAAGTTTGGACTCAAATTGCGTTCCTTGATCTGTTGTGATGTTAAGGGGAACGCCGAATCGTGATACGTAGTTGTTGACAAAGGTACTGGCTATGGTTGTAGCTGACATATTGGTCATGCAGTATGCTTCGGGCCAGCGAGTGAAGCGATCGACACAAGTGAGTAAATATGAGTATCCATTAGATGGCGGAAGTGGTCCTACGATGTCTATATGGATATGCTCAAATCGACCAGGCGGAATTTCGAATTGTCCATGGGGTGATTTTGTGTGCCGTTGAACTTTAGCACGTTGGCAGGATAAACAAGACTGAGCCCAATTGCCTACGTCTTTGTTTATACTGGGCCAAAAGTAGCGAGCGGAAATCAATTTACGAGTTGCACGAACTCCAGGATGTGAAATGTTGTGTAATGTTTCGAAGATTGTACGACGTAATGATTCTGCGATGTATGGGCGATTCTTCCCATTTGCGATTTCGCAGAATATTTCGAGGCCAGGTAGTTTGAAAAGCTCTAGTTTCATTGAGGAACTAGTGTGACATTCGGAACCAGAAAGTAAATTCTGAAGTTCTAGGTCTGCTTTTTGTGCGTTTGCTATTTTTTGCAAGTCGATATGTGTCTCGACTGAGGCCGTTTCGTTGTCGGAAGTTCGTGATAGTGTGTCTGCGACAACGTTGTCGTGTCCGTGAACATGCTGAATGTCCGTGGTAAATTGACTTATGTAATCCAGGTGGCGAGATTGCCTCGGATTACGTTCAGTTTTAGACTGAATTGCTCGTGTCAGAGGTTTATGATCGGTGTATATTGTGAAATCCCGACCTTCGACAAAATATCTAAAGTGTTTGACTGCTAGATAAATTGCGAGTAATTCCCGATCGAATGCGGAATATTTCTTTTCGGCATCCGATAGTTTCTTGGAGAAGAATCCCAGTGGTTCCCAACACTCGTTGTTGTACTGTTGTAGTACTGCACCGACAGCAGTGTTTGATGCGTCAGTGGTTATGCTGAGCTTTGAGTCGCTCAGTGGGTGTGCCAGAAGTGTTATCTGGGCCAATTCAGCTTTTAATGACGTGAATGCATGTTGACATTCATCTGGCCAAGAGAAATTCTTGGCTATCTTGGGCTTCTTGAGTAAAGCTGCCAAGTGGCTGTGAATTGGTGCGAGTGTTTGAGCGAGTTTTGGTATGAATCGGTGGTAGTAGTTTACCATGCCGACAAATCGCTGTATATTTTTGATTGTATTAGGGGCTGGGAAATCCCTAATGGCATTAATTCGTTCTTCGGACGGCAGAATACCATTAGGTGTTATCTTATGACTGAGGAAGTCAAGAGTGGACACGCCAAAGACGCATTTTGAGCTCTTGATATGAACGTCAAACTGTGTTAGCCTGTGGAAAAGTTGTTCCAAGTGCAGTTTGTGTTGTTCCTCAGTTTGTGACGCAACAAGAATGTCGTCAATATAAACGAAGACGAAATCCAAGTCACGTACGACTTCGTTCATGAAACGTTGAAAGGTTTGAGCGGCATTGCGTAAGCCGAATGGCATCCGGGTGAATTCGAATAGGCCAAACGGTGTTGTGATTGCCGTCTTATGAACGTCTTCAGGTGCGACGGGAATTAAATGATATGCTCTGACAAGATCAATCTTGGAGAATATTTTGCAACCATGCAAGTGCATAGAGAAATTTTGTATGTGGGGAATCGGGTAGCGATCCGGTGTTGTAACCGTGTTTAAACGTCGATAGTCCCCACATGGTCTCCAATCTTGATCTTTTTTCTTCACCATGTGAAGTGGACAAGAGACAGGAGATGCAGATGGCCTGCAAATCCCTAATTCCACCATGTGCTGGAATTCTGTTTGAGCGGCTTTATGTCTCACTTGATCTAGCCGACGTGGTCTTGACACGGGCAGATGGCCTGCTGTGACGATATGGTGAACCACGTTGTGTCGAACTTGTAAGTTATAGTTCGGCTCTGCTGTAAGTGAAGGAAAATTCTTAAGCAGAGTGGCATAACCGTTGTTGACTGAAAAATGGATCGGAGTTGGTGTGTTATCACGAACCATTGTGGCATTGATTGACAGCTTAGTCGCTGAATCAACCAGCCTTTTGTTTTTGAGGTCAACAAGGAGGCCAAATTTACACAAGAAATCGGCGCCAATAATCGGACGATTCACATCAGCTAAAATGAAAGCATGTGTGAAGGTTCTCTTAAGTCCGATATCCACCTGAAGCAATTTGCTGCCGTAGGTGTGGATTGTGGTGTTATTGGCGGCCGATAAAACTAGATCAGGATTTCGTTTTGTGAACGAAAACGAATTTTTGAAAAATCGGGCTGGAATGACCGAAAGGTCAGCGCCCGTGTCTATGAGGAATATTAAATTATTTTTGTGGTCGTGGAGGAACAAACGACCTAAATGATGGGTGTGCGAAGTTGTCGTCTCTACCCGGTGATGGACTCGTTTTTTGCATGTTGGTCGACTTCCATGCTGGATGTAGATGTCGACTTAAAATTGCACGGCTCCGTGCATCTTCGCGCAGCTGCGCCAAACTTATAATGATACCAGCATTTATCGTATCGGCGTTTGTTGTTGTTCGGGCGGTATTGTGATGTTGATCGCCGACCCCTTGAACGGCTACGATTCGTATTATTTGCTAGATTATTTAGTTTGGCTTCAATTTTTTCCAGGCGTTCTTCAATCGTGGCACTGTTGGATGTGCTTGCCGTGGGTCGTCGACCCGAATCTGCACGAACGGTAGGGCGAGATTGGCGTGTCACGGCCGAAATATTTTGATTTTGTGTGGCTGACAATGCCGCATGTAGTTTGTCAGCTGTAGCTGCGAGGTCATCAAGGCCTCGAGTGTCAGGCTGTGCCAACAGCGCTATTCTGATAATCTCCGGCATTCGTCGCATCCATAGTGACTTGATGACTTTATTTGGAAATTGTGTGCCCGCTAGGTTTTTTATGTGTCGTAGTGCCTCTGATGGCCGTCTGTCTCCCAATTCTTGGCCTGTTAATAACGCCTCGAGCTTAGACTCGTCCGAAGGCGTCAGACGTGTGAGCAGTGCCGATTTCAAAGTTGTATATAAACTTTCCTCTGGTGGATTCTCTAGGATATCGGACACTGTGTCGCACGCCTGGGGAGAAAGTGCGGACAGAAGACTTAGAAATTTTTCTTTCTCTGTTTTTATGTTTATTATTTTAAATTGTAGCTCGGCCATATTGAACCACGTTTTGGGGTTGTCTAACCAAAATTGTTGGAGCCTAATCGTCTTAGAGGTGGCCTCAACCTCGCCTTTTATTTTTGGGGAGGTCATATTCGCGTCGTGGCTTTGATCCTCTATATCAGACATAATTTGCTCGTAACCCAAAATTGAAATATGCCGAAACCAGTAATAAGAAAAATATCGAATGAAAATATAATTTCGGGATAAGTACCGTGTAGTGAAAATATCGAAAAAAATATATATATATATGTAGTGGAGAGAGAGAGAAAAAGAGAGAGGGAAAAAAATGTGTTTTTGAGGAATGGTTACCTTGTATGAGAAACAGTAATCGTGGCACGTGTTGGCTGACGAGATACCCCCGAATTACAGAACGGGCGTGTCACCTCGTATTGGGGGGGCTCGTTGAAATTTTTGGAAGAACAAAAGAAATAAAATATAACGAAAAAAATTTTACTATCCGTAGGCGAATAATCGAATCGCCGTCGTTACTTATTTCCCAAAAGAAACCGCGCGTATGACCCAGTGGTGAAAGGTTTACAAAGGAAATTGACAATATTTGTGTTGTATATAGAGCAATAAAAATATATGTATATAATAAAAATAAAACAAACAAAAAATAATATTTAAAGTTAAGATTCAAAAACTTGCGTTTTTACTGATGTCGTTTCGATTTTGTTGATGTTGATTGCCGTTGTTGTTGTTGTTTTATTTTGTAATTGCTTGTATTGATACTGTTTTATGTAATATTCAGTATCAGCTGTATGATTATATACGCTGCTTGACCTTGATGTTATGGTTGGCCTTGTTACGTTGCTGTTATAGTTGTATGTAATCCGTCGTTATTTGTGCTCCGTGTCTTCTTAATATTTAACACAATAACCTCACAAATGACACTTGTTGAATGCGTCTTGGATTTATGTTTTTTTTATTTTTTAAAACCAAAACGTTTCGTTGGTGTAATAGGTGCGAAAAAAAAAATAAAAATAAAACGTTAGCAGTATCGATTGTTACTTGTATTTACTTAACAAGCGGTACTCACCAAGTGGCCGGTGCGTTTGTTCGCACCCGGCCTTATTTATTGTCTGACGGAATAAACTCGTTTTTAATGCGCCGTTCCGTGTCCTTATAAGTGTATATAGCACGTTTAAAAAAAAAAAAATCTGCTTCGTTTTACCGTTGATTGCAATTGAAAATGTGTGGTGTTGTTTTTTTTATTTTTTAAAACTGACTCCTGATATGTATGTGCGCTTGTATTATTAAATTGATGCGTTGCTTGAGTATTTTTAAATATGGTTGTTGTTGACTCCAATTTACATATTTATGTGTATGCGCGTGTTTTTTTTGTAATACGTATTCGTCGTTTTATATGTTAATTTTCATGGAACAAAAATCAAACAAAAAAAAAAAATATATATTTGAGGGTGTGAGGAGTATTGTTTTTGTTTTATTTTAAAATTACATGAAATGATTTACTCACCCACTGACCGGTGCGCGATTTTCCACCCGGCCGATCTATATATATAAATCTATATACTGTATATAAACTATTTCTTTATTTTGTAAATTCAGCTTTAAAAATGTTGTGTGGTAATTTTTTTTTGTTTGTGTTCGCTATTTTATGTTGTATGAGCCGTAAATACGGTCGTCGGTGGTCACCACTTATGACGCGTACACTTTAATGTTCAAATAAAACGCCATATTTTTTAGAAAAATTTTAATCCACATGAAACTACTTATTACATAATAACTAATTACACTTTAGGTAAAAAAGAAAGAAAATACTCTTCACCACTGTAGCACACTATTTTTATATTGTTTTATGTTTTTGTTTGGTCAAATAAATCGCGAGCAAATTACTAAAATAAATGAAACTGGAAAACGTCCCCGATGTTGTTCTCTACGATAGCAAAACGATTGTGTCATTTTTTTATTTCCTTTTTCGCGCGAGATTTTTGACTTGTGTATATTTTTAAAGAATGAAGTGTGTTGCGTTGGTGAACAAGGTGCGTTCATGTACATGCGTGTGAATATGGGTGCGCGAATTGTGGCGAAGAACGAGTGATGAATATTTATGTAAATGATTGAATTGTATTGTATGATTAAATATTTGAATTGAATTGTGAGTGAGTCGCCACAGCTCCAAAGTCCCATGAATTAATTTTCAACGAATTAACTAAATTTCATAAATATTTGTATATACATAAATTATAAACAGAAATATATAATTGCAGAAAGTATACGGTTTCTCCACTGTTCGTTAAGAACGATATTTTTGAATTTGTTGTGAATTCATTATGAATAACACTTCGAGAACTAACACTCGTATATAATATTGAACTATTCTCTTTAACTCACAACCTATCTACATATATATAATAAATTCATGCTTACTGATATAAAATTCGCTAAATCAAACCGACTAAATGACAAATGAAATAATTGGGTTTTCTGAATTCGAAAATGTCTATTGCGTTAAAGGTAAGTTTTTCAGTTCTTAATTTGTAATTTATTACCTTAGGCGACTATTAAGTGAACTAGCCCACTGTGTTCTCTGAGATTTCGACGCCCAAGGCACCAAAAACATAGACCAAATGACCAACAGCAGAAAAAAAAGGCTAAACTTACGAAACTTTTAATGCAACTTGCTTTAAAATTTAATACTTCTAAAATATTTTATTAATGCAGTCTTTGATAAATTTTAATGCAGTTGATTGACGGTTCTTTTACAAGTTACTTTACATTTTAATGGAATGTTGCACTAAAATTTAATATTTTTAATGAAAGTTTTGTACTATTTTGTAATACAGCCTTCCACTGGACTTACACTGTGATGCAATTTACATTACATAAGCAATATTTTTTGAACTCTGTAGGTCGTTTAGTTGTCCGGGGTAGAGAAATAAAGAAAAATATAAAATTATATATGTAAGTTAGAAATGATGAATTTCTTTGGCTCTTATGGTTGTTTTCAATCTGTTACTATAACCACATATGTATGTGGTATAACCGGTAGCGTCCAGAGGCATACCCAGAATTTCATTAAGGGGTGGGATTTAAAAGAAAAAGCAAAACCAAGTCAGCCAATATATTGATTATATCGAGGACGTTACAATAGATTTAGTCGCCTTGATTGTTAAAATAGTTCGTCAAAAATTTCATCAATAAAATATTACATTAATACTAGTATCACGATAAAAGTAAAATTAATTATTTTAATTAATTATTGTGACGTCGAAAATAAGTGATACGTTGAAGCTGTCTTATCTGCATTGGCGAGTTCCATCATCTCTATCTTTATATGTAAGCAAATGGGGCGGGAATTATCAAATTTAAATTTTGGTTAACTAAATGTAAGCTAGTTTGATTTAAATTGCGTATGGTTTTCAATATTGAAGTTTGTTTGCCATACAATTTCAAACCCTCTTTTAGGATTTCATGTTATAATAGGTGAATTGCGCTTGTTTTATATATAAATAGGGGCTTTGCTCAACTCCGCAGCTGCTTCGCAGCCCTTAAACCTTGCAGCTAATTTTGAAAATAATCGATTCAATTCGGTTTTTTCTTAATAATAGGTTGGTTAATTTTCTTTGATAAAGTTTCAAGAGCGTATTATTCTGCGTGTGTAAGGCAGTCTATACCGTGTTGCGAATTCGTCCTAATTAACCATTAAATAATATTGGCATGCAACAGACCCATATAATACTGGATCTTGGTTGTATTACCAAGTGAATATTGCCTCAATTATTTCCTTCCATTTTGGATTCGTAGCAATAGTTATGAAAAGGTCGTGTCATACTTACGATGAAAGGCTCTTGATTTTTTCATCTATAAGCGAATAAATAAAAGTGTTTCGCTTTCAATGTTAGCATACCAGTTCACAATATACTACTGGAATAACCCTTCACTTTAAGCCAAATGATCCATTTCTTTTGTGGGGTTTCTCTTTTATATTTAGAAGTTATATCCATCTTCTGCGTAACGATAAATTTCAATAAATGTTTTCTTGTTATTTCGAGAATTTTAAATAATATCACTCTTTTCGAAATTTTCAACAACAACTAAAACAGCTAGATCATTGCACGTTAGAACATTAAATCGCTCTCTTCGGCTATATTTTTGTTTCTGATCTACAAGAATTCTTATTTTAAATTAATCACATAGCCCTCTCTCGCAATTTAATATTATCGTTTAGGAATTAAATTCGTGTAACATTTTTACAGGTCGAAAACAACATTTTTATCAACAGCATGAATACAATGACACCTTGAAACAGGTTGTGTCGTGATCTTCAACAAAATCGGGTGTTGCCAATAATGATCCGGTAATGCGGTATATTTGACCGTGGACTATAAAACTCGGCCTAAACTTTCTATATTGACTCAGAGAGAGCCTGAAATGGTTGTCGGGCACACAATAATTAGTTCGTTTTTTTATTCGCTGAAATGAAGCTCTCCGATCAAACGAACTTGGTGTTATCCTTTGCTGTCATCAAAATGTTAAAAACAGCCGCATTTCTTGGCCGAGTCAGATGAATGTTACATTGAAAACAACAACAAAAATTGGACAAATTTTTTTATTTTTTTTTATTTTTTTCAAAATTATCATCCGAATTGCACTTTGCATTTGTTTTGTCACAACATGAGTTTTGCTTGGAAAATATCCAGCAATAGAACCTGGAACCTTGAAATTTAACGTTAAACCTATGGCGCTGAATTTTATAAAAGAAACTCCGCAGTCAATTCGGAGGAGTAGTTTTTGAGTTATGTCCGGACATAGTTACAAACGTACAATACGTGCGTTACTAATCGTCTTCTAATATTTATCATACCCAGATTCTGTATTTGTCAAAATGCATTTCAAACTACATAGAAATTTCTTGCTATTCAACAATACGATGAAGCGTTTGTTCGTTACCAGCCACTAGTAATCGAAGATTTATTAGAGCTGGTAGTGAACAGTCATTCTAACAAAAAATTATCAGAATACTTAGCAAATGTTTAAATTCGTATCTAATTTCACCTATACTGTATTTTTTTAAGTTATCGGCCTTGGTTACTTAGTGTTGAGAATGATTTGCGAGACCCTGGAATACGAATAACAATTTTTCAAGAATAACCCAAATTCAAATTTGTTATAAATTTCTTATTGTTTCAAATAACTTCTCAAAATTAAATGAAAATGAGAGGTTATTTAATTGGACACTTAAATTGAATAAGTTCAATTAATATTACCAATCTTTAATTAATCTAAGAAATTATTGAAGCATTTGATTTTGGTTATAATTTGATAGATATGTAAACTCTTTCTTAAATTGGATCAAAAGTCAAAATTTTCCGAATTTAAAATTTCAATGTTGAAACAAATGTTTCGGGAATTTTAAAATATGTGAATATTTTAATGCCCTTGTGCAGATGGATTTTAACGAATTGGTTACATTTTGTAAATGATTCAAAGTTTTTCAATATAAATATGGCTAATTTTTTGGAAATCAAATTAAAAATTAGGTTGGTCAGCAAGATACAATTGAAGTTCATTGAATATTTCCTGAATTTTGAAAATCTCTTAGGTTTGAGTTGTTTTTCTTAACAAAATTGATAATGAGATCATTTCATACGACAAAAGGCATTGGAAATAAAAAAAAAATCATTTGCAGTCTAATTGTAATAGTTGTGTTTTGTTAAATAGAATTAAGCATTACTAAATATTCACCGCCGCCCCATCTCATCTACATTACAATTTGAAACAATCGTTCGCGTCATGCGGTAACTGTTCTGGAAGTATTGTAATTGTTTTTTTTGCTTAAACAATTATGCAAACATAACTGTATATAAACCAATTATAGACATCATTGATACATTATTCAATACTATAAGAACTAGGAACAAAATATTTATCCAAACCCACAGTATAATTTATAGTAACTTACAAATTGTGGTTTAAAATTTTTTCAATGGAATTTACAAATGAATAATACGCATAAATACGTGATAAATTTTCAATAAAAAAAAAATGCTTAACCACAGAATTACACTAAATGATTAAAAATAACTGTAACTATGGTCGTGTTCTTAATTTCAATTAAGAAAATAAATATTTATATACTAAAGTTGATATATTGCTTCAGGGCAAAAAATGCACCTATTTACTATTGTCATACTCTCGAATACATTCAAGTTCGTCGAGGGCTCGCACCAACCCCGTGTTTGAATATGAGAAGAACTTCAGGGGCAGCTGCGCCAATCAGACCCGGATCTGCTAATTATCACACGATTACAAACTCAACAACTCACTGAGAAAATCATAGCAAAATACTTACACACATATGTTATTATTATTATTATTTATTTATTTATCTAAATTTTAATTTTTTACATTATGATAAATTATAATTAATGAACACGTATAATAAGCGTAAAAAGGTAAAAAATCCTGGGGGATTCTGTGCCGAAAGAACGAAAGAATCGAATCCACCAATAAACAATTTTCTGTTGCACACATAAATCAAGTAACCTAGTTGCACATCACCCATCCCAACATGATAAACCATATTCCAATTTAGACGTAACCAGTGCATGGTAGATAATTTATAGCACAGGAACATGGCAAAAATCACGCAGGAGATAGAAAATTCTTGAAGCAGATGACAAGTAACGTCTTAAAGAAGAGACATGAATCTTCCAACTGAGATTACCGTCCAAATGAACCCCAAGATATTTAAACTCGTTGACTAATTCAATGTTAATACCCTCAGAATGATACCCAGTAGATGCACAGTTGGAAATATTATGATAAATTAACTGATTAACATTTGCTGCTGATGTTGCGCCAGTCAATTTGAACAACATATATTTTGTTTTATCACTTAGAATTAAACAATGCTTATCAAACCATACATGTAAGACTTTAAGGTCAGAATTAATCATAGAAATGACGTCATTAGGGGATTTACCAGTGTAAGCTAAAGCTATGTCATCGTTAAACCTAGTATAAAGACCATGCAGAAATAGCAGAGGGCCCAATACTGAGCCTTGCGGAACACCAACGTCCACAATTTTTGGTTCACTTAAAGTGTTATTAATTTTAACTCGAACCGATCCGTTGCCAAGGTAAGACGCGAACCACTTGTTAGCAACTCCCCTAAAACCAATATCATATAGAATATTCAGAAGCATTTTATGGTCAACCATATCAAAGGCTTTAGCAGCATCAATAAATAAACCAGCACAAGCTTTACCAAAGTTCAGTCCGCTGTGAATTTTGTTCAAAAATTCCAACAAGGCCGATTCGCTACTCCTGCCTTGACGGAATCCATGTTGATGATTACTTAATAAATTATTCTGATCTAAAAAAAAAATGACTCTGTTTTTCACTGCCTTCTCTAAAATTTTCAAAATTACTGGCTGCAAGGCTATAGGTCTATAATGGCGTTTATCATTACGATTGCCTTCAATATTTAATTGTAATCTTGATTTTGCGAATATTAACCAACCGGCCTAAATTTTTTGTAATTTAGGTTATTTTCAAGATAAATATACCTTGCTAAATTGTTCAGTTTGACTTAATTTGGAATTCTTAGGACCTTATTGCAAAGGCAAAAATAGGCTGCTCTGGCTTTTGCAACACAGCTTATCATTATGGTTGTGAAAAGTTTTGGCTTCATCTACCCAGTCTGGACCCTCAAACTACCGAGGGTGATGTTTTCGCTCTCAATATTAAGTGTTAGCGAACCAGTTTCTAAAACGAAAGAAAACTTAGGATCTGGAACATTTATGTTGGGGATAAACGAACATCTTCTAGATAATCTTCTAGAGTTTCTAATACGTAAGTGATTTTAGGAAAGCTATTCCTCAAATGTTAAATTTCGGAACAAACTGTAGGCAATGGAGGAGGTGTGTTGATCATTGTGAAGAATTCACTTTCGAGTGAGGTTTTAGCATGTCATCTGGTATGTGACAGTGTGACTATACATATTAAAGCCGGTATTTCATTTATCTTCGTGATTGCTGTATATTCATATGCTCTGTGGATGAGCCTTAGAAGTTCATCTGGAACGTATTGGCTTTTTTAAATCTGTGATATCTTCAGTACTTGTTGATGAACAACTCATGACTATTGGTGATTTCAATCTTCTGGACATTGTTTAGTTTAACGTTGATGGTTTTTGATGCCCTGGTCTAACGGTCAAAAAGCATTAGCTGTCACCGATTAATTTGCTGGTATAACAATAAAACAGTTGAACCAGGTAAGCAACAGTTGAGGAAATTTTTTGGATCTGGTGTTTCCATCTGATGTATTCGGATATTTCTTCAAGTGGTGTGTTTAATGGATGTAGGGCTTCTACCATGCTCTAATTATGATAAATAGAACATTTTTCATGAAAAATGCAATACTAATTTTCCTTTGATTTCTTTAAACGAATTTCTTGTCAATTCTGATTAGGAGTTCCTTAGGCGTGGAGAAAATTTGAACAAAGCCGTTTTATTGTTCAATGGACTACTCAAAACTGGCGTTGAAATGTATGTGCCTTTAATTAAAGATGAACCTGAGTTTCGTGAACCTCGGAACAATATGGATCTGTTGCGCCTCCAAAATCGGCGTAACAAATTTCATATATTTTTTAGACTAGGTTTTACTATAGATTCAACGCTGCTCGAGACGAAGTTTAAATTGGTTACTAAATAATAACAACATTTTGCAGATTGGAGTAGATTTGACACCAAATCGAAGAAAGCTGTGAAATTTTCTCCGCGACGTCATATTCATCACATAAAATGTCTTCAGTTGCTTGTAATCGTACCGGATTTAATTACTATAAATTTACTGAAATGGGGTTGGTGATTGCATATCTCATCTTGATGTAAATAAGCCCTTATTGGTCATGATGGCATTCCACTCAACTTTATTAAAAATTGAGCTGAAAGTTTAACTCTTTCGCTGACTCAAATCTTTAATGAAAGCATTCGGACTGGGATTTTTCCTGACCCCTGGAAAGTATATTTCATTCGCCTGTTATACACAGTACATACCCTTTTTAGAAACGATGGCTTTCGTTCAGTTCCTTTTTTCCGGTAGTTTGGTTTCGTACTGATAAAAAATGGTCTACTCATCTCAGCAGGTAGCTACGACCAACACCAAACTACAAAAATACAATTCTTACTTTAAATGTCTAGCATCAAGTAAGACCATACTGACTTAGCGAATTATATTCAGCAAATCTAAAACTTCAAGGAAAACTCTCATTGTCTGTGTATTTATAAGCCTACACTAATATAATTTAGAAAATTGTCGGCTTTTTTATAGACAAATATATTTGTCTATAAAAAAGCCGAAAAAATCATATTGATTACAGACAAATTTCAAAATTTCTAAATACATTGTATTGTACTTAGGTGATGTTATTCCATTTATGAATATCAAAAATGTCAAACTATTTAAAATGTCAACTTACTGGGTTTTGAGCTTGTGGTTAAGATAAAAGTTTATGTAAGTTTGGAAAATTGTGGTAGGTTATGTAGGTTTGGAAAATTATGGTGTGAACAGAAGTATTTTGAACTCGCTTTGCATAGGGTGAAGGATGTTTCAAATTACACTTATTTTTATTTTTAATTAATTCTATAATTTTTAATCTTCTCTTAATTCTATACGAATTCGTTTTTTCTTCTATTTTTTTTACTATTTATCAAAATTCAATTCGGTAAAACATTTCATAAGCCTTCATGTGAATGCCAAATTTTTAAATTTGTGCCGAGTGTAAACATTGAGATTGCTGGTTCTTTAGCAATCCAAAAGCTAAAACCTGGCTGAAACTAATCGGCCCCGAACCAATTAATATTGGTAAGAAAACGAACATAAAGTGGTTTACAGCTTCAAAATGTCGTCGGGCAAAATCCTTTATAGGTAATCAAATTTTGCTTAGTCTTTTAAAAGGGGCTAACTACTAAGAGTCCAGCACCCGAATTCTGGTTCAATGACAAATGAGAATGACAAATGACTTTATTTTTTATTTCGCCTACTCTAAATAAAAATGCAACCGACTAGTTGAAATAAAAAATCATGTCATTTCTCATTATCATTTGTCATTGAACCGAAATTCGGGCACTGGGCGCGACTTTTTCGCGTTGATTTCCTTTTTAAGGTTCACCTGCAATGCATGTCCTAGCGTAAGAACGCTTCGTCTTTTGAAATAGTCTGGTGCAAGTGTTTAACTCGATATCGTAAAAGCCTTGCCTCAAAATCCTTCAGATTATTTAGAATGCTGTAAGCGTTTCTGTATTTTAATAGAATCTCCATTATGCACTAGGGAGCTTTTGCGAAATTAAGTGCAGAATCTTTGTGGGTTCCAACAAATTTTAATAAATAAATCCTTTGAAATGAGAGCAGTAGTGAAATCATGAAATCCGGTCGGAAAAGACGGTCATTTATAAAATGTCACCGTTAGCTAACTCGGCCAGAAATGAAATGATATGCGGTCGGTAAAAATATTGGCCAAATTTTCATTCAGTATATAATTTTGTAAGTTGCTGTATGTTTTGCTATGAAGTTGTCAAAATAAATAAAAATAACAAACTTGTGTTTCTTTTATATTTGTATTAAAATGGTCCTTAACAGGCATTGAATCCCGTAATCATTATAATTCTTCAAGTCCCGCGTGCCTAATTGTCTAAAAAATTTAGTTTATTTAGTATCTAATTTTTATTTTATTTGCATCTTTATCCAATTCATTCATAAAATCAGCCATTACGTTTTTTTCTAAATGACATTCATTTGTTAAAATATTTAAATATAATAGAATAGAATAACCAAAATAGAAGAAATGCTATTTCCTTTTTTCTATTCTCGCTATTTTTCACCAGGATCGTCTGATTCGCAAAAATACAAAATGAAATATAAACTAGAAGGCTGGGAGAGAACTATAGATTGTTTGCTCATTATTTAAATCAAATCCGAATCTTGTGTATGTAGTTCCAAAATCGTATCGTATTCAGAAGTAGCCGTCAGATTTGCTTCACAGGTTTAATTCTTTCGTTGTTCATTATTTTGATTGCCTCTAGTTTCACTAGTCTCCTAGGAGAACACGTCTGTCTGAACCATTTACAGCATGTTGTTTTTTCGCTGTTTTGTTTTGTTATGAAAGGAGAGGGCAGAAAGCGGTGGCATAATTTTCATTTAAGCATGAATAGCTTGACAAACAAATCATATTGCATCAATTCCATGAGAGTTCCACTAAATTCCGATTTTAATTAAAACCATAAAATATTAAGCCATTCATTTAAATTAAACTTCATATTAATTTGTTTTTCTAGTTTCACAACTTTATGACATGCTGTTATAGAGAACATATCGTCGCTACGGTCGCAAACTATCGAATGTGAAAAAATTAATTTTCATATTCGCTACCTAGCTCTAGGATTGAGCATACAGTGGCAAATCGCTGATTTTTTTAACTTCCACAGGATAATTTCCCCAATGTCAAATTATCGAATATTTTTTGTCATTCTGAAAAGGTCATTTGCACATTCGATAGTTTTCGAGAAAATACTATAAAAAAGGTGCATTTTTGGCCAACCCTGTTTAGACATGAATTAAATTTAACGAAATTCAAATTAAGTTATTTTTTTATTTTTTATTAACCTGTGTCTTAAATTTTTGCATGGCATGGTAACCGATTGATTATTGTTATAAATCTTAATTAATTTTTATTTGTTTTGTCTTTAACATTCAACTTAATTTGATTAGTTTTATAGGATTATTGTATACAGACGCAATTTATTAAACAGTTGCTAAGAGTTTGGTTAGTTAATTGACTGGTGGGAGCTTGCTGGGTAGTAGGTTCATATTTATTTTGTTTTTGAAACCCCTTTTGAAATCTGTTATGATCGTATTAACTACAATAATAATACCGAGAAAATCTGGTAAGACAAATTGATCATACACACTAAAATGCAAGCATATACATATTTGTACATATTCGTCGTCATATTTCTTTGAAAAATTTTATATTAATGTTAATTAATGAATAATATAATTCTACATTTATCGGAATTTTAACAATAAAAAGGTCAAGCTCGACTTAAGTCGTTACGATTTACGTCATTTTTCTCTAACGACGTCAAACAATTTTTTATTAGATATTAATCGCCGAGTCTAAAGCAGTTAGAAGAGAGATGCTAAGCACGTTGCAGTTTTTAGTTTAATTTTTGCCGCGCTGATCAAATACATATCGAATCGTTTTGTTTTTTTGTATGTGAACACAAATTTGGTTGTCGTCCGGTTAATTTGTTAGAATTATGTCAGTTTTTAAATTGTTAAACGAAATATCACAAATATTCATTATAAATAAATGTTTTTAGTTAATCTTTACTTACAAATCAAATTCCCGATTTGTATAGGACGACATACATTATATACCTATAAATTTATTATACTCTAACAGAAGCCTGAATATTAAACTTTCATACTTTGTATTAATTTAAACTCATTACAAGTTTTAAAAATTTAAAAATATTTTGCTGTTTTAAATAAATTCTGACACTTGGACAAACATAGATATACTATATTCTATGTATAAAATTAGATTTTTTCAAATGAGTCATTCAAAGTTGTCATTAATATTGGGGTAATTTCATAAATTTTTTCGCAAGAGCCCTACTGCTAGAATCTCTATTATTTGGTATAATAGAAATAACGTCCTTGTTTCAAGCGAAATTCTTTAATTTGTCAATTTTCTAATTTTTTTTGCGAGAGCCCTACGACTCATATCAAAATCGCATTTCAAAAATAAACTTTCGCTCTAGAATGAACTTCGAATACGTTCTTTCGGACGACGGATTGAAAAAGTCAAAATGGCATTGTTCTTCAAATCAAAAAACAAGCTGTCGGGGTCGTTTACATGTAAGTAGTGATTCAATTATATGGATTAATGAGGAATACATCCACCCAACAGACGCAGCAAGAGCTGAATCTCAAAAACAAATATGTAGAAAACATCAGGAATTCTGCTCAGAATTCGTTTGTTGGTAGTACTCAACAGCTTATTTCAAACGAGACCTTTAGTGTTACGTTACACTTAATATCAACGTATCGAAGTTTCAAGATATCTGACCGTTTTTGGTATTTGGCTGATGGAACATTATTTTTGTTATTTGACAGTGGTCAAATGATGAACAACAATTAACCCATTTGAAAATATTGAAAATTATTTCCATTTTTGCCAGACATTTTATATAAATATATGTTCTCATGGATTCAAGTCTCAATACGACACTGGTGCTCGTTCATCCCGATAAAGTAGAAAAAATATTCAACGTATTTAAACGTTGTTAGAGCTAATTATTATTATATTATTCCGAAAGAGTTGTTAAGCTATTTTAAGCAAAATCAGCTCTGCGGTAGGAATTTACCATTCCAATATTTTCCGTTTTATTGAAAGCCTAAAAACGGAGCATTCATAAAATATGAAATGATAGGCACACAAATGGTTAGTTAGAGAAGGGTTACGGCAAACCCGGTGAATAAAGCAAAGTGGCACCGCTGATTTAATCAGTGTGAACTAAATGAAATAGGGCGGTTCTATTAGGCATTTTGGCTGTAAAATCTGGCGCTATTCTTACTGTAAAATCATAGCAGCTTGAAAGACGGTAGCACGTCTTTTTGAGGGCTTCTTCCTTGCACGCCCTTTAGAAAATATCATTCGAATCTGTTTACTGCTTTTATAGTTTTTGTTTCCTATAAACATCACATAACCAAACTCAGCAAACGCATAAGCAATACTAAACATAGCATTGACGAGTGGTAAAGTGATTTCAGTGCCAGCTCTCATAAAATTTTCGCAGCTCCATTTTGATAAAAAATAAGTGACAGCTAATTATTCAGTGCAACGCTCATAGCAATGAATGAAAATATTGAACAGGTAAATATTATTGTAATCTATTCAAATTGTGTTGATTGTAATATTAAATAATTGCAATATGTACTTTAAAGTGTATTTGTTTTTAATTTGATTGAATAGTTGTAATTATATTTCTAAAAGTGTTATAAAACTTCGTAAGAACATTGATAATTTCCGGCTGTGTGAACGTCATTGTTTACAAATTAGACTTTTGTGATAAATATTATGTTTATAAATATTATTTTAGCAATTAAAAATGTAATAGTTACAACATTTTCATAGTATGTAATTGTAATTTAAAGTATGGTTATTGTAAATCTATGCTCATATTTTCGATTATACATATGTAGTATGTATTGTTAAAAATATTGTAAAAGTGAATAAAAAAAAATGTGAAATTTGAGGATAGATTAAACTAAATGTGTAGAAATAAATTTTGCTAATATGTAATTGATTAGAAATTTGATTTTGATTTAAAATTGTTAATGATTAAATTAAATTTTCGATATTTTATTTTATAAATTTTGGTGAAAATGGATGCAAACAACAATAATCAAAGCAACATTGATAGCCAAAACATAAATATTTCTGTTTGTGATATAGCTGACTAATTTGGGGATGCTAAAAGACCCTTACGTGAAGGAGAAGAAATTTTAAACGCTGGTTGGATCTATGCATTGGGAGTCGCGCCTCTCCAGCAAAAGGTCGCGTAATTCGCCTGGTTATTCAAACATCAGCCATGTTAGATTCTCCCCATGAGATTAAACTGGACAACTTAGACAAGCGTACCTGCCACTGTAAATGTGTCTGCTCATGTAAAGCCGGGAATGGCGAAAAATGCAAAAATGCAAGCTTCATGCTTACTGAGCATTTTCCGGTAATTTAAAAAGCATATATTATGTAACAAAATCATTTTAATCGTAACTTTTTCTATTTTAGAGCACCTCGTCTAGAAGCAGAGCACTCTGTATTTTATAGAGCCGTAATCAAAAAATCAGAGCTTTTATAAGGGAATTAGAAACGAGAAAAAAACGAAACTTTTCATAGTAAAACACACAAAACATATGGGAAATCACTTTTTTTCCTAAGACAAATTTTTAAATGAAAACGTTACAAATTCTTAATTATGATTTCTGAAATACTTTCATAAATGTTTGAATTTCAATATATATGAATATCGTTTAAGTAAATCGTTTTCATTTTCTTGTAATAATTGATTTATTTAAACCAAAATATTAAAAAAAATTCATAACAACAACATTCTGGTCAAATTGAAATAAAAGCTTACTACGATTTGTTTGCTCATTAAGTCAATATACATTATATAGATGGCAGTGATGGCCGTAAAAATTTGGAAAAATCGAACCAAAAATTACCACCTGGGGAAATTTCAAGTTCAAAAATTGTAGGAAAAGCAAAACAAATTCACAAAATATAGGAACGTGTGATAATTTTGTGAATAAATAATTTTTTTTCGTATTTTTCTGTTAACTTTTTAGACATCTTACGTACACTAGTAAAACTAAAGATAAATTTAGCAAGTATTATTTTAATTCGTCAGAGCCAACTTTGATGTATTTTTCAAAATGAAAGTTCGAAAAAATATATTTTAGAAACAATTTAATTTTAATATTTCTGCAATTAATATTTACTTAATACCAATATGGCCTTCTTGTATATTGTTCATAAAGATATGTAGAAAACTTTTATATAAACATTTTATAATATTTTTGCTTTTTTCATTGAAAAACTTGAAGCTAAAAAACAACATTTTTACTATGGATTCCAATGGAAATCAGTGAAAAGTTATACCACTAAAAAAGCTTCTAAAAAATATGTCATTAAGATTATGGCTCTATACTCTAGAAGGCTCTGCTAGAAGGCATCAGATGTACCGAGCTTAAGCAGAAATGGGGCAAGCTTTCGAAATCTGTTTCGGTGCAATATAGTGCGGATACTGTGAAGAATATGTGCCATGTCCTCGAAACAGATCAGACAAAACCCGAAGAGGCTCCAACAGCAGAACAGAATCTGCTACTCTTATCAATGTATATTAAAAGTAAGTAGGCCCTAATCACACCAATAATAAAAACCAATAACCAATATAATTTATAATATTTATAGCTGCTTCTAAATCTGAATTAGCTAAGACGAAGGCGGCGTATAGGTCAGAACTTCACACTACAAAAGCGATTGTTTGTGATAATAACGACGAGCTGTACAACCAACTTATATGCCACGATGCTTTAAAAATGTTTGTGCCTTTTTCACAAAACTTTATCGACGATACGACGCCAATTCAATATGCCAATCAAGTTGTTAAAAGTGGAGGCACTAGCCATATGCAAGTCAACAATTAAAAATCAAGTGCGCAATGGCTCGTAGAGCGAAAAATCCGGATAACAGGAAGTATGTCCTACAATTTATTTACATATGCCTCCAACAAAAACCCCAATTGAAACCGTAAGTTAAAATCCATTTACAATGGAAATTTTGCCAGTAATGATGCAACTAGATACGGCCAGTTTGCTGAAAAACTTGCTAAGCAAGCTTTTAGTAAACATAATAAAATTGTTGAAGCAGGGCTAATCATTTCGCCCGATCTTCCATTTCTTGGGGTAAGCCCGGATGGATTTTTTTCACCGGTGAAGAATGGAAGCTGTTGGAAATAAAATGTCACGTAAAGAGGAAATTTTTAATAGCTGATGACTTACTTCCAACTTTACCTTATTTGATCTTAAATGAGCGTAATGAATACCAGCTTAAACAGAAGCATGAATATTATGGACAAATACAACTTGGCCTTGCATTGTCAAATTTAACGGAGTGTGATTTACTAATATACAGCAGCTGTGATAATACGTATAAATTAATAAGAGTTCCAAAGAACTTGTGTGTGTTTTTAGAAACGTATATAAAGACTCTAATAAAAGTTTATTTTAAAAACGTCGTACCATATTTATTTGCATAACTAAAAATAAGAATTAATCCTGAATTTTTGGCTGTTGTTTTGTTAACAAATGTATAGTTTTTATTATTATTTTGTGATACTCTATGTACTTATATTACATGTTCTGTGATACTCTATGTACTTATATTAAGAATAACATGAACTTTTGTTTGTTTACATATTTTTATGTTTTAAGAATAATGAAAATAGCTGAATTTTAAGACTGAAATATCGATTTAGCAATTTTTTCATATTTAAGGAAAAATTAAGTAATAATTAAGACTGAGAGTCAATTTTAGATTTGTTTATTTATGTGATAAGAGTAAAAAATAAAAAGACTGAATTAAATTGAGAATATTTTTTATTAATTCATCTGTTTCCCGTATTATCTAAGTAATTTACAAGAACTTGTCGTCCCTTAAAATTGGGGTACTTAAGTTGGAAATAGCACATACAATTGTTGTAATATCATCTAAATAAGGCAGTATAGACAACGAAACCTTTTCCGATAACATTTTGAATAGTTTAATCCTAGATATACGTCCTTCCACGTACACACGAGCAGCAGCTATTCGTCTATCGCTTTCAACATCAGACTTCGTTCGGCCGTGAAACAGAAATTGTGGGCGAATCATCTCAATGCCTGCTTCCGCAAGCTCATTACTGATCTTAAAACCCTTGTCTACCATCACAGCAGCTCCGCGATTCAACTTATCTAATAAATTTGTCAAATTAAATACAGCTTTATCCGATGTTCGACCGCCTACTGCTGTACTTTTAAAATTAACAAGGCCGGACGGGGAAACACCGATTAATATTTTAATTGTATGAGCACTCTTACAATGCGAGTAGGTGCATGTTCTGCAAGTCAGGCACCGAAATTGAACTGTTTTTATTTCAGTGCAATCAAGTACAGTTACTGTATTCCGAAATGTAGCAAAGCAAGTAGGCCTACTTTTCTGGTTTTCTTCATTAGATGGCTAATAAATGCAACATTCCAGTGCTTTTGAAAGAAGTTGGACGCAATCATTAAAATATTTTTTTGTGGTTTTTGAGTTTATCTTAAACAAATTGGCCGTTTGGATATTCGACATATTAGTTTTAATTCTAAACATTGTGAGTACGATCCGATGTTTCAACGATAAGCCGATGTTTGCTTTTTCGGATGGCCGAATAATTGAACGACAATTTATTATTGTGTCTAACAAATCTATAGTTGGAATTCCCGTCATTGAATTCAATTCTTTATTCGTATCAATTCTGAATGGTAAACAATTTAGTTGAAGGTCTTCAGCAACTTGAATACTTTTATGGTAAGTTAAAACACTATACTGTATATCGATGGATTGCTGTGCTATCTGATGTGGTATTCTACAAACAGTGGTATTCATATCAACAAATTCATTATCTGCGATGTTTTCAGGAACTTCCTCTAGGACACTTTGCGACCTAAATACAAATAGAGATGAAATAAAAACTAATTTAACCTACAATATACTCAATCTAGCTTACCAAATTTTAGAAATATTTCGTTGTCTTAGCCTATTGTATCTAGCCTGAATCTTTTTGGTACACTTTTTTACAACGCAAGATGATTGTCGTAAATTTTTCGTTGGAAATGCTGAGTCTAAAAGTCTGGCTTTTGGCCGTTTTGTTCTCAAAATAGGCACAATTATCTGTTCCTTCTTAAAATGACAGCTACAAATCGAAAAATATTTATGGAATGGTTTCCCCATTTTCAGTGCAATTTTCCATTTAAGAAGCCTCATTCGGTCGTTCAAAATATATGATGTTCCCGGCTTTCTATAGGTATTGCATTGTGGAACACCACAATATTGTCCTCGAGAACTCATTTTGCTTTTGACAGATAAATCTGAAAAAATTGTCTACACAACATAAAAAACAATAAAACAAACAATTAAATAATAACACGAATAAATATTATAAGAGTTCTCTTACACTTTTTATTCTTTTTTCAAATATTTTCACTGATTTTAACAATTTAAAACTTTATTCATTTAATAACTAATCATTTGTCTTGAAATTTTGGAATGAAGTTTGACATAAATTGGAGAGTTTGTATCAAAATCGAGCTTCACGAAAAATCCGGTAGACGTCATGTTACCTATCGTCAATACCGATTAAACAATTTTAAAACTATTATTTTGTTATGTATCAATGCGTACGTGCCATTTTCACAGCTCACTAAGACGTATAATATTTAATTTTTAAATTAAGCGTTTACCTTCTCTTTGTTTCAAATGTGTCTCCATTTCACTTTTTTGAGTCACTTACACTACATATGCATAATTTTTGTGCCTTGCCATTTTAATATGACGGTAATTGTAATTCGAATTATATAGCATGTATGCAAGTTCGGTGCATTTTGTATTGGTTTTTCTCGTATATAATTTGCGATTTCATTCGTACCGGATTTTCCGTCCCTTTTTTATATGAAATTTTTCACTTACCCCCGCTAAAGACGTTTTCACATCAAAAAGCGGCTCCCGATAACGCTCCTTATAAACAGGAAGTGCCAAATATTTTGTATATCAACTTTTCGCTAAACAATCGAATTAAAAATGATAGTTTGATGTTAAATAAATTTAGTTTGCTAATAAATAGCGCGTCAATAGTAGCTATCGGGAGCGAATAAAAAAACACATGTAATGTACATATGTATATGCACATATTTCGCTTCTCTTCTTTTCTGTTTTTGTATGTTTATCACACAACACTTTTTCGTATGTTCACTGACGACTTCTTGACAGAAAATATCCAGATATTTTGGACAAATTTTACCCGCGCTAACTTCACTTTAAGAAAATTAAACACAATAAAGTGAACGCCTCTTTTTTTAGTTGGTATATTATTTGGATAGTTCGGTATTTTAAATATCAAATAAATTTCCATGTGAAAACATAATTCAAAAACGATAGTGTCTAAAGTTTTTTCAATCATCATGATTCATCCGATAATTAAAAATTACCCTAAAGTCACGGAAAACTACACCGACGCTCAATTTAAAAGCCATTTTCGTTTATCGAGAAAAACGCTGCAAGTAGTTCTGGGTAAGTGAAGAAATTTCTATAATTTACTTTAGTAAAAAATTAATTTTAATACATACAATATATTTCAATAATGTTTAATGTTTTAATACGTATGTTTCAATTTTCGGTTAACTACACAGCATATTGTGCCCGGAACAATAAGGAATTTATTCAGCTGACGCTAAAAATTAACATTTATATGTTTGGTATTTGGCGACTAAAGAAACCTTTAGGCAAGTTAGGGATCGATCGATTTGTGATTGCCAGGAGTCATGCCTACAAAATTATTGTAGAATTGGCAGTTTTTATGGCTAACAAGGCCAGTAAATTTATTAAATGGCCGTGACTCGAGGAGCAAAAAATAATAATTTATGGATTCGAAAAAATCAAGCAGCTAAATAATGTCGTTTGAGCTATCGATTGTACTCTCATCGAAATCTCACGGCCAAAATTAAATTAACAGCTGTATTACAACAGAAAAAAATCGACATCTTCCAAATGCAAGCGTTGTTAACCACAACCGGAAATTTTGAAGTTTTTCTGTTGGAGAAGAAAGAGCAAGATGCCAGACCGACTTCTGCAAACAGCTTTGCAACAACCAAAAAAATTCGATACTGCCTGGAGCATTTATACTTGGTGATTTAGCTTATCCTAAGACATATTCTTGGCTCGTTCCACCCTTCCAAAACAATGAAATTTTAAGTATCCATCAACAGAAATTTAGTAAGCTTCGCTCAGCTGCCACCATTGTAGTTAAACAAGCCTTATGTTTATTAAAATCCCGCTTTAGCCAAATACTAAAATGTAATAATAATAATAACCGCCTTATAGAGCTGCTAATATTAGGTGCAACTGCATAGCACAATTTGTGTATAGAGATGGATGACTTGGTTGATGTTCACTTGGAGAAATTCAACGAAAGGATGCAAATGAGATTTACTCTGCGTCAAGAGAGGGAAATAGTCTTAACAAGACAAAGTCAACATAATATAATGTGATGTAACGTTGATAGGTTATAACAAACATTTGCTACATGAAGTTATATGGAAATAGTGTCTATTTAAATTAAATTTTTATTTATTAAAATTGTGATGATTGGAAAATTTAATTAATCTAACATTTAGTTTAAAGTGAACCTCGTACCGGGCCAATAATAGTACCGCCGTATTCTCTCTAAAGTTTTAGCGATTCCTCCATGTGATGCTAATAGATCACAATGCTCTTTTTCGATCAGCTCGTTCCTTATTTTTGCAGGTGTCATTTTATTTTTAACCTTGGTTCCAGTCGGATAAATATTCGCTCATTATTTACGCAAAACGATGGAAAACTATTTGGATCCGCTTCAGAAAAGAGAAGAGAATTAAATTTGGTTATGCTCGATAAATGGTCTTATGTGGTATCGCAATAAATTCGTGACAACATATCAGGAACGTCTTTATCTTTGCCTTTTTGGTGCTTAATGGAGAATCTGTAGCCCTGTAGCATCAAACTATAACGCGCAAGTCGACCACTCAGATCTCGTTGTACCTTTATTATAGTAAAGACATGTCTTGCCAAATACTCCAGCTCAGTTACTGAATAATTTATTCAATTTCTGTGACATGTATGCTATGGCCCGTTCATTTTCTTCAGTATCTTGCGTCACATCGAATGAAGAAAGGTTGATCATAGCAAGGATTAACCAATACTGGATCTGTGCTAAGGATTGATTTTAAATTATTAAAAGCGTCTTGTGCCTCTTGAGCCCAATTCAACATTCCTTTTTGCAAGCAATCTGTTATAGGAGCTGTGATTGCTGCAAAATTGAGGATAAATCTGCGGTACCATCCAGCCATACCGAGTAATCTTCTGGTTTGTTTGACATTTTCAGGTGAAGGTAGATTTAAAATTGCGTCAATTCTACGAGGATCTGGTCTCAAGCCGTCTTCGTCTACTAGATATCCTAAATACCTTATTTCCCGCATCACAAAATTGCTCTTTTGAACGTTAATAATCAGTCCCGCTGTCCGTAACAAGTCTGCGACCAACTCTAAAAACTCGAAGTGCTGCTTCAATGTGGCGCTGATGACCAGCAAATCGTCAAGATAGACAAAACTTGGTGCATTAGCCGACATATTGATTGGGTCGCATTACACAGCCCAAACGGCATTACTCTGCATTGATAGAGTGGCCGCCCCGGTACTATAAATGCTATCTTGTCGTGTGAGGATTGCGCAAAGCGGAATTTGGCAAAAGGCGTCCTTTAAATAAAGTCCTGTTCTGTACTTCCTGTCGGAGAGTCTTCCAATAAGTCCGTCAATTATGGGTAGAGTATATACGTCTTTTTCTATTACCGAGTTAGGTTTTCGTGTGTTTAAACATAGTCTGGTCTTTCCGTTTGGTTTCCGTACAATCGTCACTGGCGAACTCCAAGCAATTTTGCTTATTTCGATCACACCAATGTGTATAATTCTGTCAATTTCTTCGTAAAGACGTTGCTGTACGGCAGGCGATATAGTTTAATTGGTGTTACGTCTTTTTATACAACAATTTCATGCTCGTACAAGTGCGTCTTTACGAGCTAATTTTTAGAAAATGAAGGAAATAGGCTTACGACTCTATCAAATTCTTTTTGTTCCAATTCAGTCAATACGTGAGAATTATTTTGGTCTTTTTCGACTATTTTTATTTCACTATTGTGGACAGTTGGCACAATGTTAAAACGCTCCCAAATATCAATCCCAAGGTATACTTCTGATTCCAAACTGGGGACAATACAAAATTTAATGTTCTCCGTTTTGGAACCAAAAGCGACAAGTAAGTTCCGTCAGCGGTTCTCATAAAGGAGTTAAGTTTACAATATTTAATTTTGTACTCACCTAAAAACTGGAGAGAATTTTTGCCTAAAACGCTTACAGAAGAATTTGAAGCAATAGTGATTTTGGCGTAAGAACGTGGATCATCTTTTACAAAATTATTGGAAATGGATGGAAAGCAACTTTTGATTAATAATTTTTTATTTTTAAAATACGAAATAGAACGATTTGATCTGTTAGAATTATGTAAATGAAAATTATGATTTTTAATATTATTGTGTGAAATGGCTAATGGTGATTTGACTGATTTTGATGGTTGGATAATACTCTGATGTTCAGTGGGTTTTGAGAAGTAAAATGGTGAACTATTCAGTTTTCTCCCGAGTGCGATCCCCTCGACATCGTCACACTCGGTCGAGAGTTTTCCTGATTGTTTTTCCGGCAGTTTTGACAATGCGGCACCAAAACAAAAGATGTCAGTGAACTCATTTAGGTAATACCGGTACCAGTGACCTATGTCTCTACAGTTCCAACATATTAAATTCAATGTTGAACACAGATGCTTCTCGTGTTAACTACATGCCACATCATTCTTTCATTAAAGAAGATAGCACAACTACGAGATTGAGGATAGTGTTTGATGCTTAATGCAAAACAACAATATTGATGCATGTATCGTTATATGATATGCAGCAAACATCGAGAAAATATTCAAGCATATCAAAATAGCCTGCGAAAATCAGGTTTTCAACAAATCCTCCGGAGGTTTGAAACAAATAAACCTATGAGCAGTTACATTTGATTGATTGATTGATTGATATGAATGCACGGCCAAGCTTATGAAGCAAGAAATCCCGTGTTAGTGATGTGGTCATTAAACTGTCACACCAACTTTATAACACAGGTGAATGCTTTCCTTACTGAAGATACCTAAGCACCATTACAACAAGGAGAGCACAATCACCCGCGATATCACATAAATGTGACAGCATCATGTCCACCCCTGGCCGGGTCCCACCGTGCACTCTTTCACACATAACAAAACCGAAGGATAGGATAGGATAGTTAGAAGTGACAGAATCGGCCCGGTTACAGACACCTAGGTATAGCCGATAGTTAGTAAATTGTTAGTAATTATATAGTAAAATAGTTAGCACAGGACAGCACAATTTCTAAACTACAGCTAATTTACTACTTCTTGATCCTGGAGGGTTGATTCAAGCTAAAATTTAATTCTGAAACTTAGGATTAATTTAATCCCTAAAATAATGATTAATTTTGGAACTATATTATATTCTGAAAATTGGATTATTTATTAACATATTAAGGAAGAGATCCCTTTAAATATTCTTTAAACTAAACTAATTAATAAACATTAATAAACAAAACACAACATAATAAAAAGATTAGCACAAGACAGCACAATCTAACTACATTATTAGATGATCATTTCTCTGGAATTCAGGGCCGGATACTCAGGACTCCCTAAATTTATAACATTATAAGATGATCATTTCTCTGGAATCCAGGGCCGGATACTCATAACTCCCTAAATCCTAAATCTAAAACAGGACTTAAAAATTATTAATGCTCTAATTATACCCCTGTCCGCCTTTCATTAATTTACCTGATAAAATAATTAAAAGAAATTTAAAATAACAACACTTATTTCCTTATTACTGTTTCTTTTATCTCCAATTAAATAATTGTTATTTACTGCTACAAGAATTAACATGAACATTAAACTATTTAAACATAAAAATTTAACTTAAAACTAATCATCAATTTCCTACCGATACAGAAAATAAAATAAATACTTATTAATTCAATTATTTTATAAAATTTATTTAAAATGATTTAAATGATAATATTACCGCACCGCAACACCTAGACTTATTAATAATTCAATTATGTACGAGTACTATAAGTATATCAAGAATCAAGAAATAAAATTAATATACAAATTCCCGGACGACTCTGAAAACTAAATAAGACTAATAACCACCATAATACCAAATTTTATTACTCAAATGAATAATTATCATAACAGGATCTTCATTATTCCCCGGGCACACATCGTACCCCCATTTTCACCTCCCCAACCGAAAGATAAGATAAGATTACTAGTTGGGACAGATTCAATCCGTTAGCAGTCACCTAAGCAATTAATAGATAATCCATTATTAGTACAATAAATGTTAAATGATAAAAGTTAAACAGGTTAGCATAAGATAGCACATTTTAACTATGTACATGATTAGATGCTCGTTCCTCAGGAATCCAATGCCAGAACTCAGGATTCTTTAAATCTATAAATCTAAATCAGGACATCAAAAATTATTATTATTATTAATGATTTACTTTTAACTAATCTTGTTGACATAATTAATATTAGTTGATTGAAAAATTCTTCCGCAAATTTGAAAACATAATTAAAACTAAATATTTATTCATTTTTTAAAACCGTCTTACACCATAATTCAACGGATTTAACTTATCAAAATGTTAGTGATATAAATGATAATATATTTAGCACACAACCATACACTTTTACACTACATGATAACAGGGTGCTTTTAGCTCCTTAAGGCCAAGCAAGAAATTATCTGCATTTCTGAAAATTCAAATTAAAATCACTCAATTATTTCTAATTTCTACATTAAACTTAAAACCAAATAAATATTAGAAAACTTTTATAATGCGATTCCTTTATTTCCTATTTAATGTTTATGAACCGCCAAACGTAATAGCATGAACACACGGACTCCTAGCCGTACATCATATAGCCTTTTACATATAACAAAATCTAGCTGAAAAATAGAATTATTGCCAAGGTCCGACTATACCCAGATACCAGCACCTAAGCTATCATCTAAAAATTAAATTAAATTAAATTAAATCAAATTAAATCAAATTAAATCAAATTAAATCAAATTAAATCAAATTAAATCAAATTAAATATTAAATATTAAATATGAAATATGACATATGACATATGAAAAATAAAACAAATTAATACATTTATAAAATTTAAAGTAAATACACATCACTCATTTCCCACGCATCCACTTACAATAAATTTACAAAGAGGACGACGAAAACCCGTCTATCCTCTTTGAGCGTCAACCTTTATACCATTCAAATCAATTTAGTACATTTAATAAATTACAATATAGTTAATAAAATAATTAAAATAAATTATATAATTAAAACTAAACTTCGATGTCCCTTATTAAAATTATTCCTACCCAAATAAGTAACCCTGTATGTATCATATATTGAGTTACCCATTCAATTTAAATTTCCTCGATTATACGAAGAATAAGAATCCTACTTGAATGGAGTACATGAGAATTTGTGTCGTACTTTTGTGTAGCTCGTAGTACATAAAGAGCACCATCAAAATCAACAAATACTCTCATAAAAATTTTCTCAATATTTGCTTATGGCTTGTTCTGTTTCATTGATATGATATTAGACAACACACAAAAACAAAACAGACTTATTCGGATTATGCAATTGAAGCCGCACTTCTTGACGGAGCGCTCCGGATCAGATCAAAATTTACTTGTGAAGCAACAACAACATTTGATCCAACATTCATTTTGGTAGTGATGTGCTAAATCGATCTTTTTTGTTCTGTTTTGTTTATTTTCTCATAGGATTTTTAACAAAAAAGATCGATCCAGCCCATCACCACATTTTTGATCACAAATGGTGATCCAAAAATAGTTGAACAATATTTCGTAGTTGAACAATATTTTGTAAAGCGACAAAGAATATAATGAATGTAGTAAGAGTATGAAGAGGCAGATTCAAAACGAAACGAGACAAAAAAAATTGAATTTAGGTGTTTGTTTGTTTTACGCATTTTTGTGTCGCTTCATGAGACATGATTCGATCCGGATCAGATCAAACGTCAAGAAATGCGGCTTGTGTATACCCATAAAAATGTATCTTTCTATATCTCAAGTGTTTGTACCGTATGGCTTATATATATAATTTCCAGTTTTGATATCACATAAATGACTTATGTAACTTAGCCACAAATAGGGAAAACCATATCAGATAAAATTAGGGGAATCGTACTACAATACTAAACTACAACCACATATAAGGAAAATTTATATTTACATATAATCTCTTATGCTCTTTGTCGGCCATATATTTTACTAATCTGTATTTGTTTTCACTAAATACACACACAATACACATCATACACTAACAGCAAACAAAATTCAATTACATATGTATAATAAAAGATACACACATTTAACTATTAAAAACTATGTATATGTATAAAAATCAATTCCCTTTATTAAATTTTCAAGAATAATTTGAGAGAATTGCACACAAAACAAAACATCAAAATCTTCTTTTGTATTAGTGACAATCCAATAAGACATGAAGATTAACTACGCAACTTAAATTGCGACAAATTTACTATTTTAAAATTTAGATTTTGTGCACAATTGTACCCATATTAAATCAAAATCAAAATGAAAATGCAATTAATTAATAAATCAAGAATTTTCATTTCTTTTATTATAAATTAAAAAAATAGCCTGCTAAATGCATCCCGGTGGATTACATTTTCCAAAATAAACTTCACTACACTCATTTTAATGTTTATTATTATTTATAATAATTAATTAATTAATTTAATTTTAATTTGTTCACCAACACAAAACATAAATATAACACTAAAACTTAAACAAAAGTAATCTTAAATTAAATTAAATTAAATTACATTACAATAAATTTACAAAGAGGACGACGAAAACACGTCTATCCTCTTTGAGCGTCAACGACTCTCCCCAAATAAACCTATGAGCAGTTACATGTAGATTAAAAACTATCACCTATGCAAGAGCTTCTGCAACTTATTTGGCTACAAAAACATTGCAACAATTAGCAGCGCAACAGGAATTAGATTAGATCATAAAAGTTTTGTGGTTACTTCTGTGAATAACAGAGATACAATCCAACAACGATCCTAGCCAATGACAACACGTGGTTTCTAATGCGAATCCTCCGTTTTTATAATAATAATATGTAATAATACAAGGTGCTTAATCAACCAAAGGGACAGCAATTCGAAGGATAATTATCAATTAGTTTACTTATTACAGGCGACTAAATAAAACTAATATGTAAAACTTGAAAGAAACGCAAAGTCCCCGAGAAGAAAATTTGGATTTCCCACCAAAAAAGCGACTCGATAAATCTTCTAGTATTAACAATAAATTAAATTTTCCCATAACAATTCTTACACTCACGAAATACTTAAGACTGTGGCGTCAAAATATCAATTAGCGCCACATTCCTCGAGAGACCGTACTTCCCTTTTGAATTAAATTTAAAATCAAAACAAAAAACATTAAAGCGATTTCGGTTGTTATAAGATTGAACATGAACATAATGAGATCTATAATATATATGTATGCATGAGTACGAGTGCATTTGAATTGAAACAACAAAAATATTGAATGAATAAAATTTTCCTTTAATTTCCCAAAACAACAAATAGATGAAAACGATAATCGAACAAAACATCTGGCGTTTGTCTCGACGATGACTCTCCCCGATGCTCGACAATTAATTTTAGAAATATATTTCTTTACTATTTTATCTTTTGAAATGATTTCGGTTTGTTTAATGTTTGTTAGTTAAGCGCGCCCCCTTCAGTAGTCTTCTTGTCTCGCATATTATTTATGTTTTTATGATTAGATGATTGAAAAAACATGCATAACTGTAATTTGTAATCGTATATTTAGACAAATCTAAATTTAAGTGATGTGACAAAAAATGTATTGTACGCCTTTGCATGTTACGAGTAAATACAAGATACATTTTACCTGTATGTGATGATTCGGACGATAAATCGTAAAACTTGTATTCAACATTGAATATTAATCCGCTAGCATTGAATCGTGTGGATCGTGATTTGGTGATATAAATATGAGATAATTGGTCACGATTTTATTTTATTTATTTTTTGTAATCCACGCTACGATTCTCGATTGATATGCATTTCATTGTCATCTTGATTAGTTTATGATTTTTAATTTCTGTTTATCAATAAAGTTTAAGTGAATTTTAATATGATTAGACTTGTGGTGATTATTAAACTTAATCGGATTTTAAGCAGATGTAATGTATTTATTAAACGTGTTTGATTAATTTGCATGCGCTGTCGGAATGATGATCTAATCGAATTATTGCATTTTGAATTGTTTATTATGATTGCAAAATGATGCCGCCCTGTTAATTTAAAAATTTAATTTATTTAATAAAATCATAAGAAATTAGAGTAGTTTGGGGGGTTCATTTCGACAAACAAAATTTTCAATAACAAATCAAACTGTTGAAATAAGCGCGATCGTTTGTGAGAAATTTGTGAGCTAGTTTTATATTGTGCTCTTCCGTATTGATAATATTTCTTTCAAAATTGTCTTAATTTTTTGAGTAGGAGCAAACGACAAGTTTGTTTTGACAAAAATTGTAAAAATCGATTATTATTGGAAGGCATCATATTTTCAAATATAGTTTAAATAATTTCCTTAAATATGGTTTAGGTCGCAGAGGTCTCCAGAGAAGGAGTTACGACATCGAACAGTCCCTCCTCTCGATCTTAGAGAGAAACTGGCAAGTGCGCCAAATAAAGAAAGCTTGTGAGGAAAATATAAAAATATGCCCAAGTGTCTTCTTGGTCGTATCTCAAGCCTTCGACAGACTATGGCACCGAGGCGTGGAATATAAATTAGAGAGAGATCTATCAAAGCCGTGTTATAAATTCTAAGGTTATATCTAGCTGATCGACACTTTCGTGTAAAACATAAACAGGAATACTCCGAACTAAAGAGAATATCAGCAGGTGTTCCACATGGAAGTGTTCTGGGGCCAATTCTATATATGCTTTGTATGCGAGACATTCTTAGCATAAAAGGAACAAACATTGTAACACTTGCGAATAATACTGCAATCTTGTAAATTGGAGACAACGTTGATGAGTCAATCAGTAAATTACCAAATGATTCATTGAGTCGTTGGACGAAGAAATGGTGCCTTCAACTCAACGAAACTAAGTCTGTGCTTATAACCTTCACCAACAAATATGTTAATTGGTTACCTGTGACCCTTGATGCTAAACTCAAGTGAAAAGAGCATGTTAAACAGAAAAAAGAAGTGTTAAACATGAAATATAGAAAAATGTATTGGCTCATAGGAAGGAACTCTGAGCTAACGTTACATGATAAACTGCCCTTATACCGGCAGATTGTGATGCCACCCTTTGTTTGCGTAACACTGATTTCGTTTGCTCGTTGGTCCGGTGCGTATGAGGGTTTGCCCAACTCTGCATTATTCTTGATTTTGTTCTCCCCTCATTGACGAACACAGATTGTTTGATTCGTTTGATTTTTCTACTGTATTGGTTGAGCGTGTGATGGTTGTTATCATCGAGAGAGCGTGACGAGCACCAAATAGTTAACATTGATTGGTTATGTTGGCTGTCCGAGCGATTATCATGTTCTTGATCTGCACTAGGACTCGTAAAATACCCGAAAATTAAGTACCCGAGTAACGGATATTGATTTATCCAAATACCCGGGTCGGGTTACCCCGTCAAGAATATTCAGTTGTATACGATATGATTATTTTAAGAAGTTTCATTTTAAAAGATAAGTAAAGCATACTGGAAAGATTATTTCTTTTATTTATTATTATTAATGTTACTAGTACATACAATTTTGTCAAACTAAATTCAGAAATTTGCTTTTAATTCAATAAAAAACCCAAGAGACATTCTACCAAATTTTGGTAGTTTCCGGACCAATTTTTTGACCTTCTTCCATAATTGCAATTTTTTGTTGAACTTTGTTCCTGAAGTTGCGGTTGGCACGGTCTTCGGTCTGAAAGTTCTCAAAATTGTTCGAGGCTTTAGAATGGAGTTATGGTAATCGTTTAGGGCAGTGGTATATTAGCGAAACGTTAACAACTGAAGCTTTATGCTTTGGATCATTATTAACATAAATGTATTTTATACGCCCATTTTTCGAGTAGAATCCTTAAAAATTTTTTTGAAGACATTTAAGCCATCTCTTTGTTCATATACCCTTTAATAAAATCCAAATTCCCTATAGATGTATAGGCGCATTACGCGTCACTCCGTTTCGTTCTGACCTTCATAGCATATGGTAGCAGTTAAATTTTTCGTTCTAGATGCTTTTTGCACTCCCGCCACACGTTTTGCTGCTTCTTATCACACTGAACCAGCATTTGTTTATTTGCATCAAAAACACCATAGTTTTCCAAAAATCAACCGTCATACATATGTTTGTATTTCCTTGCGTAATTTGACAATTTGATTCAAAGAATTCTAGACACCATCTGTTTTCGCCTCGCAACACGTGACAAATTCAGTTACTTTAAAGTAAACATCGATCATCAGTTATTGGACTTTGCTTTATACCACTAAACTCATACATCATCTTTGTTAATTCAGGTTTGGACTCTTAGAAACTTCTCGTAAAATAAATCTTTTATCCGACGAAGTAATCTTTCGCCGCCCTTTCATGCTATGCAATGTTTCTATTCTTTCTTCTTTGTTAACAGGTTAACTAAGTGTATTTTTCCGATTTCCGATAAACTATAGCCTTTTTCAGATGCAATATTTTTACCAAAGAACGAATATTTATTGAAGCATTTTTGGCTCGATTTAGAATCATTGTGTTGTTCTACATGTCAAACTAACGAAATGTGAAAAATGTCATGGAGCTCATTATAATCTACTCCACGATATTCAGAAGGAGCCAGTAAAAAAGCCTGAAACTCCAACGAAGACAACTTTACAAACAACCTCCAAATCCACACAAGGTGCTATCTTATTGGCAACCACTATGGTCAATAAAACTACCGACATTCGAGAAAGTTTAGTTCGGATTCTGATTGATCCAGGCTCCCAAGCCACTTTCATCACCGAAGAAGTGGAAAATAAACTCAATTTAACAAGAACTCCGATCCAAGCAAACATTGCCGGCGTGGAACTAAGAGAAGCCGAAACAGCCAAGCCTACTGAATAATTCACTATCAGACCGAGTTTTTCATCAAACTTCAAGCTAAAAGTCAAAGCACACTAAGTACACCAAAAACCTTATCTGTGCAGAAAAACCTTATCTGACCTTTCAAGAACCTGGTCTAATCGATATATTTTTAGGAGCTGATTACTAAAAGCCAAATTAGGATGGATCATCACCTGTAATGCCAACGTAAACATGATAATGACTCATACTATGGTAACAACAGCAGAGGTCGATTGGCAGGAAAGACCTTCTAAGACTACTTCGATGGCAAAAACATAAATTCTTGTATACAGAGGACATAGAAAAAATACTTTGAAATGTGATGATGAATTACTTATGTACCTTAAAATGACTGAAACATATTACTTTCTAAGAAATAAAACGAAATTTAATTTTATTGTTTTATATTTAATGGCTAGTTCTCCGCACCCTAAACTAGCTTCATTGTGTTCAGAAATGAACATAAAATATCTCTTATCTTAATTGCTTTATTACCACCTATAATATTCCGTGGCGGTTGAATTGAAGGAAGATTTGTTAAATAATTTGTTTTGGTTCTCCACAAACCTTCGTGTGTTGTGTAGTTACGCGAGGAGAGGGGAAGACCGTATGAATTTTAACTTGTTTGTTTAGCCGAAGGAAATTGTGCAATGCGACAAAGGCTAGAATTATATTTTCTGCATATTTCCGACATCATATTCAGCAAAATCCTATATCTACTGGACTTACAACAATCCCAAAGACATTTTCAATAACGCTTCTTGTATATGAGACAGACGGTTATTAAAAGTTTATTTGGGCTTAGGCAGGCTTAAGCCGGGGTATGGTTACACTAAGGGCAAAGTGAGAGTGAATAACGCATCGCTGACAAAGAAATAGGACACGACATTATTAGTCCCTGGTAATCCTTTTGGCTCAGGAAGTAGAAGTTTGCCACCACACAGTATTTTCCCGAACTCGCTTTTGTTGAAAATGCCAACAAACAAATAATAATTTGATTAGCGAACAAGATAAACTTAAATAATAACAAAATACCTACGTCGCTCTGAAATCCGTACCCACCTACATCATATGTACATCGCGTATCTTGCAGCACAGGCGGCCATTATCACTATGCTGAATAATTTTTTATAATTGAAAAATTCACTACCTATATTTGGTGGGCACCTGTAGAATTTAGTAAGTTCCACACATTTTGGAAATCTTCAGCAATTAATGCAGCATCGGGCAAGTTTGACTCCGTTACATATAATGGGCCGAGAGCTTCCCACAGAACCTCACATGTCTTGTAAGAGAAAGGTATATGTAAATAATTTGCAATTATCTCCATTATTCAATTAATATTTAATTAATAGTTTATAAACTCACAGTAACGTCAAAGCGATACCAAATTCAATACTAAGCAAATGCCGGGAAGTGTCCGTCATTTGAAAACGAATTAAATTCTAAAGCGTATTAAATATGTACCGAGACAATCGAATATGCAGAAGGAATTGTTACCTAAAGGAAAATAATTTACAAGCCCGAGTAATAAATAAGTCGATTGCAAATAATTTTGGAATACATACTTTAAAATACCCAACTCGATTTCCTGTGTGATTTTTTTTTCTTATGCCACAAGATATGTGTCTTTTATTATTCATATTTATGGCCTTTAACAATTTAAAGCTTTTTAATAAGTGAAATAATTTTTGAAGTTTTCCCATTCCGTTATCTGTCCGAAATTGTAATCAAATTTTATTAAAATATTAATACGAGCTACCGTCACTTCCATGCAATTGACAATATTTATTACAGTTTCGCTTTTATAAGGTCAACCATTTTTGTGCAATGGAAGTACAATTGCTGTTTTTAACATTTCCGGTACAATACCATTTATAGAACTGTGATGAAAAATATGTGTTAATATGGGGACAGTAACACATTTACAACTTATTTTATAGAAAGAGGAAGTTTGTCTGTATTAAATCAATAAGATTCTTTCGGCTTTTTATAGACAAAATATATTAAAAATAATGGCATTCACAACAATTTCAACTTGTTAATCAGAAAAAATGAAGGAGCAAATCATTTATAAATATATCTACCAGAAAAAGTAGAAATATCAAAATCCCACCCGTACTTTAACCCGAGGTCAATACAAAGTGTATCGAATCCAAAAAAAATGAAAACTTTCCTTGAGCTTTCTCTGTCGTAGTTTGGTTTCGTACTGATAAGTTCGTACTTCGTACAAACAAAAAGTTCGGTCAACTTATCAGTTAGCTACGACCCAACTACAAAAATAAAATTCTAACTTCATACATTACGTATGAGGCAAGAACGCATTGACTTAGCGAATTATAAAATTCACCGAATCAAAAACTCAAGGAAAACTCTCATTTCTGTTTGTTTTATGCCCACACAAATAATACAAAGAGAAAGTTTGTCTGTATTAAATCAATAGGATTCTTTCGGCTTTTTATAGACAAAAACTTTTTGTTTGTACGAACTAATCAGTACGAAACCAAACTACCACAGAGAAAGCTCAAGGAAAGTTTTAATTTTTTTTGGAGTCGATACACTTTATATTGACCTCGGGTTAAAGTACGGGTGGGATTTTGATATTTCTACTTTTTCTGGTAGATATATTTATAAATGATTGGTTTCTTCATTTTTTCTGATTAACAAGTCGAAATTGTTGTGAATGCCATTATTTTTAATATATTTATTGAACTTGTTTTATCAAATAATTACTCATACCAAAAATATCATACGTCAAGCTGGATTTCAAACAACAAATAGCTCTCGAAACTTCAGAGTACTCAATTTGATGGGAAAAAACGTTTCACTGACATAATCACTACATTGAATTCCTCCGAGTTGATATATAAAGGTAACAAATTTAAGCTTCGAGGCAACATTATCAAAATAATTTCCAAATTCATCAGCAATATCAGAAGCAGTAGTTAAATTTTCATTACAAGATGTTACAATGGAACTAATAAGATTTACATCAGAAGATCTATTACTTAACCCGCCACATAGACTTAGCATCATTACAACAATTCTTGAATTTTTTTTACATAATAAGCTTCATGCGCAATTTCAATTTGCTTTTTTACTTTATTAAAATAACCAACAACATACTGTTGGAAGCGATCATTATCTTTTGCTTGGCCTTTTCAGCAACCACTTTTTACGTTCAATCATATTCAATAAGGCTTCAGTTTCCATGGCTTAATAGGATACCTTTAACGCGGATTTTTTTATCTAAACTATCTAAATAATCTAGATTCCATAGTTCTAGAAGTATATTAGTTGCAGCAGCTGGATCATTGATAGTGAAAATAGATTTTTTTTTTCCTTTATTTAATATTACAACTGATTTACAAATTATTTAGTAATTTATCTTTCTTAAATGAAGATTCACATTTGACGGGCAGTAGCCCAATGGTTACTCCCGTTTGAATTTACATAGTAATTATTTTTCTCTATCCTGATTAAATACAACTGCCCAATTCCAAAGGTTCCTGCCTTTGAAGTCTTCTTACTGCATTGGTGGTATCCAACAAACTTCGTATGTCTGCATTTTGGTGCCGAGATATCCGCTGAATGTGTTTCTTCGCATGATTTTGTATTTCTTCACTTACATATTATATGTTTAAGTCCCTATGGAGGTTATCATTTCTAATGTACCATGGTGCGTTTACAATGCCACGCAGCACTTTGTTTTGAAAACATTGAATCATTTGTACATTTGTCTTCTTGGTACAACCCCAAAGTTGAATACCGTAGGTCCATACTGGTTTAAGTATTTGCTGATATAATAGCAATTTGTTATGTATTGTAAGCTCAGAGTTTCTACCTATTAGCCAATACATTTTGCTATATTTAATGTTCAATTCTTCTTTTTTCTTTTTAACATGCTCTTTCCATCTAAGCTTGCAATCGAGAGTCATGCCGAGGTATTTGGCTGTATTTGCATTTGGAACCGGCCTTGAATTTAGTTTCACTGGAATCCAGTTAACTTTCTGGTTTGTGAAGTTTACGTGAACCGATTTTGCTTCGTTTAGGCTAATGCGCCATTTCTTTGTCCAGCTACTCACTGTGTCGGTTGCTTTTTGACGTTTGGTCGTTGCTTCTGATATACACTTTCCAGTCGCCAGAATAGCTGTATCGTCTGCAAATGATGCTATGGTGGCACCTTCTGTATTTGGCATATCTCTGGTGTACAGGATGTACAATATAGGACCCAGTACGCTACCCTGTGGTATGCCTGCTGATATTCTCTTTAGTTCAGAGTACTCTCGGTTATATTTTACACGGAAATGTTGGTCTGCGATATAAGATTTAAGAATTTAATAGAATTGCTTTGGTAGATCTCGATGCAATTTAAATTCAAGTCCTTGGTGCCAAACTTTGTCGAAAGCTTGTGCTACATCTAAGAAGATGCTGGAGCATATCTTCTTATTCTCAAGTGAGTCTTCGATTATATCCGTTATTCTGTGAACTTGTTCTATCGTAGAGTGATTTTCTCTAAATCTAAATTGGTGTGGTGGAATCAAATTTCTCTCTTCTATTATTGGCTTGAGTCTCTTGAGCAGTAATTTTTCAAATAATTTCGAAATTACAGGAAGTTGTGAAATCGGTCTGTACGACTTTTTATCGTTCGCTGGTTTGCCTGGTTTGGGGATCATAATTACTTCAGCAACCTTCCATTGCCGTGGGACATATTTTAGTCTGAAGACAGCATTGATAATTTGAACCAATTTTCGTAGTCCCTTCTCGGGAATGGCTTTTACGACTTGTCCAGTAATTAAATCATATCCTGGAGCTTTTTTTGCGTTCAAATTACACTTGATCTCATTTTTTAATTCCTGTAATGTTACACATCGAATATTATATTCATCAATTTTGCTAATTGTTATTATGTGTTCATCTGCTGTTTGCCTAGGTAACGGTTGAAAGGTGTCTTCCAAGTGAGCTGCAAATAAAATAGCTTTTTGCTTGTCGCTTTTGGCCCAGGTTCCTTCCCCATTTTTAATAGGCGGCACATGCGTTTTGGTTCTTTTTAATCCCTTTGTTGCTTTCCAAAGAGAATAATCAGTATCTTTATGTTCGGTGAGACCATTTAAGTACTTGTTAATAGTTTCGTTCTTAATTTCTTTTATAAGTTGTTTTAGTTTATTGCATAGAAAATTGAGGATTTTTTTGTTTTCCGGGACGCGTGTCCTTTGCCAGGTTTTTCTTGCCTTCCGTTTGTCTCTAACTAACTCCCTGACCTCAATAGGATAATTTTGATTCCTACGGTATTCGGTGTGACTAGCAGGAGAACTTTCCCATGCTGCTTGTTGAATAGTACTGTTAAATACCTCTAGTTCGTCTTCCAACTGTACCGGTGTTTTAATCGGCACTCGTAGATTTATTTGCATTTCAATTGGTTCTTGGAATAGGTCCCAGTTAGTTCTATTATTTGTTAATTTAGGCAGGTTATCCTTATTAATTATCATTGTGCTGAGTGTCATGATAACAGGTGTATGATCGGAATATATCCCTTCGCTGTTTTCGATGCACATGTAATCCTCGAAGATCCCTTTCGTTACATAGAAATCAATGAGATCTGGTATTTTATTTATATCAGCAGGCCAGTATGTTGGTTTACCTCCAGAGTGGAACTCGCAGTTATTTATTCCTCCGGCTTCGAATAGCTCTTTTCCTTTATGGGTTGTAAGTCTTGATTCCCAATAGGTGTTTTTTGCATTAAAGTCACCACCAATAATAAAATTGGATCCTAGTGATCTAAAGAGTCTATTATAATCTTCTTTGTTTAGATTATAGCGTGGAGGGCAGTAGATAGAGGAAATACTGTATTCATTATTATTGTTAGTTTCAACTTTTATGGTTTTAACTTGCATACTTTCCTCTTCTATACTAGGTTCTTCATAGTGTTTGAGATTCTTTTTCACTATTACTGTTGATCCTCCTCTTGGTTTTCCTCCTGGGTGAACAGCATGGTAACATTCATAATCACGTATTTTAATAAATGATGTTTATGCCAAATGGCTCTCCGATATAAGGCATACATCTATTTTTTCTAAATTTAGAAAAATTTCTAGCTCTGGAACATGTTGCGCTAGTCCGTTCGCGTTCCAGGTGACAATTCTTAATGATCTGCTCATTTTAGTATATGAGGGCTGTTGAATCGTTCAAGGTTTGATGCATATCTAGACGCTTATATAAAGCTTCTAGACCACGTTCTTGCTTTGCTAGCCTTATATTTATGGCTTCTATGCTTCGACAAATCCTTTCAAGGGTGTTATTATTCGTAGCATTAGATGATTGCTGTACAATTTGTGAATAACTTTTCCGCTTTGTACCAATACCTGGTGGTTTTGGCTCCGCTTGGATTTTAGTTGGTTTCTCCTCTGGTAACCCTAGGGTTTTGAGGAAACTGGTGCGTTTTGTTTCTTAGTCTTTGAAGTTCTTTGGCTACCTACTTCACAGCCTCTATAATTTGCAGGATGATGCCCTTTACAGTTTATACATTTTGCAGGGTGTTTCTACATTCTGTACACTCTTTCGCGTTGTGTTTTCCAGCACATTTTACGCATCTTGGTTCCCGCCTGCAATATTTTTGCGTGTGATTGAAACCTTGGCATTTTTTGCATTGAGGTATTAGCCTCGTGTTTTTCTTAAGCGGTTCTATTTTAACCCTCATATTGAGAATTGCTTTGATGTTGAAGATGTTTTCAACTTTCTCCTTTTTGTTAAACGTAAGCATGAAGAGTGGAAGCCCCCTTTTTTTGACTTCATTGTTCTCACCTCTCTCTCTCGTTTTAGGATGTTTACTGCATCTTCTATTTGCAGATCTCTTGCCTTTAGGTCCTCAATTATGTCCTCCTTCTTACACGTTGGATGAAGGCCTCTGGCCATAACCTTAATTGCGCGTTCGTTTTTATCTTCGTATGTGAACCATTCTTTACCTTCCGCATTGAGCTTTGTTGCTAGAGCTCTATATGTATCGGAATCCGGTGTATTGATTTTCCACACGTTATTGTTTAGTGACACTACTCTATATTCCATAGCTGTCACTGATTTCATTATAGATTGTATACTAGCAAATTCTGTTATGCCGTTTTATAAACTTACATTAGTTGGCGGATTCGCCTTTTCTTTCGGTACAACCTTTTCTTGCCGATTTTGTTGCTGTTGCTGGTGAGCTCGTTTGGTATTAGTATTACCAGTTACTAATACATTAGCTTGCGAATTGTTGGAGTTCAGGCGAGAATTTTGCTTTTCGTTTTTTGGTAGGTCTTTTCTTCCTTTTCAGTACCCAATCTGTTTCTCTCATCAGATCCTCTTTATCAGTATGAAACTCATTGTTATAACTGGTGTGAGTACTTGTTTCATTATAACAAGTTAGCGGGTTTTCAGAAATCTCCAGTGGTTTGGGCTTCTTTAATTCTTCGTTTTCTTTTTTTAGTTTTTCAATTTCGCTTCTTAGTTGGGTTAAAAGTACATCTACTTCACTGAGTTTTCGACAGAGTTCAGCGTTTTCGTCTTTCTGCTGATTTGAAAAGTTAGTATGATGGTTTGGTGATCTTAACCACATTGAACTTCTTTCGATTGGGTTTAGCAATGATTGGCTCACCCCAGAATCCATTGAGCCAGCCTCGTAAGAGGGTGGATTAGCCAACTGGGTAGTTGGTTTACCACCTGGGGTATTGTTTCCTTTTTGCGTTGTACTCATTGCTTTAAAACTGGTTATGTATCAACTACCAACCTAACCAGTACAAGTTAGTAGTGGGTCATTGAAGAGAACATCATTTGCTATGTTCTCGGTAGTCGGTTATTCCGCCGTATCTCGGTCGCCAGAGCCTCGTTAGTTAATTAGCAGGAAGTACCACGTGCAGGTGAGGTTGGCATTTGGGCTAGTATATTAAGACCATCTAAACCGGCGCCCCTTACCCCCCGTGAAAATAGATGAGAAATTGGCTGCACTAAACTTTTCAACAAATTTACAAACATTAATTTTAGGTTTATCAGTTTTGCAGCTATATCTCTTAAACTTGATTAAGCTTAATATGTACAAGATTATGGTCACTAATCGTATAGTACAATAACGAAACTTAACTCGAAGGATGAACTAGATGTAACTCTGGTCAGTTCATTAGTACAAGAATACAGACCCTCAGATGACATCATATAATTATCACAATTAGTAGAGTCGCTTAAAATGTCAACATTGAAGTCACCCAAAACGATAAGCTTTTTGTTAGGAATTTGCCTTAAATAAATAGAAAATACATCAATAAAATCATTCAGAGAAGCCGAATGCAAACGATACACACAAAAAAAAATATACTTCATTACTTATCGTCAATTTAACCTTGCCAACATCAGCTGATAAAAGGTTCCTAGTCGCAACTAAACAATTCAAATCATTTTCGTTCAATCATCATCGTTATTAATCCAAATTTCACTCAAAAATATTAAATCTGGCTTTACATCAAAAAGTAGTGAGCTAAGAAATTATTGAAATTTCTCCTTAAGCTACGAATATTTTGATGCAAGATTTGAAAACCTTGAAAATCAAAATTAATATAGGAAGAACCAGAGGAAAAGTCAACGAAACTACGATCTTGTGAATTAAAATTATAAAAAGTTTTTACAACTAAGACAAATTGTCCAGATCATCCACAGACGTGACTTTTCGTTTTTCCCAATCAAAATGTATTCATTCCTAAGCCAAACAAATTTACATCTTCCATCCTTCATAGCTTTCCTAGCCGCATTGTATAGTAACCGATATTCTGGAATAAGGCATGAATTGGACCACTGTTTTTCTGAGATTTCTTCCTATACATATTCTCCATATTATTAGCTGAAAGACTGACATTCAGACATTTATCAAATAAATCAGTGACAATTTTTGTAACATCCTCATCATTTGATCGTGGAATACTAATTATTCAACACAATTATTAATGCTCAATTGTTCAAGAACGAGTACTTTTTTTGATAAATTGACATTTTCCAGTTTAAGGGCACGATTTTCTTCCATCAATAAATTTAAATTCTTCGATAAACTAATATCCAATGTTTTAACTTTTGTGCTAAGATTATCCAATTTTTCAATAAACTCTTGGCGGAAAAGTTTAAATTCACTAAAAAACTCAAGGTTATGTTGCACCGGCGTAGAAGTGTTTTTGCAAACCGCAGCTTTCGATTAAGTTGGTGGCGATGAAATCCTAAGGCTATTATGATTTGCCTTACATACCGTAATGCAAGACTGTCACCGTCAAATTTATTTTTGTTTTTGCATAAAATTAATGTCAGAAAGTTAAAGTGAAACACAATCACCATGGTAACATTTGGAACAATCAATACACTGAATCTTTAATTCATCTTCACGATCCACTTTTAAGTTGCATATATCCAGCGGCATAAGTAGGTACCTGCAGCAAGCGCAGCCGCGAGATGGCCCACAGTTGTTGGGGCCCATGAGATTTCCTTTATTAGTTCAAATTAAACATTAAATAGCTCAGATTGCAAAGAAATAAAAATGGCTTTTGGTTCTGACCGATATTTAGGTTAGGAAGAAACTTTGCTAAACCAGTTCGAAATAAAAGCTTTCAACATCAAATGACAACGATTTTGGTGTTTGTTGGGTTGATTTATTTGTATTACACGTTTAGACAAGATTGAATTTAATTTGCCAACAGAAAAAATTTATTTTGCAAAAGATTAAATTTAATTTGAAAAAGGGGGTTCTGCCGGTGTTAGTAGCTTTCGATATATCATTGTGATGTTCATGAAAATCAAGAAGAAACTTCGTACCCCAAGACCCTGGGGTTTTATTCTTACTGCATATCGTTTTGTTCAGCTTAGCCTTAACTTGCGCTTAGTAGCATTAGTAACATTAAGTTGCTTGACTCCATTTTTTCACGAATTTTCGGAATTTTTCAAAACTTTCGTAGGACATTCCTAGGATTATTCGAGATTTTTAAAGATTTTCGAATTTATTCGAATTTTGTATGCCAGTTTTGAATTTTGAGATTATGCCAGGTTATTTGCGTTGTGGCGGTGATTAGCACATACGAGTTACTTTGGTTCTACATACAATACTTACAAGATACTTTGAAAATTCGACATTTTTGAGATTATTTCAAAATTCTTTATATTTTTCAAATTATATTCAAAATTTGTGATACTTTATCGATATATTTAGAACTGATGCCATTCAAATGAATCACGTTCTGTTTCATCTACTGAATCACGTTCTGTTTCGTCTACTTGAACGATGGCCGGAATATATCTACAAAATTAAATCTGAGTAAACCTATTTGTTTTCTTACACATGGAACGCTCGAAAATGGAAGCACGTTTTTGATGAAGGATAAATACCCTTTGTAATATAAAATTTCTGAGTAAAATGATTTGAGTTGAATAGCTTCGATACCTCAAGGCTCTTAAAACTAAAAATCATTGACATTTCTTGCAAATACATGAATCATGTATGTGTCATAAAAAATTTTAACGAAAGACAGAATTTATGCAAAGGCACAAAAATTACCGAGAAAGTAAAAATAAATTATCAATATTAAAGTTCATTGGAAACAAATACTCTAAATTTATCCCAAAATACCACCCTTATTTATTAATCAAATTTGAAAGTCAAATGGTTTGATTTTGAAAAGCTTTTAAATTTTAAAGCTCTTAATAATTTACATTGAGCACTTATATTCTAAATCCTACCCAAAATTCCATCAACTATTGTAATATCAAATTTCGCAGTAAAATGGTTGATTTAAAAAGCTTCGATAAGTGTAAGCTTTTATAACTAAAGCTCTTTACAATTTTTTCAAATACCTAATTTATGCACGTAAAACATTTTAATAAAAACCTGAAATTATTAAAAAGTTCGAAAATGTTAAGTTCAAACCCAAAAACTATGAATTAATTGTCAACCTTGAAGCTTATTAAAACCCAATATTCGAAATTTATTCTAAAATCCCATCTTCCTTTATACTATTAAATTTCAGAATAAAAAGCAAATGATTTGGGATAAAAAGCTTCGATACGTGAAAGCTCCTAAAACTAAAAGTTCGACATTTTTTGCAAGTACATAATTTATGTTCATAGAACATTTTACCAAAAACCTTAAATTATGAAAATTCTCCAAAATGTATAGTTCACACCCAAAAGGTATAATTTAATTACCAAGCTTAATGCTCATTGAACAAAATCATTCTAAATTTATCCTAAAATTGTTTGGTTTGAAAACTTCCTAAAACTAAAAGCTTTTAATGATTGATGATTAACTTTGAGAACAAATATTCTAAATTCTAGCCAAAATTTCGTCATCCTTTATAAAATCATATTTCTGAGTAAAATGGTTTGGTTAAAAAAGCTTTGAAAATTGAAAGCTTATAAAATTAAAAGTTCTTGATTTTTTGCAAATACATAAAACATTTTAACAAAAACCTAAAAGTGTGGAAGAAGCTCAACGTTAAAGTTAAGTTAAAATCCAAACTTGTTTAAATTAATTATCAAACTTTTGACAAATTTTGCAATTACATACATATTTTATGCTTATACGATAATTCGATATTTGAGAACTTTCAAGAATATTCAAGATACTTTGAAAATTCGATATTTTTGAGATTATTTCGAAATTCTTGATATTTTTCAAATTATATTCCAAATTTTTGAAGCTTTTATCGATATATTTAGAAATCGTCAGAGCATTGAGTTGCAAGATATTTCGTGTCATCTACTTTCGAAATCAGAGACTTTTAATTAATGCGAGACTAGGCAATAGGAAGAAATAAGTTTTTCACTAAAAGCTTGACTTGTTCATGACAAGAAGAATTTTTAAGGGCCGAAATTGGTAGTTACGCCACTGCATACGCCGCATAAAGCCATAATTGCAACAAAATAAATAAGTTGTATTCAAAGGTTTACTATCACAATAATAACTGACAACACTGTTAGAGCACCAAAGTTTCATTTTCTTTCAGCACCTAAGATGTAGTCCATTCGAATTCTACGGAACTTTCCGATTTATATATATTTTAGCTGCCTGTTGCTTCTGCACGTAAAAATCTAATTTGTTTGGACTATTGATAGTTGCATGTGAAAAACAAGTGACTTTATATTTCATTGTAAATTTTTCTGTCTGCGTATATTTGTGTTATGATATTTTTGACAGACGTATTATTAGATTGCGACAAAAGAACTCCCAAGTTTTTTCTACGATATGTTTATTTCGAAAATGAGTAGATTTCACCTGGAATACTTATCACTAATTTGGGCCCTTCAAAATGAAGTTCGTATCATTGGAATTGAATTTTTACTTGTACCTGTCAACAGCTCTCTATTGGATCCAAATATAAAAGTAAACATATATCAACACTTGAACTTAAATAATCCATAACACTACAACATATTGATAAACTGCGAATTTTATACACCTACGAATATTTTGCGTCGTCAAGCATATTGATGGCTGTAAATTATTTAACAACTAAACGAATATTCTACGTTATTATTGTAGTGTCGAGAATCTACCTGGTTTGAATCGTGGTCCCTCTTTTACATTTTTTTAACCATTAAAAGCAAGAATTTTTATTATGCAAATTAAATCTAATGATGACTGCTGAAATTGATGAAATTATATTAATTTTAATATTGGTTAATTGTTTTAATTAATATTTCAAAAATTTTGCAGGTGTTTAAACTGTGATTCATCTGAGTGTGTCAATATACGAGTATGTATACCTACATAGTCGAAATAATATTTCTGATGAATTTATTCGGCAGAAAATATTCTGTAATCTCTTTACGAAATATTTCTGTTCCGGCGGAAGGAACACTGGCCTGCAGTGATATTGTTGTTATAATATTAAAATAAAATAAATTGGTCGGTTTAACGTGTAAGACTATATTCGAGCTAACCCCTTTCATAAATTTTGTGTAAAAGCAGCGACTGCTTTCATGATAACAACTTTTATGAAGTAATTTCACGAAATTCCGGATATTACGTTATCTCAAACTCGATACTTAGTGGACGATTTCGAACGTGAGACTATGAATTTTAAAGTACAGGAAATAAAATATGATTAAACGATAATTTTGTCGGTCCTGTTATCTGGATTAGATGTAAGAATAATTCAATTATCCCTGCAGAACTTTTAGAGTTATATCGAAAAGACATTAAAACATGATACAACCCACAGTTCAAATTTCAAAACATCCAAAGTTCATCGCATCCATATATTCTATCATTAGAACCACTTAAAAATTGTTACAACAACAATACGCTTACTTGTATAAATAAATGAAAATTCAAGGGTAATTCAACCTTGTATTATGACATTACGGTTGAATTAATGTATGATGATCTACACTAAACAAATAACATAAAACAGAAACTCTTACACGTTTGTGGTTGAATATACACACAAAACAAAATTATGCATTAGAGTAGAAACTAGAAATTAGAATTCATAAATATAGAATTATGTGTTTGTGTATTTTGGTACTCTTACATATACGATGAGATATGTAAAATATTTTTGTATGTATAAAGCAGTGCCGGCGGGCGGGTGTCTTATCCATTTCTTAAGTTTTCAATTCCTTTAAATGACATCAAACTTAGTTTTTATTTTGAGCAAACTATCCCCAAAGCAAATCCAATGTATTTGCAAAATCCACTGTTTTACAATGGTTCAGCGGAACATAGCTTAACAAGCACTGCACATGTGAAAAAAACCAAATAAACTCTAATCTCGAGTACCGGATGAAAAGTATTAGGTTGTTAAAAAATATAATATGTACGTTTAGATCTAATCGTACGTACATAAAACCTGTATTTTGTAATGATTCAGAGTTTTATTATAAAATATTTTATGTACATATATATATACAGACGATGAGGCGCATTTTTAGTCAAAGGTTAATCTCTTTTACATTATAAGTATGTCAATTGCCCCTTGAACTCAATTGAAGTGAGGCCCACACCTAGAAACTGACTATATGGATATACATACTCGTTTAACTTACATGGTGTTAAAAATATTTAAAAAAACAAGAATATTAGATTATTATGTAAATTACACTATATTAGAGACTTTCACATTTCTGTTTATCTGTTTTTTTTTTTTTTTATTTATCGAAGTCAGATATCGCTTTTATGTAAATGTATATATAGTATAGCAATCCAGCTGCGAGACTGCCTCAAATGAAAATACATGTAAACGGTATTAATAGAGATAAGATTATGCAACTAAGAGTGAAAATCAAGTTATCATCATTTTTGGTTGTTTTGTTTAGAAATAAAAAAAAGTTAATTAAGAAATTCAAGGTTAAAATAAAAATGAATAGTTCTTTGCACTATTCATTACGTTTACGTTTTTCAACTTTGGAATGTTTATAGTCTAACCTGTTGTAATTGATTATACGTATTTTAGTTTTGCTAACAATTTTATAATTATTGTAAGGTTCGTTCGATATAAATTATGGGGCGTGTTACATTGATTATAATACTGCAAAGCGCACGATTTGCCACTGGAAATCCCAGAATTTTTATTATTAAATCTAGGTTATTCTAATCTAATCGGATAACCATTATAAATAATAGAGCAGTTGTTTCGAGATGAAAAGCCTGATCATAAATATTCTTACTTGTACCTAAAAGAAAGACGATTTTGTATAATCTTTGTACTTTGAATTGTTGATCCAATTAAAACTTAGCTTTAGGTTCAATATGAAGTCATAATAACTTGGGTTACAATTTTAGTTGTCATAAATTGACGGTCTTACTATTGAGATTTGACAATAATCTGTTTCCTATTTATTTATGTACATACATTGCACTGTAAAGAGTTTGTGGTGAAAAATGTACCAATGAACAATAAATATGCAACCAACTGTGTTATCAACATTTCACAATTATTACTGTTCAAATTGTTTTTTTTTTTATAATCATTACGATTGCAAACACGGTGGTAAATACAAATTTAAATCATTTCTGGTGAACCGGTGCCCTATTACCCTTTATTCAACTTCCATGTATAAATGATCGTTCAATTTAAACCAAATAGCTATGCCGGCCGGTACCTCAAACTTTTTTTGGCCATACTATTCAGCAGTCCCTTTGCATAAATTTTTTTCCTCGTAACATCGCAACCGTTAGTTCTAGATACCTCGTCGAAATCTTCAAACAATTGGTCGAGTGAATAATCATCAACATAAAATTGAATAAATATTGCGACCTTAACTCTATTTGGTCATTCACAGTATTTTCCTTCCGTTTCAAAATATCATTCTCCGTTCGCTAAAGCTCGATTTCTTTATTTTTGAGCTCCATCCTAATTTCTGCGATTTTTACTTTTCCCACTATAACGATGTTATATTGGGTAAGCATTGTAATCGCGAAAAAAATGTTGTTCCAGATTTTCACATTTCTCGACGAATTAGGTTACCAGGACCCTGAAACATTGATTAGAAAAATGTCGCAGCCGTCCTTCCATCCTCCTAGTCATACATTTTTATTATTTTTGTTTTTCCTCCCATTCTCACAAATATTGATAGTTTGGGTCGCAATTTTGTACAAAGATAGATTTTAGTAATAAGCAGTTTGTGTTAACTTTTAAGTCCATTCGAGTCTAAAATAGAAGGTGTTGCAGTGGAAAAGAAAATTGCCAAACAAATTTTCTCAAAAACAGGGCCGACGATTTTTTTATTATGTTGATGATAAATTTAACAATGTACCAATCTACCTGTTCACAAAATTTGAAGTCGATTGAAACATTGGGTGGGGGTGTCATTTTAACAAAAAATAATAAAAAAAAACTTGTTGAACTGTTTTACGAGGTAATATTAAAATTATCAAAAAAATATATTTCTATGGTTCATAGATGTCTTTAAGATAAAATGAGTAGGTGTAACATGGAATTTAAATATCTAAATTTACCTAAAATACTTTGCTGGTGCCAACACGGAGTAATTTGAATTCTTAAGGATTTTGAACAGTGTACTAGAGGTGATTTGGCGGGAAAAGTGCCGTTCGATGAGTCGGATAGTCCCAAGATTTTTTTTTTTAGGCTTCCTTAACTACACCACCAGTAGCTCTTGTTGACCGGCGACCAGCAAAGCTATCCTCGCTACCTATCACCTGTTTGAACAACAACTCTATTTTCTGATAAAAATCATCCCCACTAATATTTGAATCACTACATCTCTTTTTATTGCGACTCATTGTAAATAATAAGCGTGACCGACAAAAATGTAGGATATTTTCACAACCCGTTTATTTGAGGAAGTCGATGACCGTTACAGTTACTGTTTGTAGGCACCCATTGACCGCGTTTTATTTGATTAATGCCAAACTACGCTTGCCGAAAAATACTAAACAACCACGTTTCGTCTAGTTTCACTACTTCAAATGATTATTATGGCATCATCGCGCCATATCGAATTATCCGTAGTATAGTTTATGGTTTATTGAATATATAACTGTTTTCTTCGCACTGCTAGTAATCCACACCATATGATTCACTGAACTTAACTAACATCGTAACTTATGATAGCAACGTAAATTAAATTCGTTTAGTAGCTTGACTTGTTTATCGATAGCACATTTAGGGATCGAAATATATAATGCACCACGATCACTATATTCCCGGTTATGCCCCACAAGTAGAAAATTATTTTCGAATGAAAACGGAAAAATCGAAATAAAACATTACCGTAAGCCGTAGTAGCAGTAGTATAATGATACTATATTTCAACAAATTACTGTGCTCTTCTATGGTTTATAATGAATGGTTTTTTGCTTATACCAATACAGAATATATCGAGGGCGATTTTAATAACTTTTAATAATTTAATGACATTGTGTTACTTGATTTTTTATATGTTTGGCCGATTGTGGTTTGATGTTTGTAAGCAAACCACAATAAATTTCGGCCAATTATTTTTTTCAAAAAGACTGCACGCTGCCACTTATCAATCTGATGTTGCTGGCGGTTGTATCGAAGCACAATCCTGTAATATTCTCGGTAACATTCCAGTCTGCAAGCATTTTAAATAACATCTCACAGTGCTCTTTACCTGTTCCATGTGTAATCATTAAATCTCCCAACAGTTTGGTTTTACCATAACCGAATACTATATCGCAGAATCAGTCAACCTTTGTTTTCTGTGTTATATATTCTAACATTTTTCCATGTACAGCTAGAATAGAATCAGGGCTGAAAGACCTAAATATTTCATCACTAATTTCCCTTCTGAGTCGTTGTCGACTGTGACTTATGGCCTTTTGGAAACTGCAATTGATTGTAAATCATAGCCTCTAATACATTTACTGTAGTTGCTATAAGAAGACCAGCTCAGACACTCTTATCAATCGCGTTTTTCGTAAGTAGCGATGAGTGGGGGGGGGGGCGGGGGGAAGCGGAATTTGTTGTTTACTTTGGTTTCTTTTCAACTGGTGCCTGATATTCACTGCCACTCGAAGACAATGTAAGTGAGCTGGTAGTCCGAAATGATTAAGTTTGTATCTGTTTCTTGAGATTTACTTGTTGAAGGTTGTGGATTATTTACTCATCGGACGGATCTGATATTTTTTCAATATTAAAACCATGAATAATGTCAAAGAGTTTTCACCCATCTTGTAACAAAATTTCTCTTTTAATTCTTTCAGTTTCACTTTTTTTATTTTATTTTTTTTTTTTAAGACACAGATATGTGTCACGTAATTTAACGTTTTTTTTTAGTAATATTCCTCTTCTACTGATGAGAAATCCCAAACTTTTGCTAAATAGTAGCCTGCTCATCGGCAACAGTGCTAGTTTTCACATTAATACTCACTCGCATTTGTCAGCTTGTGAAGGAATCGACTAATTACATCTCGATTCGTTGGAATATTATCATTCGGTAGACTTTCAATAGATTCACCTGTAAAATTTTTATATTACCGAAAAAAAATTAGATAATGGGTTAGAAACATGCGGTTTATTCGTTATTTTCCGTTATTATTAACCACCACAATTATTTTAGAAACTTCTTTAAAAATTAATGAAATATGCAAACTTTAAAGTCACACAGTAAAAACAATTAATATTGTATAAGGATTATTTTATCATTCGAATGTTGCCGCTCCAACTTCTAAAACCCAGTGTTACCGTGGAAAATATTGTTACGTTTCTGCCTTGTCAATCAAGGTTCGTATCACTGGATTGTGAATAATACAAACTCAATTCAATTTATCACCAACGAATTTATTTATTTCACAAAATTTATTACAACACAGTTTATCAATAAAAATTCACAAAATCACTTTATATAAATTATTCTTAAATTTTACTGATCACTTTTACTTTATTTATCGCACTACAACACTTTTTAAATCACTTTTTAATTCCTTTTAATCTTTACACTATCGCTTACCAAATATTACTAATAATCTTACAAGTTTACTCTATCGCGTTCCAAATACTAATAATCCAATTCGATCCCGTCCGCATTTCCATTCACACAAACCAAGCCTCCCGAAAGTTCACGACCCCTCCAGCCGGAACAGCGCAGAAACACTACGCAACAATTTTTATCATGGAAAATTCCATTTAGCACAGTAAAACATTGATCCATCAGTTTTACTTATTCTATCACACACTAGGAGTCACCGTCACAATATTATTTAACATTTGTGCAATCTCCAAAATATCAACTATAGCGGGGGAAAGTAGATGAAAATACCTGTACTCATTTAAGTCATTGCTTTTTAGTAAATATATTCCGGGATCTAAAATTGTATGTTATGTTATACTCGTATTTGATTTTTCATTGCATATTCTAGTAGGAAGCGGGGAAATAACATATTATAACCAGAATTTATGTGCCATAATAATGGGCATTGCCTCGTGTCCAGTGCAATAATATTCATTGTTATTTTATTTTCCCGCTTCCTACTTGAATTGGTCTTGAAAAACAAATATAACATAATATAAAATTTTAGGTCTCAGAATATGAGATTATAAGCCCTTGAAAATGCAACCATTTCTTCAAATTATTGCCTACTATACTTCCAAAGGCTGCTCTTGCCCTGCGTTGGAAATTAAAAACGATTGAAGATAAACACGTACTAGTTGGAATCACTGAAATCCTTGGAATGAAGATGCATTCTCTTTTACATAGTCATTACATAGAAGGCTCAATGAGAAGGTTAGAGTACTACCAATCTGTTGGATAGAGTACTGCCTATGGTACTTTTGTCAGTGTTAATTCTAATTGATTTGTAGGAGGTTATGTCGCATCATTCAGGTAAATGAGGTCTATGTTTATAAAAATGTTTCCATCAAGTTCTTCATTGCCTTTACCTTTTTACATTGTGGATGGAAACTCTCACGATTAGGCGTAGATTTGCAGAATAACTCGCGTGTTGTTATTGAAATTTGTCTGACTTGCTCCCAAAGGCGGATTTTACGAATTTTATGATTATTATTATCAATAATAATCATACATCCCATCATACCATTCACCATAACATTATACCATAAACCATCCGACTATTATACCATAATACAACCATACTATAATACAGTCATACTATCAAATCATCATACCGTCTTAACGCCTTACGATCGTACCATTACGCCAACATACAATCATACAATAATAACATCGTGCCGGCATACCATTATACCTTAGCACCATGACACTGCTGTACCATTTATCACATCCTCATACTATCATTCCATCATACCTTCATACATCATACTATCATACCACCAAACAATCAAAACCATCACACAATCACATTATCATACCATCTCACCATCATTCCATTAAACCATCACACCATCATTTAATCGCACCATTACACCATCACAGCCAAACTCAAATCACTTGATGAAGTGATAATGTTGTCAAACATCGACTACGATAGATTCTCTTGAGAGAACTTATATAGAAATCGTCCATTACAAGGACTATGCAGTCGCACCCGCTAGAAAATACACATCTCAGAAACCCTAGTCGAATGTCAATCTTTTGATTTTTATTGAACAGATTTCGTCGTTGAAATTTGGTGCAACATGTCTTATAAATAATGCCTATTATTTATATTGCGGACCCCTAGGATCAACCATGTGACTTTTTACATTAAAGGCCTATAGAACGTCAACGTTTTGATTTTGTTGAATAAATTTCGTCGTTTTTACATACAAGACCAATACATGGCATGTTTTTTTATTACATCGGAGAGATCAGAGAGATATAAAAAAAGGCCTTTTGCGTTTTTTTATTTTCTCGGAACAATCACAGATTTCTATTTTCCGATCTGAAAGTTATTTCAGATAGTAGAGCGAAATACATAGTTTGACGTTCAAAATTGTGAACGCTATACAATTAGACAACAACAATGGAATGTAATGTGTTACAAAACAGTGGTTAGCCAATTTAAATAGTTTAGCGTGTTAAAATCTAAAAAGGTCTTTTCAGATTAAAAATTATCGGATATTTCACATAATTTAACTCTCTGATCTCTCTCGTCCCTCCGATATAATAAAAATATAGGCCAACAATAAAGATCTTAGAAATCATATTCGAATGCCAATCTTTTGATTTTTGTTTAACAGAGTTCGCCGTTGAAATTTGGTGCAACATGCCGGATATTGCCTGTTATTTATATTGCCGGCCCCTAAGGTCAATCATGTGACATTTCACTTATCAGACCTATTCAATATAGATCTTAGAAACCATAATCAAATGTCAATCTTTTGATTTTTTTAATAAATTTCGTCGTTGAAATTTGGTGGAATATGCTGTAGAGTTATTGCCTGTTATTAATATCGCTGGTCCTTAGGATCGACCATGTGCATTTTGCAAACAAGAACAATATAATAAAGACCTGAGCAACCATATTCGATTGTCAATCTTCTGATTATTATTGAACAAATTTCGTCGTTGTAATTTGGTGCAACATGCCGTTTGTATATTTATTTATTCATATCAAAATACAATCTTTGGAAAGTCACAATCCAGTGGTGACTAGTAAATGAATAAAACTAAAAATTTTAAAAATATACAAAACGATGATGCTTTAATATGTTAAAATTAAACTACACTTGAAAATGCATCAAACCATGCACACTTGAGTCACTAAATAAAAATATTTTGAAGCCAGTTAAACGTCGAAGTTATTAAAGATTTTCGGAGCAAGAATTAAAAATGAATTTTGAAAGTTGGTCATTGTAAATCTCTGAAGACGAATAAACTGAACATTTCTCAAATTGTAACTAGTAGTGACATTTGATTGATTGACATTAATAATGAAAAAAGCTTTTATAATTTTGACACAAATAAATGATTAAAAGGAAGAATCTCCGAAGACTGAAATAAAGTCCACGAAGCAGATAAACGCGAAGCATTAAGAATAATTCTTATAGTACATATGTTTTTGTATTATAATTAGGGGAAAAATTCTGGCATAGTAAGTACAGCCCCAAAACACTAATCCATACGACAACTTCGACTCCACAAGAGCAAAATAAATAGTTCTTAAAACGGCTACTAGTCACATTTGTCGTAATATATGTAAATATTTTCCTAATCACTGATTCCAGAAATATGAAGAGTATCAATGTGGGTTTTTCCAATGCATGGAATTATCAATGATTAGCCGATATATTTGAAAGATTGAACGAATGCAATTTAAAAACAAGCGTCGATATCATAATAAATAATGATCGGATCTACAACAGTATCATCATTAATTTTGAAAAGCATACCTTGGTTTTAGTGCTCCAAAACATAGAATGTGCAATACACCACTTCTTTCGAAGGCATAAATCTTATTTCATATGTTGAATCTTTGTGCTACGAATAGGGTGCTTATATTTAGAGAAACATTAGGTCGTCAGCAAAAGCTATCAACTCAGAATTAAAGTTTACATAAAAAATAAAATTAAAGTAAAATAAAAAAAGCAAATTACCTAGTACCGAACCTTACCGAAAAACATCTTATTTTAAATGAAGAGTAATCCTGTTTAAAATTATCTCTTACTTTTGGGGAAAAACGATCAACCACTGCATCACACAAATTGAATTTTTCTTGTAAATATTATCTAATATTTGTTTCGGTAACATCCGGATAAATTCTGGAGTCAAAAATGTGGTTTGACAGCCCGTAAAATACCGCCACTGCCCGTGGCAATAATAAAATTGTTCACAATTTTATTAGGAGCAGAATTTGTAAAGGCAGAGGTAGACTGCTCAGTTTATTATTACTTCGTAAATTCACTGACTGACAAATCGGCAATGAGCCAGTTTCAGATGTAGGTTGACAAATCGGAAATCCGATTGTATCAGAAACAGATTGGTAAATGGGTGGTGAAATATTCCATGGTATCGTACCAGCTGATTCTCGAGGTACCGAAACAGTCACATTTGTGGGATTTTTTGGAAGAATTTCATCAGTTAAAACAGCAGGTACCGGAATCGATTCAATAACAATTCCAGATGAATCTGCAGGTACCGACACACATACATCACCATTCACATCACTTCGATTTAAATAATCACACAATAAGCACCGACATTGCCTGTTAGTTATATCGCCGACAACTAGGATCGACCATGTGACATTTGACATACAAGGCCTATACAATAGAGATACCAGAAATCATATTCGAATCACAATCTTTGGATTTTTGTTGAACAGATTTCATCGTTGAAATTTGTTGCAACATGCGGTATATACATATATTGCCTGTTATTTATATCGCAACCCCTAGGATCGGTTTTGTGATGTTTAACACTTTAACGTACAAGTTATATACAGTAAACATCCTAGGGTAAAGTAAAATGATTTGTGTACTCGAGTTAACCAAAGTCTTAACAATGATAAATATTAAACATATGTACATCTTCTAAGTAAGTTAAATATGGAAAATATCGATTTATATTCTTAAAAAAAAAATTAAGAGCTCTTTGTGAGCACTCGAAGTGTCCAGTCATAATTATCGTAATTGTTTCATTTATGAAACTAACACGTACAAAAATACAATAGAATGAGAACTGTAAAATGCATCTGAACGGTACACATGAGTAAACATATAATTATTCAATTACTATAAATTATGATGTGCTAAACTTTTCGCATGTGCTAAACTTTCGACATACTATACAGATACCTTGCTGAAAAACATTTTTTCCCGACTTGAAACGTAAACTTAATAACGGATTAAGTAACAAAATGACATACTTATTTATTATCTTACATAGCTACCTTACATAAATATGAACAAGATTATCAAATACAAAAGATTGTTTACCTCTTGAAACTTCTGAGAAATGTTTATATGCAAAATATTATATGTGACCAGTCAATATTTGATATTATTATTAGTATAATGTCTGGTATATTGAAAACTCTTATCATAAGAAATATGATTGGTTAATTTGGTCGATTGTGTTAAAGTGGAAATTAAATTTAACGGATGTTCCCAGGTTTTGGATTTTCCAAAGAACTAAATATGTGCATATGTTACATTTGAATGACGATCGAAAGAAGTACACATTTAGTAGTACATAATTGATTGAATCGGAGGCACGGCAACATGGAAAATAATGATGCATCACACAAATACAATATTCAAACGATTGAATTTTATTTTGGTAGCTAAGTAGTTTTTTTGTTTGTGCCTGTTTGTCTGATTGTGTGTTAATGTACACAAATTGTTTTTTGTTTGATCGTTTCCGGTTAATTTTATTGTGAATTGTGTGTATAAATCTATTATAATTTATTTTATGTTTGTATTTATATACCTATAGTTGTTAAGCATTTCTTCACTAAATAAACAAACCGTAAAATGCTGATTACATTTTTTTTGGGCAATAATTGTATGTACATATTTCATCACTTTGTTTTTTTTAACATCAAAAGTTGTTCACGATTTTTTCATATACATTCCGAGAATAAATTCTTCAAATAAAAACTTCTATAGTTAATGATTTGATTAAAGAAGTAGTTGTTAGGTTAACGTTTCGCATTTTATTTGCACGTGAAATTCACATACATATATGTACATACAAGTAAAGACGACGATATGAACGGAATATTAATATTTGATTTAAAGCATCTAGAATTTTGAAGTGTATAATTTTGTATTTTGTGCAACCGAATTTGGTATAATACTTCCCGAAAGATATATACACATCAACAGGTGAACGTAAATTAAACCAAATGTTTTTTTATTACTTTACCCATACCCATAATTGCACTTTTATATCCGGGTTTCAGAATTAAAAATTTGCCGACTGTATCTGCCGAAATAACATTGCGCAATACAATTTCACTTTTTGTAATATCTCCGTTTTTAATTGTATTGTTGGGTTTGTTGGTTAGACAGAATTCCGAAAACGCATAAAAGCATGATGTAGAAATGTTTTATTTTTACTTTTTCAAATCTCTAACAAATGTGTACTTGTAATGTACACTGTCTCAAAAAATTGTCCGTACACTCCTCGGTTACAGAAAAATTGATGAAAAAAACTATTACAAAACCAACAAAAAATTCAGTTTTAATTTTTTTTAAACTCAAATTACATTTAACAACTTGAATATAATAATTATCATGAAGCAAATTAATTTACTTTCATGTTTCATATGATTTACTATTTAAACATCCTAAAACGATCTCAAATAATTGTCCGTACACTTGCACTTTTGTGAAAATTAACACTAGCACATTAATAATTTCTTATTTGTTGTACTCCTATTTTTAACTAACCGTAAATTACGAACTTTTTTTTTGCGTAAAAGTTAATTAGTCGTGCTTTTTTCATGGGGAATTAAATATTGTCCAGTTAATTAAAAATTTGTTATTCTCGTACCAAAAATCGTGTAGAAATAAAAAAAATTGATCATTAAATTGTAGAGTGAAGGTAAAAGTTTACAGAAATTTCCGAAATAACTAATTGCCCGCGACCTTCGATTCAATATATCCTCCAGAACTCCCAAAAAACCAAATCACTAGAGATGGTTGTTGAGCGTGGTCGCAACCGAAAGCTGAACACACCTCAAATACATCTAATAGAGAAGGCAATAAAACAGAATCGAAAGCTTATCGCTCCAACGATCGCAGCCAAAGTTTATCAACGCAAAAAAGGAGCGATAGAACCTCAGACAATACGCAATATTTTGCATAAACAAGAGTATCGATGATGTGCGACACGCAAGAAGTGTATTTATCGATAAAAAAAAATTAAAAAGCGCTTGGAATATGCATTGGGATATGTGAGTGAGCCCGAAGAGTTCTGTGAAAATGTTATTCCCTCAGACGAAAGGAAATCTAACATTTTTGGTTCAGATGGGCGAGTTATGGTGTGGCGGAAACCCAACACTGAACCTAAGTAAAACATGGTGGCGGATGTATCATGGTTTGAAGAGCTTTTAGCTGAACGGGTGTAGGACATTTGACCTTCATAATGAACCGGTTTAATTAATTGGATATTTTGAAGGGTAATTTGTCAATAAGTGCTGAGAAAATGGGACTTGGCAAGATTTTCGCTCCGCACATGACAATGACCCGAAGCATTCGTCAAAGCTAATAAAGGAATGGTTATTGTACAATGTAAAGTCAATACTTCCTAATCCTCCCCAGCCGCCAGATGACAACCCTATTGATAATTTATGCCATTATTTGGAGCGAAAGATCCGTTAACACCAAATTAGCGCCAAGGAACAATTAAAACGGGACATTATGGAGGAATGGGCCAAAAATTCCCCCCGAAATAACTCGGAAGTTGGCTTTCTCAATGAAAAGAAGGTTGCAAAGTGTAATTTCATGAATAGGTTACAAAACGAAATATTAGACCTAACTTTTTTACCAAATTCCCTCAACTTCTTTGTGTGTACGGACAATTATTTGAGATCATTTTAGGCAGTTTAAATAGTAAATCTTATCAAATGTGAAAGTAACTTAATTTATATCATGATTATTATTTTTTTCAGGTTCTTAAATGTAATTTGAGTTTTAAAAAAATAAAAACTGAATTTTTTGTTGGTTTTGTAATAGTTTTATTTATCAATGTTTTCTTAACCGAGTGCTGTACGGACAATTTTTTGATACAGTGTATATGCGAAAGCTATTTAGTTACAGTTCAGTGAATTTCTGTGTCACATAATACATTAAATATTAAAACAAACTTGTTATTTTTTTTACATTACAGATCTAAGGTAACTGTAGGTGGAAAACAAAATTTCTTTGGAAAATTATGTTTCGCACTTTTTAGAAAAAAAAATGGTACGTCGTTTGGCTCGCCTCGTAATGGTGTTGACAGGCTGATCAATTGAAGGTCAGCTATTTAGATTTCGCTAAATCTATTTGACGTGAGCCGGTACTATTTGACCTTCTATATCGCTAATCCATAGAGAGACTCTTCTCTAAACTTTCATTGAGAGGTTTCGGTTCGCAGTTTTGCCCAGAGCAGGCCACCTGACGCTACCCCGTACAAAATAATGAGTTTGACTATTGCGGTGGAGAGCCAGATATGATGTGGGGTTCCGGTCTCCATCCTTTCCCAACGGCAGTTTCTCAAGATTGTAGCGCTACCGTAGCTTTCTTTACCCTTTCCAAAATATTAGGCTTCCAATTTAATTTGCTGTCCAAAACAGGACAGAGATACTTCGCTTTTTCTATAAAATTCCAAGCTGATAGGAAGTTTGTATTCCTAGAAAAGAGAAACAATTCACCTTTGTGTGGGTTTGCATTCAACCCACAACCATTCACCAAATATAGAAAGAATGCACACGGCATTTTGCATAGTCTCCAACAGAAGTTCCAATATAGCATGTACCATCCGGCCGTTGAAGATAACTTGGGCTGGAAGAGCCAGTGGTGTGAAAGCTCCTAGCGAAGACTTCTGAATTTTACTGCAGTGCGTTCTCCAAGATTTGTTCTTGGTACATTTTAATTCGTATTTGAATGTTTTGGGAAATTCGTTATAGGAGGCCCAGTCTTTAGTAGCTAGGTATTATTTTCCTTCCTTTTTTAAAAACTTCCTTGGACCCCAAAGGTGGCCGAGATTGAACTCTAGGCCGGCTAAGAGGAGTAAGACATCAAGTTCCTGTGTTGTTTATTTCTGGAGACTTTGGCACCGAAACTGGAAGTAAATTTCCCAGAGTAGTTTTGAATGTATCCCTTTGGAAAACGATCCAACTTTTAGAAGGTTTCATGTCCATTTCAAATTGAAAATGACAATGATAAGAAAAGGAATGATCTTCCGGTACTTTCCAATTTATTAGACTATTTATCGTAAAATTTAAAACAAGTGTAAAATCAAATACCTCCTGCTCCAGATATGAAGGTCAAAACTTAGAATGTTATCAAAGAGTAGAACGTAATCAGAGAGCCACCTCGCATGTTTATATCCATAGTTCCCCAGATTGTGTGATGAGAATTCGCATCGCTTCCCAGGATAACATCAACTAGGGATTGCAATTTCTAGCAAAACCGTATTTACCGGTTTTTGGCAAATATTTTCAACAATCCCAGGTTTACCGTTAATTTACTGACTTAAATTTATACGGTTCATTCATCTTGTCACTTTGGTTAAATTTAAGAAAATGAAAATAAATAAAAAAATTCAATCATATTTTAAATAGTTTTAGTAAATCGAATTATTTATGCCTCGTAAACATCATTTTCATTTTCAAAATACTCTCGTAAAAGCACAGGAAAAAGCGAACTGTCATTTAAGCGTGACCATATTTTTGTACTTAATTAACCAGAAGAAGAAAATCCCTTTCTGAGTTCATACTTGTTGGTTGAATAGTTTTGAGGTAATTATACAACAAGTCCAAGAATTTACCTTTTACTTCCCCATCCACGAAATATGTGATTTCACGCCGGGGGCCTATTATGAAATTTTTCGATTTCGGATTTTTACGATATCGAAAAATTTCGCCCTATTATAAAAAAAAAAAAATGAAATTCGAAGCGGATTTTTTCGAACGCATATGGCAAATTTCGACTGCTATTTAGTTGGCGAATTTTGTAAAATTTATGGTATTTTGTGTTTTTGTGGAAAATACATTTTATTATATTATTAAATAAATTAAATATTATTTATAATATTATAATATTAATAATAATAAATAATATTACAAATTCGATTTTCCAAGTTTCATAATAGGGTAAATCCGCGGCGTATCGAATTTTTTCGATATAGTAAAAATTCGAAATCGAGAAATTTCGTAATAGACCTAGCGAAATGATTTTACCAAATTTTTGTTTCCACGGCTTCGCTTATTGTAGTCGCCAGTCCCAAATTTGCAACTATTGCTGAATCATTGTAAAGTGGTGCAATTATTGATTCATCGTCGTCACCTAAATCTACATTGTGATCACCATCCCAGCTTTCATTATCCAAATCTAAATTAGCGGATTGTTGAAGTCGTTCTATTAATTGAATTAGAACCTTTATAATTATAATTATTTGGCTGTTATGTTAAAAATGTTGCCGTCTCAAAAGTGCAAGTGTAATATATCTGTGTATATGGTGCGTCTCTCTGTTGACTATTCTGTTGACTACTCTCTGAAAGACTATTATTTTATTGTACGTTCGACTTAACAAGAGTTACATTTTCAGACAACTTCTCGTACTTTAGATATTATAGAATACATTTCCTGGTTATAGAATACATTTCCTTCAAATTCTTATATCGCCGATTCTTTATTGATGTCCACTCGTCGAGGATTAGGCTAAACTTTCCGTCTATTTTGTCCAATCAGTGATGTTACTTACTACCAAATTTTCAATTTTTTGTTTATATATTTTTTAATAGTATTTGGCGATTTTGTAACATCGAATCCCTTTGACATTAATAACCTTTGTAGATCAAACGACGTTGAGAATTTGCTAAAAGAAAATTCAGCTCTGGGAATCATGCGAGAGAGTACAGCACTAAAAATATCGCCTATCTTACTTGAGCTGCTTCTATAAAAAGAAGTTATTTTGCCTGTTGAATTATTTTTGCTTGATGCAGAAACTAAATTAGATCTTTTAAGTAAATGTATGGCATGGCATAATGACATAAATTTACTTAAAAAAACTTTGCTTAACATTGCAAAACTTCGAAACAATCGATGAGGTACACCTGGGCTACATTCCTTGTAAATAACAAAAAAGAAAAATGTGCATAAAAAATTATTTGCAACACGAAACCACTACGAAACGAAAGTGAATGGCGCAAAAATTTATCAGTAAAAATTTATCATTTTTAAGACGGTTTGTCGGTTAACCGGTTACCGATATTGCATTCTCTATTGACCTTTGGAATATTCACCTCATCATATGCTAGGTACGATGATATTAGGCATAGTTTATGTTTATTGACCCCAAAGCTAACAACTGCTACATTTACCCTTTCTCCAGTGGCCCAAGGCTTTTGGTTCAACACAGCATCTGCCTAATCTTTCACAATTTTGAGAAGGAAAGACTTCTGAGACTCTCCATAGTGGCTCAATAAACATTGTAATCTCACTGCCTGCTGGCAGAGTTTTAAGTTCGCTTTCCATGTCCCCAGGGCGCCCAGATAAAGTGGCCCCAATCCGCAACTTTGTTATATACCTTGAGTATGACTGCATTGAAACCATAGTACCATTGGTCTTTGCCGGTGTAATCAGTGAATGGTACACAGTTGGTAAATCCGGATTTCCGATTCGCACAATTTCGGAATTTCCTTCGGGTTGCTAGGTTCTGAAGGGACCCACCCACGGGCCTTCGGCCTACTGGGGATCTCTTCCCTATCCATAACAGCAAGGCTGGCTACGGGAAATATTTCGCCAAACCTTTCTACTGCATTCTTATAGAGGAACAGAGATCTCAAATCAACACAGGCTGTGAACGCAATATTTCACAATATTTTATTTGAATGACACAGTACTAGGTTTAAAATAAATAGTAAAATTAACTTTAATCGTCGTTGCTAATCAATTTAAAAAAATCTTTAATTTTCAAAAGGAAATGTTGACCATCTGCAGTCAATATGCGAACTGAACGTTTGAAATTTGGATTTGTTTGGTTGACTACTGTATAAGTTATAAAATAATTAAATACACTCGGCTAATCGATTTTAACCACTTTTATTATGAAAAATCTATACATTTCAGTTTTGCAAGCTATAAAATAATTGACGGATTGCACCACACGCCTAGCGCAACGAATTGTAATTGATAAAATAATAAAAAACTTTGCCAGTAAGCAGATATATGGAAATATAGTATTGTCTAAATAATTTTAATTTTAAATAAATTAAAATTGCATTGAATCTAACAAAGAATACTGATGCATACTGTAAAGTATGGTTTTCAATATTTGATTGATTTGGTTCAATTTTAACATTAAAATTGTCAAAAAATAGTCTTCAAATTGGATAAATCCAAAATTGCTAAAGCAATAGTTCATCGACATTATTTGTTGTTCTGTAAAAGTTGATTACAGAACAGCCTATGTATTTTAAAAATTGAGACATGGTCGATCAATATTTCCTGACGCCGCCGAATGCACGATGGTAAAATATCTTTCACATTTCAAATTTTGTATAGTCTTCGCACTCTTAACATCATCTGATTCTTTTTATAAAGGCGGTTGACGTTTTGAATTGCCAATCTTTTAAAATCCAAAAAATGGGCTCAGTCAAATCACAACAAATATTTGTACAGATCAAGGGCGTCAAGAAATTATATAAAATGTTACGAAGTTGAAGTTAAACAATCGATAACATTTTTGGGGTCCCATTTTTACGGTAAAATGATAATTTCAGAACTAACCATTCTCATGAAGTGTTACCGGCACCTGTTTGAATAATGCTGAAAATGGTTTTATTTTATCTTTATCAAGACGCTTAACTATTAACCATCCACTTCGTTGTTACAGTTAACAGTGATTGAAAACTTTTTCTGTTCTGTGGTTGGTTATAATTGGTATTTGCTGTAAAATTAAAATTTTCAAAAAATTGCAGAATTACCTATTGTAAATTAAAGCAGCCTTTATTCAGCCCTATTTGAACAAACACTTATTATAACAGCCGTCTAATTATTTACGTAATTGAGATGTTTTGGTTAATCTCACTCCATAAGTAATACATACCAACAATAATATTTTTTTCAGACTGGCATTCCAACAATGACGTACAATAATCTAGAATAGTTAAAATAATTCAAAAATCATTCGACCACACAATTCCAATTACTATTAATAAAACGATTTTCCGAAGGCTGCATCTAATTAATTTGATACCCAAACCAACAAAAGTAAAGTACATGAACCATTATACTATGTACATTTAACGCTTACCTAATATCACAAATCGAATCTACCACCAAATAAATTCATTTCAATGTCGATTGGATTGTTTTATGGCGAGTAAACACTCAAAACGTATTTTATTTGGGCGCGATTTCAATTTAGACTAAACAGTCTGTAGGCGCATTGACTTTAAAGCTCTGCTAAAATGTTGATGAACCCTGTCTGCAAGCAAAAATAAAAATACTACAACCATCAAGTGATTACACCATTTTTCTGTATTTTTTGTTACGAAATCAAACAACTTTTTGTTTGTCTGAAAACAATCGAACGCGTACCCAGACATATTATAACACTTTTTTAACACATTGACAAAACTCTGTTGTTATGGCGACTGAATAAAACCAGCTGTCTGTGTCTGCTAAAGTTTTTGTGTTTTATTAAAAAAAAAAAAAAATGAAAGCGTTAAAAAAATGCATTCTTGCTGCTCAGTTTTACATGACTGTATAGTACAGTTACGTATGTATAAAATGCGTAGTTCTCCTTTTTTTTTGTCTCTTTCGATAAAGGTAGGGGATTATTTTTAATAAAATTGATAAAACAGGGTGATGAAATTTACCCTATATATTGCTTGCTATTTTAACCTATGTAAACAGAACATGTGCGTCTCGAAATTCTAGCATATGTATTCGTATTGAACAATATTAGAAAGGGATGATATTCCAGAAATTATAATTGAGTCACTGAAATTAAAATAAAAGGGATAAACAGCGCATTACAATTTTTAAGACGGAAGTGGAACAAATGAATTGCGATGTTGAAAATTATATAACTTTAATTTAATCGGCACCGTATGTACTTTGTGCATTCCTATGTACATATATGCGCGTAGTTTACCTCAATTTTTCGGGATTCCAAATATGGAGACAAATGCGACTTTAAATTTTCATGTTTGATTTTCGTACATACATAAGTTTAAATTTCGGTTTCTCTTTGTTTTTTTTTTGTAGACAAAGACGCTGTTTTTAAAGTATTAAAATTCCAACCTTTTATACCATTTTTGGTAAAATTCTTTTTTAAAGAGAATCTTTTGTTTAAAAGGTTGTAAAAATGACCTTATTTCCCGAAATCGTGATTTTAGAAATCTTCTTAGGGTTTACTCGCAAAACTAAAAACGAATTGTAAAGGGACAATGGTTTATAATACTTAGGTAACACATTTTTGTGATCAAAAATGTCCGATAATACATCTTATTTAAAACGATTGACCATGCGACTTATTATTTTTTAGGTTAGATTAATGTTTGACCACAAGCTCTTGTGCAATATCTTACCACTAATTGTAAGTCTTGCTATATCAATTTGAAGTGTTTGAATGTAGCAACCGTGTACGGAGACAATTTATTGAGAAACACTGGGATATTAATTTTTGGGTTATTATTATAATCTTCGAGAGTTTTGCGAAACTTGCAAGACTAGCTTCTTTAAAAGATGAACAAGTCAAGAATAATTGCTTATGCTCTACCGACCTGACTTCAGATCATTATACAATCACTTAACAATCGATCGATCGTTGACTAAAATTCGTCTTTTTCGCGCGTGTACATTAGATTTTATTAGAAAATAATTAATATTTATATTTATCGGTATATAGAGCAATGTACATTAATGTGAATGCAGCACAAACATTAAATATCAACAACAAAGTATTGATCTTCCTCAATCACTGATGTAATTACTATGTCTGCATTGACAGGCTTTGGCGTCGAATAACCTATTATATTTTGGTATATCTATTGCGGAATCTCTTCAACCTGGCGTCAGTAAGCGATGTGTTTCCAAATAAATGGGAAATGCCAAAAATTATACCAATCTTAAACAGAGGGATTTCAACGAAATCGTCCATTGCAAAATTATTTGAGCTGGTACTTTGCAACACCTTCAAAGTTATGACACAAGTCAACACCCACAAATTTAGTAGAATTTACTAACAAAACAATCAACGCAATCTATAGTATTAACAGATGATTCTAGTTTACACAGAGTTTAGTAAAGGATTTGATTCTATTTGTCATCGTAATGCACACTATACCTTTTCATTTTCAAATTGGAAATAATCATTTTCAAAATGGAAATAATCAATATCAAATTGGAAATAATCATTTCCAAAATGGAAATAATCAATAACAAATTGGAAAAAATCATTTTTAATAGGTAATGTGGGGCTTATTCATCACGAAGTAAGAAGAGGAGCATTTAAAACCCCGCAAGAGAATGAGTTCATACGCAATTATTTACGCAATGCTCTAACCAAATATCAATCACCAGTCGTAATGGTAATTGATAATGCTCCGTGTCATGCGTCTATTGAAGCTGTGTTTCTTGAAAGTGAATTTATCAATCATCGGTTATTAAGATTAGGCCCATACAGTCCAATGTTAAACCCCATAGAATTTGCTTGGTCGGCTCTTAAGGCCTCTATTAAACGAGATTTAACAACTGAAATGCCACAGATTCCAGCAGGTGAAAATAGGATAAATTTGATCCAAACCGAATTTCGTTTACAAAGGCTAAATATTATACAACGGAATTTGCCAAATTTATCTGTTGCAAATTGTGCTAAATATGTTGCATATATTCAAAAATTCATACCAGATGTTTTAAATTTAGTCGATATGATTTTTTAATTTACTTTACATATTAATAAAGTTTTGATCATAAATATTGTTGTACCCTGTGAGTTTTTTATTTTTAAATTTATAAATGATTATTTCCAACTTGATATTGATTATTTCCATTTTGGAAATGATTATTTCCAATTTGAAAATGATTATTTCCAATTTGAAAATGACAATTTCCAATTTGAAGTTGAAAAGGTATAGACACACTGCGATTTAATAAAACCGATTTCGTGAATTTTTCGAGATTAGTCGCAATGTGTCAACCTCGATTTTAGCTAATTCATTTGTTTTTGTGTAGAATACTTAAACTAGTTTAGCTAAATCGGATTTATTAAATCATAGTCTGTCTAGGGTATACGGCTCTTATTAGCCTTTACGCTTAGGGGTTTCTTCCAAATTTGTAACTCAATATGTGTTAATTCAAATTGGATACTTATTGTTTTCATTGACTAAGTTACAGATTGGTTGATTCTTGTTTCTGCAGACGATGGGATAATAATTTATTTCATATCAATATTAATTTATGTTACAGCATAAGTAATCATCGCCACATGTAAGTTACACTGGCGATTAACAGTAAAGCCTCTGATAGTTCAAGAATTAATGTGCCTCACTTTATTGAACATGGACCAGCGGTCTGGCGCGGTCTTAGTAGCCGACTATGCTTCAGTGGGGATTGGTGGGGGACAAATGTGTCAGACATGGCCAATGCTTGGATAGACCGCAAAAATGTAGGACCTGAGGTCATACGTACACACAAGGAATTAATCCGTGACAGGCAATTAAGATAACAACTGGAAGATATCAGAACGATATGTTAACCGACCCATTGAGGGAGGAGACTACTGATGCGAAGCACTCCTGAAGCGTGACCAGTACACCCATCAAGACTAAGTTCCCTGAGGCAGCTTCATTAAGTGACCAATCTTCCTTCAAAAGCCCAGCTTAACGGGAGATATGGTTCTTATTCAAGTGAGTCGCCGAATCATAAGGAGAGACCTTCAACCCTCCTCCTGATATCGTATGTGAATATGCTACCGCGAACCCACCCGAAAGAATTGCCATCCATCGCCCAGCGTGACTCCCTTTTGTAACGTCCAGCCTGCACTCCCACCTGCTACTGGATGACACGAGCTGAACGCAGAGTCACCTCAACAGCCTTCCCAATATACCGCCCTGAAACATATAGCTCGGAGCGAGGAAACAACAAGAAAATTTCGTCATATACTTCCAAAGTACTACTGATCCTTAACAACGTGACCTTCGCAAACATAAATTTTCTTAAAATACCGCATGATCAATATTCAGTTCTCCATTTCGTCTACTAGGAAGACCTCAATACTCCCGCATGTTTAGCTTCTCGCCCTTCTCCTGGATTAGTTTACTCTTCCCTTTTATTTGCCCTACTTGGATAACTGTACCACTCATACGACCGTTGGCTGGAATTAAATTAGGCTAACACTCACAAAACACCAAACACTGCCAAATTCACTCCGATAATTTTATGTTACAATAATGAACCGTTAAACTCAATCGAACAACACGTCAATATAACGTATTGTTAACTATTTGAGAAGTATAACCCATTGGTTATTTTCCATAGTTCTAAGTGCTTCGTTCGTCGCAGCCGCCTTACTGGATCATCAACATATGACGCAAATCCGCATTTTCATGTTGACTAAGGCACTGCATGTGTTCTTCACATAATTATTAATTTTTTCACTGGCGTATTCCACTTTTAGATCTTTATGAAGGTTATCATTCCCTATATACTATGGTGCATTGACCATACTACGTAAGAATTTATTTTGAAAGGTTTGAATTACTTTTACGTTACATTTCTTGGTACAGCCCTATAGTTGTATATCATACGCCAAAACATGTTTCAATATCTGCCGATATAAGAGCAGTTTATTATGTAATGTTTAAAATCTTGTTCGTGTGAATGATGTTTTCTAGTGATTTTGGGCTTCTGAAAGAGATTCAGGTGAATGGTGATGTTTCGGAATTGGCGTTAACCAAAATTGCTCAACCAACAAGCCAATTTTTTAATTATTTCAAATATCCACCACTTTTGGTACACTTTATTGTGAATGACCTCATATACTCAAAATAGGGTGTTCCAAAATATATCTAAATTAATAAGTCAATATATAAATAAATAAATAAATAAATAATGTTAGCTCAGAGTTCCTTCCTATGAGCCAATAAATTTTTCTATATTTGATGATTGGCTCTCCCTTTTTCTTTTTACCATGATCTTGCCACTTGAGTTTAGCATCAAGGGTAGGTCACTCTTAAGTATTTTGCCGTATTTGCATTTGGAATTGGTTGTGAATGCAGTCGAACACGTAACCAATTAACATTTTTATGTGCACAGTTCTAGTTTCGTTGAGTTGAAGGCAACATTTCTTCGTCCAATCCCTCAATGAATTAGCTGCGTTTTAAAATTTAGTGGTTGACTTGTTCTTTTTGTGCTAGGTACGTCTCGCGTATAAAGTATGTGGAGTATTGGCCCCAGAACACTTCCTTGTAGAACTCCAGCCGACTTTTTCTGTAGTTCGGAGTATTCCTCTTCATGTTTTACACGAAAGTGTTGATCAGCTAGATATAACTTTAAAATCAGTTAAAACTGCTGATCGGTAGATCTTTGGTTTTTTCCAGACCTCGGTGCTACACTTTGTTGAATGCTTGAGGTACTTCCAAGAAGACACTTGATCATATTTTTTTATTTTCCAGTGCATCTTCAATTAAATCTGTGATTCTGTGCACTTGATCTATGGTAGAATGTCTCTCTGTAAATCCAAAATGGTGAGGAGTAATTAGTTTTCTTACTTCTATTACTGATTTTAACCTATCGAGTAGTAACTTTTCAAATAATTTTAAAATTGTCGAAAGTAGGGAAATCGGTCTGGATGATGTTTTCTTGTTTGGCGGCTTGTTAGGTTTTAGAATCATTAACACCTCTGCCACCTTCCACTGGTATGAAACGTATTTTAGTCTGAACGTGCTACGTTGATTACTTGCAATAATTTTCATAATCATTTTTCTGGTAGTGCTTTAACTAAAGTCCAGTGATTAGGTCATAACCAGGGGATTTATATGAGCTTAAGTTGTTGTTAATTTCATCTTTTAGCTCGAGTAGCGTTACAGGTCTTATGTTTTGGTTATCCACTTTATTTACTGGAATTATATTTTCATCAGCAGAGAGACCAACTAGGCATTCGCTAAAAGATTTGGTCTTGATTTCTTTCATAACCATGTTCACTTTGTTGCTTAAAGAATTAAATCGTGATTTGCCTTGTGGTGCTCGGTTTCTCTGCCAGATTAGATAGGGGAGGAGTACTCTGCCACGCTACTTGTAGTATACTCTCGTTCAGCAGCTCTAATTGAACTTTAAGTTATACCGGAGTTTTAATTGGTACTTGTAATTCAGTATTGTCTTCGACTAGTTTCCGGAAGAGATCCCAGTTTGTTTTATTATTTATAACCCTAGGCAAATTTTCTTTTTTGATAATGATATCACTGTGTGTCATAATGACAGGCGTGTGGTCAGGCGAAATTCCTTCGCTGTTTTTGAATAGTACATAATTTTTAGATAGTCCTTTTGTGACAAATAAATCTATCAGATCTGGTATCTTATTTGTATCCGCTGGTCAATATGTTGGTTTACCTCCATACAGGAACTCACAGTTTAAAGCCCGACCAGCTGCAAACAGCTCCTTACTCTTGTGGGTTGTTAGTCTTTATGCCCAATATGTATTTTTAGCGTTAAAATCGCCTAGAGCATTTGCATAACGTAACAGTAGTTTTCTTTATTCACATTATACGGCGGAGGGCAATTTATTGAATATATGTTGATTGCATTTTGATTATTTATTCGAACATTAATGGTGGCTACTTGCATAATTTCCTTTTCAATTGTTACTCCTTCGTAATGTTTAATGTTTTCCTTCACAAATATGGTTCAACCTCCTCTCGCTTTTCCTGCCCCCAATTTGTATTCCAATTGGCGATTCTGAATGTGTTATTTATCTTCATAGATTAGTTTGTTGCTTATTTAATGCTTATTTCTTGTTTTAGTAGCCTTAAGTTTAAGGCTTCTTATTCTTCAAAATTTTTCCAAGAATTAGGCTTTGACCATCTTCCTTGCTACTTACTGTTTCCCGCTTTTGTACAATCTGTGAGTATGTTTTCTGCCTGTTGCACTTGTTTGTGGTAGTTCTAGGTTTTTGGACATTGTTCTATTACTGGGCATCCCACGGTTTAGGCGGGCATTGTCGATTTTTCTTTCTCAAATTGTGCAGTTCGCTGGTTACTTCACATCCTCTATAGTTAGCGGGATATATATTATTATTATTAAAATATTTAGTGATGTTATAATTCAAAATGGTTCATGGTCTGTTTAAATTTAGAAGATCTACAAAATGTTGTCGTAATAATTTAACAAATACTTTGTCCAAAAATTCACTTTTTGGGTGATATAGGTGTTAAAAGCTGTGAAAATTGGTCTGATGATACAAATTAGAATACAATGGTTTGGATATATGCTGTTCGAAAAAGACTTTAGGCATTTCTGAAGGAAAGCATTCATGCCTTGAAGTGCGTTTCTGTGATTAAAAATTAAAATTATTTCTTTAATGTTGGTATGCACAAGTGTACATTTTGATGTTACTAATTGCACAGGCCTGCATGTATTTTTTTCATTCAACAGTCGTATCTGAAGTAAATTTTGCGCTGAATCCGAATCTGAGACCAAAAAGAGTTGGGGCAAATCTGACAACGGGATTTTATTTATCGTACCAAAATCTACGACTAAAAAAACATTAGACATACAAGAATCTGCAGAGTTTAGTTTAGTCATTGATGAAGTGGTTTCAGAAGGAGTTAAATTAAGTTAACATAAAAAATGTAATTTTCAGCGGGGTTGAGAATATTTTATGTCACGTCATTATTCCTTGTGGCATTTTATTTCGCAAAGTTATTTCGTACAACATTTTATTTCGTGGCGTTATTTCTTGCGACATTTTTGCTCTGATATTTTGGACAATTACAGTTTTGTGGAACAAATAAATTTGTTTTTGTTTAGTAATTTTGATTGGGTAATTTCCTCCCAATCCAGTGACCGACAAGGCAAGAAAAAATACTGGTATTTAATGGCGGATCGCCTCCCTCTATAAATATAAAAAATGTTTCAATTTTTGCCAATTAAATTAAGTGATATAGTGGATTGAAGTCTCACACGACTCTGTGTTGTCTTTTACTTTTTCGTAATGTTTTTATCAAATGAAAAAACGAAAACGCAATACCGTGTCGTGTCGATTGTCGGTCGACTCTTGAATCATAATAGGGGTGAATATTTTGGCTAAACAATCACCACAAATTTCATATGAACTTATATGTTAGGGACGGAACTAGGGTTACCAGGGGTACCCTTTAAAGAATACAAGTACTCTTTGTGAGCATCTGCTCTTTTCTACACTTTTTTTATGGTTATTTTTAAATTTTATGTTTTAAGGATTGTTAGCCTAGAGAAGAGCTAATTATAGCCTTGTTGTAAGAGTATTCCCGCATTAAATATTTTCCTCGATTGTTTCCTCTTTACCTATATGCTAATATTAGTTTGCGGGGAAAGAAGTACGAAAAGAGGAAAAAATTGATGCAAGAATACTCGAGCAAAACAGGCTGAATTACCCTGTTTACATGAGTATTCTTGTATCAGTGTTTTCCCGTTTTGATACTTCTGTTCCTACAAACTAAAATTAGTTTAAAGCGTTCAACAGCGTTCATGAATTCTCAGTGGGCGGATGAAAGGAATCGACTGTTGCTGGGGTCAGTTAAAAACCTTCTATTGATAGAATATAATTTTAAAGATTTTCACTGGCAGTTGTTTTATGATTAATTAATGGTAAAACATTTCTCAAAAAATCAGCAGTTCAGAAAAATACAACATTGATAATTATCGTCTATTTGAGTTAAAATTGGGGAGGAGATTTTGGGTGCCAGGAAGCGACTGCGATGAGTCTTGATTTCGAGAAAAATGGTTTGAGGGTTGTGTTTTTCTTTCTTTCTTATTGTGTGATTTTTGATAAATTTATGCAATTCCAAAATTAGTTTCGGATGCGGCTTGGCCCGTTCTGAAAACAGCCAATTTGAATCAAAGGATAGAAGTATCCAATATAAGTTCCTGGCTTAGTTCTGGAAAATGACCAATTTCAAAGGAACTAAAAAAATTCTCAACCGATTGCGGTGGAATTCGGTTTGAACGATGAAAATTAAATTCCAATTTGATTTCCGAATGTGGTTCTGGAAAAGGCCTGAAATTAAGCCATTTCTCAACCGATTGGTATGAAACTCGGCTTGTACTATGAAAATGTTTAATTTGAAACAAACTATTACGTGCTTATAGCGCCCTCTGGCACTATTCTGGTTTTCCCGGGGAATTGAGAATAGGAATTTGATTATTGTAATTTTTTTAGTGTATTTTGGTATTATTTTTTCCAAAGCTTACTGTGGCTATTTTTATTTTTTCAAATTTTGTGAAAAAATAATTCCATTTCATAGCAATTTTATTGCTTATTTTCCCTAAAAATTTTGTTGGGAATTGTTTAGTAGGCAGTAATGTTTCTTGTGGATAGGTGGTTTTGTACATCTTCCACCCGGGTGGTTCTTTGCTTAATGCCCGCTGTTGGTATGTTAATCTTTGCCGATGAGGTAAACACGGTTTTAATCGATCAATCGATATTGTTATCTTTTCCCATTTATTTCTATCTGGAAATATTTCTCTTTTCTATCGATAACTGCGAACGGACCGTCGTATGGTGGTTGTAATGATCGTTTGCTTAAATCCGTTCTTACGAAAACATGTGTGCAATTTGACAGCTCCCTTGCTACGAAAAAAATTGGACTAATATGTTTGGATGCGGGTGTTGGACGAATTTTAATAAACTGGTTTCTTAGCTCTTTTATAAATTCCGCTCGTGGTGAATCCTCTCTCATTTCTAATATTAACTCTCCGGGTATGCGTAGGTTTTCCCCGTAAACCAGCTTTGTTGACGATGCTGCCATCTCTTGCCGGTACGCTCATCTTAGACCCAACAATACTGTTGTCTGTTGGAAGTATACACATCAACTCGTTTTCCCGTGGCACATGATGGTCGCTTTAAGCGTCCTGTGCCATCTCTATATCATCCCGTTTGCTTTCGAATTGTACGCAGTGGTCCTTTTACCTTCGAAACCCAACATATTCGCGAATTTCGCGAATAGCGCTGCGATTGATGTTGGAACTTCGAAACGTGCGATCCAGTTGTTGTATATCGCCCATGCGACAGTTCCTCCCCCCCCCCCCCGGAATGTCTGGCACAGGTACCGCTTCGGTTTATCGTGTGTATCTATCTATTATTGTGACACAATATCTTTGCCCTTCAGATGGTGGTAGTGGACCGATTATGTCCATATGAATTTCCGTGAATCTATTGTTTGTTTGCGGATAATACCCTAGTGGGCTTCTCGTGTGTCGTATCACTTTCGCCTTCTGGCATGGTGTGCAGCATTGGACCATTTTCTTTACGTCCTTTTTGATGTCCTGCCAAATTAATTGTTTTGTCATCTCCCTTACTGTTGCTGCTACTCCTGGGTGTGCGAGGTTATGATCCGCGTGGAACACTATTTTGCGGTACTCCCTCGGTATGTATGCCCGTGGCTTTCCTTTTGAAACATCGCAACATAAAGTTTCTGTTGAGTTTAATGCATTGGCACGATACAATTGGCATATCTCGAAATTGTAATTTGTCTTGTTCCTTTCGTAATTTGACTAACTCTTCGTCTTTTGTTTGTGCTTAGCTTATGTGGTCGACTGTCTCTGGTATTTGTATAATTTCTAAACGCGACATGCCATCTGCTACGACGTTATCCCGACCTGCTATGTGTTGGATATTTGTTGAATATTGACCTATGAAACTCAAGCATCGGAATTGTCGCGGCGAAGCTTTCTCTGGCTGCTGCGTGAATGCGAATGTTATTGGCTGTGGTCTGTAAATATTGTGAATATGCGACCTTCTAACAAATGCTTGAATTATTTTACGACTGCATATATCGCCAAAAGTTCTCGATCGTACGCGCTATATCTCGTTTGTGCGGAATTTAATTTTGATCAATAAAACTGTAATGGTTGCCAATCGACTCTTTCTTTCTGGCAGCGCTGTTGTATTACGGGACCGATTGCTGTGTCCGATGCCTCGACCATTAGTACTAGCTCTTAGCCTCTTCTGACCACTCGACTTCCCGGGTATCATTTTTCTTATTTCCCTGTAGATACTGGTTGGATATTGCTTGGCTTCTACTCTTGGAATGAATATTCTATAAAAATGTATCATCCCTAGGTATCTTCTTAGGTGGTTAATAGTTTTTGGCCTTGGTATTTTGTTTATTTCATCGATTTTTTTCGGCGTTGACTTAATTCCGTCTTTTGACAATTGGTGCCCTAAAAAATTTAGACTCTCTTTCGCGAAATTACTTTTTTCTAGATTTATCGTTAAACCGGCGTCGCACATTTTTGCAAGTTCTGTTCGTGACTTAGATGCTACTAACACGTCGTCTAAATAGACGAAACAGAAATTTAAACCTTGTAGTATGTTGTACATGAAGCGTTGGAAAGTGTTTCCTTCATTTCTTAAGCAGAACGTCATTTTTGTAAATTCAAATAATCCAAAAGGTGTTGTGATCGCCGTTTTCGGTATATCCTCCTCCTCCTCCTCGATCAGTATCTGGTGGTATGATCGCACCAGGTTTATCGTCGAGAAAATTTTTGCACCTTCTAGATGTTTCGAGAAGACTTGAAGATATGCCCGATAGTCTCCAAATGGTCGCCAGTCTACATTTTTTTTTGGCACTAAATGCAGTGGAGTAGTCCATGGACTATCGGAACGGCGACAGTCCCTTGATCTACCATATATTGGAATTTCTTAGTTGGTATTTCTAGTTTCTCCATATTTAATCTTCGAGGCCTGGCGAATACCGGTGGTCCCTTTGTTATAATCTGGTGAGTTGCGGTGTGTTTGATTGGTTTGGCCGTTTGTGTGTCACATGTAATTTCCTTGTATTTGTTTAGTAACTCGACGATTTGTGTATCTCTGTGACTATCTACTACCGGAACGATTGGTGCTGCTTCAGTGGTTATGGTATCGACTGAATAAAGCTTGGTGAGTGGATCGATTAATCGATTGGATATCTGCGAGTAGTCTGGTTTGTTTTAAGAAGTCCGTGCCGATTATGGGCAACGAGACTTCGGCTATAATAAATGTCCAGCTGAATTGCCTCCTGAGGCCCAGATTTAGGTGAATTCTTCTTTTACCGAGTGTTTTTAGTTTACTCCCGTTTGCTTCATATAGATAGAACTTCATGGTTTTTGCTACTCTCTTTTGGGATTGGCATCACTGATACGTCGGAAGCTACAAAAGGCCACATTGGTTATAATTTTAGCTGTTTGTGTATTGTACTCTTTTCTTTCTCGGGGGGTAAGATAACCCTAGATGGAACACACCTGCCCTGACTCAGTTGTCTTCTATATTTTGGGGTATAAAAATACTCATAATTAATTAGCAAAAATACGAAATTACTTAAATGCGGTACACACCTATCGTCATAGGCCTGATTAGATTTAATTGCTTAAAGATTTTATCGGTTTATCTGAATTTCATAAATTATTTTCACTTCTATCAAACTTCACATGTTCAAGCAAATGCGAAATTTTGTCCTAAATTTGGTTTTTAAAATATTAGGTAGATCCACGCTAATAAAAGATAAAATAAAAGTTATTCAAGTTCACATTGGTTTATGTTCAATTTTCCAAAACAAAATGTATTCAATCTCTAGAAACGCGTCTTTTTTTTTTTTTTTGTTTTATTTCTTAAACATTTCTTTCGTACTTTTATGAGTTTCTTTTATATACATATATATATATATATATATATATATATAAATATGTACATTGAGCTGAGTATCACATCTGCTACTGACTACACTATTATAAAATAGTTTTTGTATACTAAACGTGTGTTAGTGTATAGCCGAAGCAATAAATTTCCCCTTCAAGATTTTATATACATACATATGAGATGCATACTACACCACTACATTGGTTTAAATGAGAAACTATTTTGTGTTCCCGAACACCACAGTGGTTGGCGTTGGTGGGGAGGTAATCAATTCAAAATAAAAAGAAAAATAATAAAATCTCTCTCTATTGCACACAATGGTAGTCTGAATTTGTTGGAAGTAATAAGCGGTTGGTACACTAAATTTTTTTTTGTACTTAGTTTATAAGAATTTTGTAAACGTTGGAAATTTTAAGTAAATAATAAAACAAAAATTATGAAAAATTTCACGATTTTTGTTTTAACTTGTCTTTACGAATGATGGGTTTTTTTTTGTTGCTTTCGCGACTGTTTTAAATAATGTGGTGAATTATTAAAAATAATTACAGTGGATATGATTTAATCGATTTACCGTGCATTTGGTGTGATTTCATTATACCTACTACAAAGTTTTTATTATTATTAATGCTGTTTGATGAAAAAAAAAAGAATAAAAATAATTGCACATGACTATTTCATTGACACGATTAAATAGTTTTATTTTTGTTTGTATGACGTGATTTACTATTATTATTCGTTTTTGTTTGTGTTACGGGCTATTTAACGTGTTGAATGGGTGTGCGAAATGCCGGTTATAAAATAGTTAAATTTAGTGTGCTAGTTAGTAGTTCACCTGTATAACGAATAAAATTTGTGTTTCTTTATTTCCAGGTTACTCCATGATCTCACAATGATCACAACGTAAGTTAGTGAACTTTACAAAAAAATAAAAATAAAATAATAAAAATAACTAAAATTAAGAATATAAGACCAAAAGTGCAAAAACAATAAATATTAAAGACTGTAGTTAACCCTATAAAGTGTATGGTTTTTATATAAAAATAAACCGAAACGATGTATAAGTTGTTAGGCGGATTAAAGGAATACTTTAAATTACAAGAGATACAAACAGATAATGCTGTGTTCCGATTACATAACGTCTTTACGACAGTATTACTCTTAACATGTAGTTTAATTATAACGGCCACACAATATGTCGGCAATCCGATTAGTTGTATTGTAAATGGTGTTCCTACACATGTTGTGAATACATTTTGTTGGATTTCCAGTACATTTACGATGCCTGATGCATTTCAACGAGCTCAAGTAAGTTAAATTATACAAATCATTTTTTATGTATGCTTATAAGTGCAGTCTTATTTATATTTCAGGTTGGCCGTGATGTAGTAGCACCAGGCATTTCAAATGACTTTAATGATGAGAATGCCAAGAAGTATTATACATATTACCAATGGGTGTGTTTCGTGCTGTTCTTCCAGGTAAGACACTTTTTTTATATTTTCATTCTCTTTTAATTCATTTTGATTTAGCCTGAGGTTAAGTTTTAATGATTGACTGGTTTTTGATTGGTTTGCTTTTCGGATTGATTTGAAATTATCTTTTCAGTTTTCTTGAAATGAAAATATCTCAGGCGAATTTTTCCATATCCTTTTTTGACATGTGACAGTACGAACAAGAAAGAGTTATCCTCTCGGAATAATACATTTTATGGCTGTGTAAAGCTTGTAAATTAATAATTTTGCTACGTCTCCAAAAGCAGTTCTTAAAAACTTACACTCACTTAATGGTACCAATTCATAAGTCAATTGCATAATTTTATACACCCAATTGTTACGTATAACCTTGAATGTGATGAATGAGACACAATGCCTATGTTGTGCGTTTAAGTCAAATTACTAAAGGCATCTAAATCGTGACTGCGTGGTTTATTTGTATAACACATTCTACTTTCATTCATTTTCTCAACTTACCACACATATATTTACATTTGTTATCACTACTGTAATTAGCACAACATTTAATACAAGTTTAGTGCATCTACTTAAAATAGCTAATTGCAAATTAGCTTAATTCACAACAAACGAATTTTTTGTCATTTTTTAAATTAATTGGCAAGATTCAAAATACGGTTGGCGACTGAACCTCTAATTGAACACATTTATTTTATGATGTGAATTTATTTTGACAATGACTCAGAATATGAGTATGAATTCCATCTTTAAGCTATTGGAGATACAAATAAGTTTTGAGGTTTTTTTTATAACTTCGAAGCTTTATACAGAGAAATTGGCACAATCTATTTTATTCAAAGTATTATCCATCGTTAGCTACGACTTTTTTTGAGCTTCAATGCTCGACTTAATTCCATCAATTGTTGTTGATAACGTTCTCCAGTAATGGTTTCGTTAGGCTGGAGTAGCTCATAGTAGAACACTTCGAACTGAACCCACTAGATGCACAGCATTAGCTTCTTGCCATGGATATTCGGTTTTGCCGTTGAAGTTGATGCATGACCGGGCTTACCCCACAGTTTTTGTGACGATCCGATGCAAAAAACCCCTTTCGATTTTGCCTTTGGAGCAGTTGTTCGCACGTGAAAAAACGGCGTTCAAAGTCTCTTGGCTTGAGTTCATGGGGAATCCAATTTCCTTGTTTTTGCACCATATCCATTGCCTTGAGATGGTTTTGAATTGCTTGTTGAGTCATTGCTAAAGTTTCAGCGAGCTCCTCTTGAGTTTGGCGTGAATCTTGATTCAATAACGGCTCCAACCCAGCGTCTTCAAACTTTACTGGTCTACCTTCGTGTTCTTTGTCACTGGTGTCAAAATCGCAACTTATAAAACGCGGGAATCAATACTCACATGTTTTTATTAATGGAGCATGTTGCCTAAATGATTCACACAGTAATCGATGTCCATCAGCTGCACTTTTCTTCAAATTAAAACAAAAAAGCAGCGCTTCCCGCAAATTGTGTTTTGTTGGCACAAAGGTTGACATGATTAGAGCACAAAAAATATGTTGTTTACACTTCAGTGAAAAGACACATACTGATTTTTAGAGGGAAATTATGACGCTTTAACATGAATATAGTTACAAGTATAGTTTTGTAAATCCCTCAAAATTTATTTGTACACCTAATATAATATAACTTAACAGAACACGGCTAAAACAAAAATTACAATAAGTATAAATTTAAATTAAAAATAAGAAAGTTATCTTTATAATTTTAAATCAGAGCCAAACGGGTACACCAATTCGAAATTGAGATCAAACCTAAAACAAGACTTACGAGTGTCTTATTTAAAAATTTATTTAATACGAAGATGCGTCTAGATATTTGAACCCTCTCTATATTTCTCCTTTTTCGAAGTAAACCGCTCGGACTTTCTTTTTAGGGCATTGAATTATTTTTATTTTGAATATAACTATCAAACAAAATCAAATTGAACATAGTCTACAAAATAATATTCTACCAATCAAAAGGACCGTTTCAAAACATGTCCATCGGTACCATGGTACAAAGCCCCTCAATCATTGGGATGATAAAACAATCAAAAGTGAATTCGGCACTCTTTAAAGACCATTATTGCATCAGAAATTTTCTTTCTGTCAATCTTTGTGAGGAGTTTATTTCCTTAAAGGAGAACCAAGTTTAAAAAAGAACGGCGTGTGGAATAAAGAAGGACCATAAGTCATTTCTGAATCAGTAACGGTCGCAAACATTGCACATGTGAAATTTTTCTCGAACTCCTTGGGCGTCCGATCTTAGATATTATTTCTTTGCCGTGTCAATGGCGGCGGCAATTGTACTAACAACCAGCCATCAAATACCTATCGGGATTTTATAACTTTTCCCCACACTTTGAGAATTGGTCTTTTCAGGCTTCCAGATTTAGTTTTAAGCCACCACTTCAACCCGACCATTGGTTCCTGGATGAATTTCTTCAATTTTATCAAGTGTCCAGTGTGTTGGTGGCAAATTTTCGTTCCTTAATACTACGATGTCGCCTTGGGCTAACTGGGATTTCTTGTTTTACCATTTTGATCGACCTTGTAGGGAAGTTAGATACTCATCAGACCAGCGCTTCCAAAAATGTTGACTAGTTTGCTTGACAAGCTGCCATCTCGTTAGTCGATTTAGGCTCACATCCTTAATATCGATTTTCGGTATTTATGTTAAAGGATGACCAATTATAAAGTGGGCTGGTGTCAAGGTATCGAGGTCGTCAGCTGAGAGCACACACAAACTCTTCGAGCTTAATATCGCCTCTATTTCAGTCAGTAACGTGGTCATCTCCTCACAGGTAAATATGTTCTGCCCGATAACCCTTTTCAGATGGAACTTGGTTGACTTGAGGCCGGCGGCTTCCCAAATTCCACTGAAATGTGGAGCACTGGGTGGATTGAAGTGCTAATTAATTGATATCTTACGGACAGAATTATAAATTGCACTATTATTTTCTGTAGTGATGTCTTAGGAAGCTAGTTCCTAAGACATCAATACAGATTCCACGACGAGAAGAAAATCTCTTGAATGCACCCAAAAATGTATCAGTGCTTAGATCACTCACCAATTCAATATGTATTGCCTTCATCTCTGATCCGCTTAGCTTCTTCAGGAAATTTAACGCTCAACTGTTCTTTATTTATATGCTTTGTCTGGAGCAATCAGAATCTGCCTAAACATATTTTCTATATCCCCCGTAAATAACACGTGATGTTTGCGGAGTCTGACGACTATCTGATACAAACTGTTTTGTACGATGGGGCCACTAAGCAGAATATCGTTGATTGAATATCCACTGCTCGTTTTAGCAAAGGCATCGGACACCACTCTTAACTTAGTTGTTGTACTCGACGCTTTCATAACACCATGATGAGGAAGAAAACCGGTATTTGGACCGGTGTGAAGTTTTTAACACTTTTTTTTAACACATTGCGCAAGTGTACCTACATTTGTTTGACAATGTAATTCGAGTTATTAAACAAAATATTTAACTCCTCCTTTTAACACATTTTTAACATATTTCACGTAAGTGTACAATTGTTTGATTGTGTAATTGAAGAAAAAATTATTATATGAGAAACAAGATCCTACCTACCATAAGCCAAATAACAAAATCTTAGAAAATCATGATTTCACACTTTGCTAAATAACAGAAATCTCAGATATTGACTCGCATAGGCACCATATAGGATAGAAAGAGGATACATTAGGCTTTCCAAATCTGTATGTGTTATTCCATAATTTAGGGTTGGGCTTTAATGACATTTTTACAAATATTACCAAAATGATCGAATATAAGGAAAATCATGATTCTACACTTTGCTAAATAACACAAATCTCAGAGATTGGCTCGCATAGGCACCATATAAGATAGAAAGAGGATACATTAGGCTTTCCAAATCTGTATGTGTTATTCCATAATTTAGGGTTGGGCTCTGATGACATATTTTCAAATATTACCAAAATAATCGAATATATGGAAAATCATGATTCTACATTTTGCTAAATAACACAAATCTCAGAGATTGGCTCGAATAGGCACCATATAGGATAGAAAGAGGATACATTAGGATTTCCAAATCTGTATGTGCTATTCCATAATTTAGGGTTGGGCTTTAATGACATTTTTACAAATATTACCAAAATGATCGAATATAAGGAAAATCATGATTCTACACTTTGCTAAATAACACAAATCTCAGAGATTGGCTCGCATAGGCACCATATAAGATAGAAAGAGGATACATTAGGCTTTCCAAATCTGTATGTGTTATTCCATAATTTAGGGTTGGGCTCTGATGACATTTTTTCAAATATTACCAAAATGATCGAATATATGGAAAATCATGATTCTACATTTTGCTAAATAACACAAATCTCAGATATTGGCTCGCATAGGCACCATATAAGATAGAAAGAGGATACATTAGGCTTTTCAAATCTGTATGTGTTATTCCATAATTTAGGGTTGGGCTCTTATGACATTTTTTCAAATATTACCAAAATGATCGAATATATGGAAAATCATGATTTCACACTTTGCTAAATAACACAAATCTCAGATATTGGCTCGCATAGGCACCATATAGGATAGAAAGAGGATACATTAGGCTTTCCAAATCTGTATGTGCTATTCCATAATTTAGGGTTGGGCTTTAATGACATTTTTACAAATATTACCAAAATGATCGAATATATGGAAAATCATGATTCTACACTTTGCTAAATAACACAAATCTCAGAGATTGGCTCGCATAGGCACCATATAAGATAGAAAGAGGATACATTAGGCTTTCCAAATCTGTATGTGTTATTCCATAATTTAGGGTTGTGCTCTGATGACATTTTTTCAAATATTACCAAAATGATCGAATATATGGGAAAACATGATTCTACACTTTGCTAAATAACACAAATCTCAGAGATTGGTTCGTATAGGCACCATATAGGATAGAAAGAGGATACATTAGGCTTTCCAAATCTGTATGTGTTATTCCATAATTTAGGGTTGTGCTCTGATGACATTTTTTCAAATATTACCAAAATGATCGAATATATGGAAAATCATGATTTCACACTTTGCTAAATAACACAAATCTCAGATATTGGCTCGCATAGGCACCATATAGGATAGAAAGAGGATACATTAGGCTTTTCAAATCTGTATGTGTTATTCCATAATTTAGGGTTGGGCTCTGATAACATATTTTCAAATATTACCAAAATGATCGAATATATGGAAAATCATGATTTCACACTTTGCTAAATAACACAAATCTCAGATATTGGCTCGCATAGGCACCATATAGGATAGAAAGAGGATACATTAGGCTTTTCAAATCTGTATGTGTTATTCCATAATTTAGGGTTGGGCTCTGATAACATATTTTCAAATATTACCAAAATGATCGAATATATGGAAAATCATGATTCTACACTTTGGTAAATAACACAAATCTCAGAGATTGGCTTGCAAAGTAAATTCGGCAACAAAGATAAATCCGCCAATATTAATTTACTCCAAATATTAAATATATTTAGCGATTAAGCGAGCCAATCTCTGAGATTTCTGTTAGTTAGCAAAGTGTAGAATCATGATTTTCTAAGATTTTATTATTTGGCTTATGGTATGATCTTGTTTCTCATATAATAATTTGTTCTTCAATTACACTTGCAAACAATTGTACACTTACGTGGGATGTGTTAAAAAATGTGTTAAAAGGAGGCGTTAAATATTTTGTTTAATAACTCGATTTACACTGTCAAACAAATTTAGGTACACTTGCGTAAAATGTGTTAAAGAAAAGTGTTAAAAACTTCACACCGGTGGTATTTGGCTCTCTTGGAAATGTTAATTTCTTATTAAAATTGGTTTAATTAACAAAAACGCCATTTTGTTTTGTAATTCAATAAACTCGTCTGAAGCAATATTTTTTTTATTTTAAAGTATATCGCTATTTACTCATAAGTTTAAATATATCTTAAAGTAAAAACCAAATAAAAAACTTTTCAGACACAAATTGTTAGTTTTTTCTTGCAAAAACTAAATGTTATAGAAACATGAGCTACAATTAAAAAAAAAACAACATTATCTTGAAAAATGACCTTTGATTAAAAAATGTATTAAGAACTCTAATTAAAATGCAACGCTGAAAATTTACTTAATCTGGCTAATAAACAAATGTCGATGCTTCAGTTTTGTAAAGAAATGAAATTTGATCTGGAGCCTTTACAGTTAAGAATTGTCAGCTCGTTTTCTGTGTGCAAGACGAGCAGTCTTTGGTTTAAATCTTAACAAATTATTAACTTCGGGACATCTAGTAATTATTAAATAAAGGCTCTCATATAAAAACTTCAACTATACAACATAAAAGTTGAACGTTTTGGAATCTCTAATTTCACAAAAGCTATATTCACACATGCAAAAATATTGTTACACCAAAAGTAATAGACGTAACTAAATTATTAAATAAAAATATTATTGTAATAAAGGTTGAGTCATGGGTTGAAAAGGCAAAATGATAGGTACATTTTAAATATTCAAACTTAATTATATTTTTAAATGGATTTTACATTGTTCGATAACAATTATATAACTAAATCAGAAAGTAATTTACTGTCTGCCAGATCTTATAAAAATTAAATTTCATTTTGTAAAATTGATTTTGTCAGTAAGTCTACAAGACAACTCGATATTGTAATACACACACATTGAACCAATTTTTTACTTCATTTTATTTAATTTAGATCAATTTAAATTTAATGAATAATAATTGTAGTTTTTATAATAAAAGACCTCAAGCCAAGACACAGACAAAATTGAAAATTCAAAACTAAAAGCGAAACGAAATAATGTCATATTTATAGTTTATGTATATTTTGTGTATAGTTGTTTTCAATGCATACGATTAGAATTTCAAAATTATTTGTTTTTATTGAATTCAGGTTATTTGAATGCGCATTGACCACGAGACCGGGAGAAGGTTTTTGGGATCAATGGTCTGTAACAAGTAAATTAGTCTATGTACTATTAAGTTGTGTACTTGAAGTTTTGTTATTTAAACTAATTCGAAAAACTCAATTTTTTTACGTGTAGTTAGTTAAACAGTGTTGATCATTTAAGTTGGTATTCAAGTGTATTAAGTTACATTTCAGGAATCAACACAAGCAAGAATAAACACTTTATGTATAATGAACTTGTAATTTCTAAACTGTATACTTAGGTTACTGTATCGCTGTGTCTGTCATTCATAATAATTATTTATGATACAAGGCTGAGAAATGTTGTTCTCCGACGAATACGGAGAATTACCGGACGAGTACAGCAAGTGCATACCATGTTTTTTATTCGATTATAAAGAAACTAATATAATTATACAATTTTATGTTGGTTCAGTTAATTTTAACTTTCCTAAATAGACCAAATTATGTTTTAATTTGAACAATTTTATAAACTATAAGGTATTGACAATAAATGAAGAAAAATGAAAATTTGAGAAGCCGTACTATACGCATAACTTAAGTTGACCTACTTAAGCTACAATTGACCTTATTTCAACCATGTACACTATATCAAAAAAATTGTCCGCTCGGTTAAGAAAATATTGATAAAAAAAACGGTTACAAATCAAACAAAATATTCAGTTTTCATTTTTTTAAAACTCAAATTACATTTAAGAACCTGAAAATAATAATAATCATGATATAAATTAATTTGCTTTCACATTTGATATGATTTACTATTTAAACACAAAGAAGTTGAGGGAGTTTGGTAAAAAAGTTAGGTCTAATATTTGGTGTTGTAACCTATTCATGCAATGACACTTTGCAACCTTCTTTTCATTGAGAAAGCCAACTTCCGAGTTATTTAGGGTGGAATTTTTGGCCCATTCCTCCCCATTGACCCGTTTTAATTGTTTCTTACCGCTAATTAGGTGTTCACAGATCTTTCGCTCTAAATAATGGCATAAATTATCAATGGGGTTGAGATCTGGTAGCTGACGTTCCTTGATCTGCTTTGATGAATGCTTCGGCTCATTATCATGTACGGAGCGAAAATCTTGCACATTTTCTTAGCACTTATTGACAAATTATCCTTCAAAATATCCAAATAATTAAACCGGTTCACTATGGTTTCAATGAACGTCAAATGTCCTACAAACCTTCAGCTAAAAGCTCCCCAAACCATTATACTTCCGCCAGATGTTTTATTCAAGTTCAGTGTTGGATTTTCGCCACACCATAACTCGCCCATCTGAACCAAAAACGTTAAATTTACTTTCGTTCGAGCGAATAACATTTTCCCAGAACTCTTCGGACTCACTCACATAGCCCAAAGCATATTCCAAGCGCTTTTAATATTTTTTTGTTGGCAAATATATTTCTTGCGTGTCGCACATCGACGATACTCTTGTTTATGCAAAATATTGCGTATTGTCTGAAGTTTTATCGCTCCTTTTTCACGTTGATAAACTTTGGCAGCGATCGTTGGAACACTAAGCTTTCGATTCTGTTTTATTTTCTCCTTTATTAGATGTATTTGACATTTGTTCAACTTTCGGTTGCGACCACTCCCAGCAACCTTCTTTAGCGATTTGGTTTTTTTGAGCTGGTTTGGTTTTATTTTTGTCCGTACACCCCGGACAATTTTTTGAGACAGTGTAGATGAGTATATGGTGACCGAAATACTAGATGAGCAGAATTTTACTGTACTAGGTCTCTCGCGTTCCTAGTTTTATGTTATCCAAAACCAACCAGACATCTCAGTTCCCTTAAAAACGAGTCAAATTTTACGCTTTTGCAATTTGAGTTTCTCACGATTTTCAGGCACGTTTTGAGTAAAATTGAGTGCATACTCTTGCCGCAAATCCAGTGTTCTCGGTTCGTTCACCCTGTTGAATTCAATTGACGCTTTTTTAGTGTTATTTTGAGTTTTTTAAACAATTGGAAACCGTTTGAGTGCTGATATTAAGTTAATGAACTTCATATACTTTATTTTTCATAACTTTTAGTGTTATGCATGGGCCTCGTTCTATTTTCTATTTTCTAACTTTTTCTTTCGTTTTACCGCCTTTATTTTTTATAACTATTTCCTCGTCATCTCCATCCGTCGTTTCCATCCTCGCTGGAGCTGTCCACCTCTACACAACTCATTTTAATATTTTAGTTAATAAATTTTAAATCAACTATTGATTGTCGGCTAAAAAAATTCTTTCACTAAATTCAAAATATGCGAACAATATGTACCTACAAATAAAACGACTTATTAGAAAATGCAGAATTTTGCCGTTAAATTGGAAACCCGTACGGCGTACATATTATACCTGAAATGCTTTATTTTATCTTTAAATTTTTTTTTTTAATTTGGAAAAGTTTTATATGATTTAAATAAAAGTTTTATTTGCAATTGAAAATATTGAATTTATTGTGGAAAAAGTTTTATTTGAATTGGATGAGGTTTATTTTATTTTAGGGAAAGTTTCGGGAAAGTTTTAGGGAAATTGAAATCCTATAAACAGAAATGCTATCCCTTGCAGACACAATTTTAGAGATTCTTCCTTTATCCATTTTCAGTAACTCAACGAACATTAAGCTTAATTTTATTTAATACACATTGTTTACCACATATGTAGTGTTGCCATTTTATGTTTTAATTTTAATTTTTCAAAATACTCAGTTGAATCAGCTGTATTATAGCGTTGTTTAGGCAATTAATTGTAGAAACCGTAGCTACTTGGTGAAAATTCATTATTAATGATAACACGATTTAATTTTTAGTTATTTTCAACAATTTCTTATTTTATTTGACATACAAATGCAGGCTATTGGCGCTTTCGTTTAGACTAAATAAAAATTAAATTAATCCTAACCAACCGCAAGGTGTGCATTTTTGGCACATTTAACTTTTAAAATGCTACGATTTCTAAAATTATGTTAATTTAGTTATAAGCTTCTGGATGTATTTTAGTTCGAAACATTTCCATATATCATAACAAACCATTTGATCAAATTTTACCTGGACTGGTCCATTTAAACCGCGCGCGTAAACTGAATCGGTAAATTTTTGTTTTTCTAAGTTGGTACAACCTTCTTTGACATTCGTGTGTCGCTTGAGCAGAATACGTTCATTAGTGTGACTTTGGCAGCCATTTGTTTACGACGCAAAAAGTTTGTCTGGCGATTTTTACTATGGAAAAAAAATTGAACAACGAGTTTGAACGAAACAGGAAAAACTCACAGGGAGCCAAATCTGGTGAGTATGGTAGTTGAGCGATAACTTTTGCTTCGTGTTTGGCCAAAAACTCAGTTACAATCAGGCTGGAATGTGACGGCGCATTATCGTGGCGAAAAATACATGAATTGTTTGCCCATAAATCCGCCCGTTTTCGACGAATTGCTTTACGTAGACGCATCAAAACGACCAAGTAGTATGCTTTGTTGACCGTTTGATCCTCTGGAATGAATTCATGATGAACCACACCACAGTAATCGAAGAAACCGATGAGCATTACCTTTATTTTCGACCGACTTTGACGTGTTTTTTTTCGTTTTTCGCTCCTTTTTTGGGCGCTATTGTTTGGCTAGATTGTTGGGCAGTTTCGACATCATATTCATCAGCCCACGTCTCATCACCAGTAATAATAATAGCCGTAATTCCATTGGAAACACACAATTTCGCCAGACAAGCTTCTCGCGTCGTAAACAAATGGCTGCTAAACTCACGCTAATGGACGTATTCTGCTCCAACGTCACACGAATATCAAAGAAGGTTGTACCAACTTAGAAAAAGAAAATTTTACCGATTCGATTTACTCCCGCAGTTTAAATGGACCAGTCCGGCTCAAATTTGATCAGTTGGTACATAAGGTGTTTACTACTATTTGCAAAAAGTAGTATTTTTGATTTAAATTTTAATTTATTCATGTAACACAAAATATGTTGGTTGGATTAGGGTTAAAACCCAGTTAAATAAATTAATACGTCAAATATAAAATACAAAAGTAAAGGGAAATTTAAGCAATGCAAATTGAATATTTATAATTAAACTAGAATATTGTATGCTTGCAACTGGGCTGATTGTGCAATGATTAATTAAAATATTGCTTTATATCGCGTTTTTTTACAATTTTTTTAAAAAAAAATTTTATTGTCTTCCAAAAAATTTAAATTTTTAATACGGAAAATAGTATAATTAATTATACAGTATAATTAATTATTTTTACATAAAAAACACAACAATTAAGCAAAACAAAAAAAAAATATGACAGTATCACTTGTCCAATTGTTTGACCTTTTATTTTATTTTGAGAAAATTTATATCTGGAAGTAAAGTATACTTTGTGGTACATTTAGACAATTTATTTTGAATTTTATATATTGTTAACACGGCTACATATTCCCTTAACCTTTGATAAGGTAATAGTTTTTCACTGATCAGATTGATACTTGGATGAGATTGTTTTATATAAAACTTTTATCGCTACCTTTCGAAAAATTTCAAGTTCCTCTAGTTTTGTGGTACTTGCTGCCTTATTCGCTGTTAGTTTATCTAGTAGTCACTTCTTTCATTATTCACTACTACCAAATAAAAATTTCATTTTTGAAATTTTATCTAGTAGTCTCTTGCCATTTTCATTATTATTAAACTGAGACGTCAAAATGTCGACGGAAATTATTTTAGGTTTTCGTGTTAGTGTCGTGTCGGTAAACTTCATCTTCGTGAATAACAGCTATCATTATATGCTTGTTGAATAATATACTATTATTTCATCAGTAAACCAGAGCTTCCGAAATTTTGTATATTTAAGAACAACAGAAATTTGTTTGTGTTCTTAACGATTTCGTTACAAACTGAATAACAAAAGTCATCAAACTTTTAATTCTTCAAGTTCATCTGGTTCTGGTATTTCAGCATCGGCTTGCACCGTGAAATTATTCGGCCAAAATTTCTGATTTTCGGTGTATTGATTGTGACGAGAAATTACTACGTGTTTCCATTGTGGTTTCAAAATTGATTGTTGGATCTCCGCCACAAAGTTGGTAACATAGATTTTCCAAGTTGAAAATTGTCCATTTAGCCAATAAAGCATAATCGTTGTGTATGTCCAATAAATGATATTGGACGGCTGCATTGGCAGAATTGGCAGTATTCTCTGAACTAATTGAACCAATAGCATGGCAACGCAAAGTTCTAATCGAGGTATAGTGGTTTTGTGTAGAGAAGCAGCGTTATAAAATTTGGCGCAAAATAAAGTTATATTGGTGTTTCCCGATCTGTAGATCTTGTGTGTAGGGACGTATCGTATGCCCCATTTCTCACATCAGCGAATCGTTGTAGATGTATTTCATTCGGAACTGTAGAATCGGATAAGTGACGTGCAACCTTCAGCTGATTTAATCGCACAAGATCTTGTCCGTAGTGGAGTGTCATTTCAGCCGTGTCTAGCGAATTTATTAATGAAAATTTCCCTGAAGAGTTGTAGATACAACGTCGAAACCAACCGGGCAATAATCCATGTAGATGGGATTATTAATAATAACTGCTGGATATTCTTTACCTTCGTCGATTGCGAGTTTTAGGCAGCGTGTTGCAATAAATAGAGCGGCAGCGGTTCCTTAAGTGACTGTAGTAAGCCTGTAGATTTGTAGTAGTTTTATCATGTTAATCCACCAAAGGATATACTGGAACTGGGTATCGTTGTCATCAACGTGAATTTGGCGGGACATCTTGGGTATATTGGTACTGAAGACATAATTTGGGTATCGAGATCTGATGAGGATGCTGAAGAGATTATTTTGGATAGCAGGACTAACAATAATTATGTTATTTTAACGAGTGTTATATGCTCATGTGATTTATATTCTGAACGAATTTTAATGTAGAATCACGCTCTAGACGTTGGTTCAGATTCAAGAATGGTCGCTGAGCCATTAATTTTAATTCGCCTAATGAATTGACTGATGAAGAGAATGGTAGACTTACACGAAATCTCCCAGTTACAGTACGTTGAAATTTATCACAATCCTCTTCTCGGGGAGACTGTCTTAGCTGATCTTGAAATTCAATAATTTCTTACATAAAAAATCGGTTGAGCAAATCAATTTCATTTTTCGTTTGCAGCCATGTTACAAGAAAAATTGGAGTTTAATGTTGCAGTAAGTTTGCCGAACACTAGCCACCCAAAACACGGCCAATCATCGATTTTCGTTATAGTCACGGGCTGGATGACAGTAATGCTTGGTAGAACATGAGCGTCCATAGTCGTGGTATATGAAGAGTGACACTATTCCTGTTCGGTCAGTATTGCTGTTCTTGGAGTACCACTGTATGATTTTCTTTAAACCAAACCATGAAGCAAATGATTCGGCAATAAAGTTTAGTTGAGAAGTTGAATGAAGAAGCTCGAAAAATGTAGGATGCGGAATGTGTTGAAGATACGAAACTTGTTTGTAGATTTTCCGGAGTGGACTGCAGTGCTGAAATTGCAGAGTTCGGTTGGAACATTGACTTGATGACTTGGAGAGGTTCGGCTTGAATCCCTTTGTTTAAAGCGGCTATGGCTGAAGTTGATGGAACATCTCTATTTGTAATAGTTGTGTCTTGATGAAGCAGTGTATGATGCTTGGAGATGGAGTACTTGCAAAAATCATTGGAGTTATATTCCGCTGTAATATGATTATTGTGTAGACAATTTATGTAAATGTTGCCATTCTTGGCGCCTTGTGGCATTATAGGAATATTTCTATGCTCATATCTATACGACAGAAGCTTCAATTGGATGGCGTAATTAGAGCTGTTAGTTCCAATGATTCGATATTGCAATACGGAACTTTACCCAGTAAGGAGATGTTGTCCACATTTTCTTGATTATGTACCAAGCTCATAAATGATTCATGAAACTCCATCCATTTTGCCTAATCCCTATTAAAAATTGGGACTTCAATTTTCATTAATAAGTTTGAAGAAAGTTTTGAGATTGTTGGGTATTGACTGTTGAATTATCCGACGATGATGACCGAATGTCTTGATTTGACCTAGAAATTTGGGGATTTAGATCAAAGTAAATTGTTTCCATGTCCGCACGACTTGTTGACTGAACTTCTTCTGGAACTGTTAATTCCAATTGACCTTGAATGTCACAATAATTTTCGAAGTACTTATCGAGGAGTCTTAATCGTAACTCTAGTTGCTTTTATTTTTGACTTCTAGTCATTTTTTTTTACGTATGACTTTCTCTTGCTTCTGTTTTAAAAAAAAGTTTTTGAAGAAGAGTAATTTAATCTCGCACTACAATGCGTTGAGTTTTTAGTTTCGCAATTTTAGCTTTCATATTGGTCCTGATGCGAAATTATTTGAAGAGAAGTTAACACTGTTTGTTATTACGGCACTTTGCACTGAGTGGTAAATAATAAATTCACTACGGATACGTTTCAAGTTAAGATCATCTAAATAAAGTTGATAATTACATAAGATCACTAAACTATCCGCGTAGTAGATGCACAAGTATTGTTTAAATTGCAAATGGTGGCGGTGCCACACAGATATTTGCAAATGTGTAGCAATTTAATATGAAAATTCGTAATTAATTTGAATACTTCTTGCACTTATTAAATTAAATTAAAGAATTTACCTGCAAGTTGATGAATTTGTTTTATTAATAATTGTAGTAATCCAATACCAAACATATGTAGGCAGTTCACCGCACAGATCACCTTACGTTTGATAATGGTGGCTAGACACAGCGGATACAAGGTAGAAGAACACATGTAGATTAAACATAAACCGTTGAAGTAATCTGGAGCTTTCGATTTTAGAAGTAATCTGGAGATGCTTGTAGATAGCTGTTTGTCAGAAAAAACTCCACATCTGACACCAATGAATTCGGTCCCAAGCAATTTTGGGCGGTAGACAAACGCGTGGCTTGTAGCACTTATTTTTATTTCTGAAGATGGACACTTAGTTGTAGAGTTGTAGCAAAATACTTGGTTGAAGATTGTAGACGAACACTTAGTTGAAGGCACAATAAAAACACTTCAGTCGGACGAGAAACGGACGTACAGATGAGAATTTATTCAAATACTCATATACATTTTACATTTATGCACGGATCAGAAGTGTAAGCAATACTATGTGCGTTATTATCAGAAATTATGGTGATATTAAATTACATAAATTAATTGAGGATAAATTAGTACGGTAACAAATTAGTACAATGGTAAACCAAGTCGGTTACAATTATTTTATACAATATCAATATCGGTGCGCATACATATAAATTATATAAAACAAGAAATTGAAGACAAAAATATTTGAATAACTGAAATTGAATTTTATGTTATGATATTCGTAATTATTTACAATGTTCGCTGCCAGGGTAGAGTTGTGGCGTCTTCACTAGAGATGTTATTAGGTTTACTGAATTACTGGCGTTGTGTTGCCTTATAGGGTTGACAGACTGCGGTTTAATAAATCCGATTTAGCTAAACTGGATCAGGTACTTTATGAAACAAAATGGGACTAGCCAAAATTAGGGTAGACACATTACGGCTAAACTCGAAAAATTCACTAAATCCGATTTATTAAATCGCAGTGTGTCAATGGTATAATACCCTAAACAGTATTAAGTATTCTATGCAACATCAAAGCGATTAGCTAAATCGAGGTTGACACACTGCGACTTAACTCGAAAAATTCACTAAATCGGTATTATTAAATCGCAGTGTGTGTAGGGTTTAAGACTAACGTTAAGTGTATTTTGTCGAGAGTAAATCAATTCGAATTATGTTGAAGTTAACTGAATAAACTAACTAACGCTATTAACTAACGCTATTTATTGAATTAGGAAGACCCGCTATTATAACATCATTTATCAATTCTTTTTGTTAATGTCCGTCATTTCATTATCCAACGTATTTACGTCATTTTTAAAGACTTTTGATCGTAGCAGCTAATAAACAGCAGCATTAGATATATCTTCCGTGGGAACATTAGGATGAGTTTGGGGAGAAGTTTTGGTTTGCTATTTTGTAGCAATTGTACCATCCTTAATTACCTCATGTGTAACAGATTGGGCGAATTTTTTGCTTGCCCTTCTCTATTATTTACACTATCACCGGACGAATTATTAATTACAGTTCTGCCTGGTTTTAAATTTAACCTCTACAGGACCCAAACTCAAACTTAATACAGCACGATTTTATTACAGTATACATACATGTCATTAGAATTTCATAATTTATAGATATCACTATAATTTTGTGTTATATAATATTTGACATGAAATTAATTGGATGCCACTTTCCGGAAAATTTGGCGGGAGGTCAACTTTGTTTTTCTTTAAGGTTAGGAACCGATTTTTTCTGCTTACGGAGATTTACGGTCTATCTCAAAAATGAGTAATCACTAAGAAAAATTACTGTTAATGCTTTTAAAACTATTTTATTGTTGACTAATTTTAATTATTTTTCATAGTTTAAAGCGTGAACGAACTAAATTGCAGTGTATGAAAAATTAATCTCATAAAGATCATTATTTACAAAGGAAATTGAAGAGAAAAGAAGAAGAATTGAAAGTTTCGTGTCAAAAGTGAGTAATCATTTTATAACAAACTCCTTTCTGGGCCCAAGCCTTCTTAGCCTGCTTTACAGGTCTTTCAAGGCACGACATAATTCTGCTGCTTTTAATAAATATTTAATTAATTAGAGAAAGAATGACTTGGAAGGGGGGGGGGCATGGCTATTGGGCCATGGGGGGGCATGGCTATTGGGTCCCACAAGATTTATCGAACGTTTGAATATTAATTCAAAGTCAAGATTAGATAGATTGTAGCTCAGATTAAGCTTAAAGAAGACCACCGTTTCAAATTTACAAAACGAAATTTTTAAGTTAAGGTAGTCGTCTAATTTTTACAGAAAGAAAGATATGCCCAACAATTTCTTGTCGATTGCTGAAGGTGAAAAAGTTGTTTAATTACTCCTAATCTGACTCCATAGAAATAAAAATGCCTTTAGATTCTGACAGATATGTAAATTTAGAAGAAAATTTGCTAAAATCGTTTGAAATCAAAGCTTTCGCCATCTGATGATAACAATTTTAGTGTTTGGGTTAATTTATTTGTAATAACGTTTTGTACTTCAAGTTTACCCCTTTGCGCACTCCAAATTTTACCTTAAAATTGTACCCTAAGTTTTGATTAGAAAAGGTTGAATTTGATTTGTAAAAGGAAGCAATACTGTTAAAAAGATTGCGATGTACCATTTTGATATTCATAAACATCAAGAAGAATTTATTGAAACTTTCTTATTAGAAAAATATCCAGCCGCAACTGAAAACAATTAGATGTTTCCTTCATTAGGAGGGCCTTTGTCTTTAGAAAGGGAATTAATAGATACTTGAGCCAAACCAGTCAGTCTCTATAGTCAATTAGCGTTGCAATTTTGCAATTAGTGATAGTTTTCTTTTTTGGTTGTTTTTGGCGGGGGATTCATGATTTCATACCCATTGTCATGGATTTCATCTTTTGATCCTTTTTAAAATTTCTCGAGATTCGAAATTTTGATGTTCGAGCCTTAGTTGGTGATTCTTTGTTTCGAAACTGTCAGGTTTCGAGATGTTTCGAGATTATTCGAGTGTAGTTCGATGTTACTCAAGAATCTTAGAATCTATTCTAAGAATATGTTTCTTCGATATTTAACAAATTATCCGATACTATTTGAGGGTTCCATTCTTATTGCATGTCGTTTTGTCGAGCTTAGCCATAACTTGCTTAGTAGCTTTTTGCTTAGTAGTATTTAGCATTGGCCAGCGAGTCTTTAAGAAATTTAAGTAAGAATGCGACCATAGGAACATGCATGTTATTGACCAGCGGAACTTTAAGAACTTTTCGTTCAGTTTCGTTAAATTTGAAATGTCATTTAACATTCTTTAACAAGAGCGAAACTTACCGCCCAAACTGAAGGAAGAAACGTCAAACAGTGAAACATAACCTATTTATGTTTTATTAATTAAAATAATGTCTTATATATATTTTATATATGTTCATAATATATTATGTAGTGTAATGTGACAAAAAAATTATTGTTTTAAAATACAACTACAAATATTCTTTGTTTTTTGTTATCAAATCATGTTACGGATTCGCTGGGCGATCTGTCAAAATTTCCTAAACAATACATTTTCGTTAAATTCTTTAAGGTTTTATTACGGATGCTTAAAGACTCGCTGGTCAATGCTTTAGTAACATTAGGTTTTCCAGATTATTGAAATTGTTCGAGATCAATCGAGATTCACAAAATAAAGAGATTATATTCTAAATTTTTTAAGTGTTCCGAAATTTCTAGGATTAATCGAGATTGTTAAATATTTTCGAATTCATTCGAATTATGTATGACAATGTTCTGCGATTAGCTCTGAGTTTGAGGACTTGCAGAATTACACATATAAATCTGAAACGCAATATTTAGTCATTGTCCTTGATTATGCCAAAATTTCGATATTTGTCCCTAGATGAGGATCTTCTTTCATTTTGCATACTTACGGATAATTCGATATTTGATAACTTTCAAAAATATTCAAGATATGTATATACTTTGAAAAATTGACATTTTTGAGATTATTTCGATATTCTTGATAGTTTTCAATTATGTATATTCGATATTTGTGATGCATCATCGATATATTTAGAAAACGTCATAGCACTGATAGTTGGTGGATGTTTCAGCTCGACAATAGGAAGAGATAAGTTTTTATCTAAAAGCTTTACTTGCTCATAAGTAATAATCCGCGGAATAATCCTCGACACTAATGCAAATCATTCAGTTCATTACTCATAATTTGTAATCGGTAATCGTAAAAAATCATACAACCTAATTTGTTCGTACATTGGCCATCGTTTGTGGGATTTCTCTTATATAGTTACCACCATCTTCTCCATAATAAAATAAGAGGGGATAATGTAAGGTTTTGCTTGTTAATTCGAGCAAATTTCATGCACACATTGGTTGATTAAATTGCCCTCTAAGACTATTTCTTGCTTTGCGATCTGCAAGAATTCTTATTTTAAATTCAAAAGCTCCTCTCGACAGCATTTTTAAATTCTTGGATTTAGGAATTAGGAATTAAATTCGTGCAATATTTTTTCAAGTCGGAAATAGCGTTTATAAAACGGCAATTTGTATCACGTTAATCACCATAATTATCAATTAATCAAATTTGAAAAATTGTTTGGTATTTTATCTGATGCTGCACCTTAAAACTTGTTCCACACCTTTTAAGTGGCTTGGGCAAAATCTGAAATAGTGGTAACTAATCCATTTTAAGCCACTACACAAAAAATGTAAGTTGTGACCGTTGCAGGAATACCATTCAAATAATTATTTGATTAAGAATTTAGCATTTTGAATTATTCTGGCCGCGCAAGTGCCGCCCATTTTGTAAACTGATCAAACGATGTGGAAGAGCTGTTCCACAGTTTTTTAGGAACGAATGTTGCATTAGTATAGCTCATTATATTGTTCGTAAACTATTGCTTGTTCAACATCGTTCTCATTCTTTAATGAAAGTTTTGTTTATCTTGGCATAATTGCTACAGATTGTCAACAACAGTTACGATAATAATAATAAAACTTTATCAAAATAATTACCTTATCCATAACATTTTTTCTTAGTAAATAACGTCTATCTTCCTATGTTTTGTTCGACGTGTAGACCTTTGTGTATAAAAAAATTGAGCAACCAAATACTGCTACCGTTGGTTTATATTGGTTTACTATTTCTTGGGTTTCAAGGATAAAAATATTATAAGACCAGTGTTTGAAGTTTGAATAGAAAATGACCCTTAAAAGTTCGAATGATATAAAAGAAATCGTAATTATTTTGATTGTGATGAAATGAGCTGTGGCATTCACTGTAGTTTAAAAAATAAAATAATTAAGCAGGAGAGTTAGGAAGCAAATAATTACCAGAAAATTATCTTCCGCAGCTAGTAATTGAGGCCCACGTTAACTTACCAAGCATTTGAATATTAAATCTATAGGTCATTATGTACGTAAAGCATACATATTTTAAACCTTAGATTCCTAATCCTTAGATTTCTATCGCTCCCTTTTCAACCAATTTAGCGATTTCGAAAAACTAATCAAAATTTCTAACCTCTTCGAATCGTTTGAAAATAATTCTGATCACGAAATATGTAGTATTGATCTAATGAGAGCAAATCACACCCTCAATCACCCTCAATGAGAGGGAGGGTCGAGTTAGATTCTTGGATTCAATATTTAACGTACATATGTACCCATATTAATTTTAAAAACCTTTAAAGTTTGATCTAAAACTTATGTTTCAATTGACCGCAATATATGGTATATACCCACCAAAATGCTGTTTTTAAGAAATAATCAGTTGTCATCTTAAATGAATCATAACTATTGTAACCTTAAGCCGGCATAGTTTACATCATCTTATGTGCATCTCTTGCTGAATTTTTAAAATAATATATTAAATAAATCACCTTCAGTTTAATATGTTAGAAAACTTGCTGCTATTTCTATATATACCAATTACCATTAGTCAAATAGCAGACGCAATAGTTACCGGATGGTCCACACGCCGAATGTTTCTCCAAATGCTGTCATTTTTGCGGATTTGAAGTGAACTAATAATGTGTTAAGCGCTGCCTGACTTAATTATAATACTTTTTCTGAAGGCTCTACAGGAATGTGGTCCTAAAACTACTAACTATCTTCGTATTTAACTACCTAGTTAGATCCCGGAAATAAATATCAATCCCCATTCGACAATAAAGATTTTAGTTAACTTTGAAATTAGTTAGGCGTGGTACTTTAAGAATTTCACCTTGGTACATACGATTGGATCAGTAATCTTACCCCCCCTCCCCCCAACTTCCATGTCTTGCAAGTTTTGTTCCTGAACTGATTTCTATTTGTAATTGATCGGCACTTTTGTAGGTTGTCGGAGTAGCATTCACTACTTAAAAACTCACCTGAGATACAGTTCAGTAATTAGTTTTGAGTTACTCTTAGTTCTCTCGAGGAATTGAATAAATCAATTGATATTTGCTTTAACTCAAACTCGTTCCGCAAACAAAAATTTAAAGCAAATTTTTGAATGGAGTTTGAAAAACTAAATTTATCGTCCATCAAAATATCAAACTAACTTAAAGAAGTGACTATTTATAGTTGCAAATACAAATAAAATTCAATTAAACATATTATGTTAATTAACAAACACCCAATTAAAATCAGAATGCAATAAATTTAAGTAATTGTTTATAAATCTTGCGCGCGATATTCCAATTAAGGCAATTCAACAAGTTACTCTGCATGACTAATGTTGACCTTTTTTTAGTTATGCGAATTAATATATGATGATTTTATATTGTACCATTTCAGGCGATAGCATGTTATGTGCCAAAATTCCTTTGGGATGCATTTGAAGGTGGACTATTGCGCACAATTACATTAGGTTTGAATTGTGGGATCGGTGATAAAGAGGAGAAATGTGTGAAAAAGGAAATTCTCATTGGATACATGTTGAAGCATTTACGTGTAAGTATATCGCGAAATTAATGTGGCACAATGATGTAATATGTATTTTTTTTATCAACTTATAGCGTCACAAGTTATACGCAGTCCGTTATTGGGTGTGCGAAGCTTTGTGCCTCGTCAACATCCTAGTTCAATTGTGGCTCATGAATTTATTCTTTGATGGTGAATTCTTTTCGTACGGCTGGCGTGTTATGGGACTCTCAGATATGCCACAAGAGCAACGCTACGACCCTATGGTGTATGTTTTTCCGCGTGTCACCAAATGTATTTTCTATAAGTATGGTGCATCCGGCGGTATACAAAAGCATGACTCGTTATGTATTCTACCGTTGAATATTGTTAACGAAAAGACGTACATATTTATTTGGTTCTGGTTTATTATAATGGCGATTATGTTGATCGGTTTAATGATTTATCGGTAAGTTTATTTAAATACACACACACAAATAGGTTTGTACAAATAATTTAATTATTGCAATTACTATTTTTACAGTGCTATCATAATATTTGTACCAAAAACCCGTTCACATATTTTGAATGCACGAAATCGAATGGTGCCACGGGAAATTGCCGAAGCTGTTTCGCGTAAAACCGATCTCGGTGATTGGTGGATCATTTATATGTTGGGCCGCAATCTCGATCCAATCATTTTCAAGGATATTATGGAACAGCTTGCAAAAAGGATCGAAACGAAACGACCTAAAAAATAAAAATAAAAAAAAAACAAAACTGAAACTATTTTGAATTTTACTATTTAATGTAAAACTATTTTTTAACTAGTTATCGAAATTGTATGTATTATAAACTGCCATTCCTTTTTATAAAAATATTTTTTTTATAGGTGCCTTTATATAATACATACCATTAAACTTATTTAACAACAAAACGGCGGCTTACAATTTTTTAGCTAAATGATCCTCGAATAATGTATTAGATGAAAAGACATTTTTTTGAATAATTATACATGATTAAAATATATAAATAATATTTATTTAATTCCATTAATTAAATAAATAAAAATAAATACAATAATTAGTTAATTCTGTGATTATTGATAAGACGTGTCTAGAGCAAGTTAAATTTTTTTTTACTTTTTTACATAAAGAAAAAATAACTTTAGAAACAAAATAAAAACAAGCAAAAAGATATTAAAGTAATTTAATTAATATAATATATATAATATAAATAATTATGTTTATTAGAAATAATTGTATTTTAATAATTAAAAAAAAAAAAATATTTTTTTATTGAATTTGTAGTTTTATTTTATACCATTTGGTGGTTCAAATATGTGCTTTAATTTTATTATTATGGTAGTGACATCTGCATTGTATCACATCAGTTGAAAGAAAAATTTGCCGTTGTGTGGTGGGTCCATGATATTTTGGTCTAAAAAATATGACGATGGTATGGATATTCGGTTTCATTGCCATTTGAATGATTACTGTGACATCTGTAATCTTAAAAAACAATCTATTGGTTTGGGCGTTTGCTAAAATTAATTCGTATTAACGAATTATTTATAATTTTGTTCTCAAAATTAAATTTTTGACGTAGTCTTTGTGACCATGGGGGTATATTATGAAACTTTTCGAGTTCGGTCTAAAAAATTTAACGAAAAAAATCGGTTTGGGCTAAAAAATTTGACGATGGTATGGATATTCGATTACATTAGCATTTAAATGATTACGGTGACATCTGTAATCTGAAAAACAACTTATTGGTTTGGGCGTTGGCTAAAATTAATTCGTATTAACGAATAAATTATAATTTTCGTTTTCAAAATTAAATTTTTGATGTAGTAGGCAGTGCTGTCACTGTTGGTTAGCCAGAGCGGAGTCGATTTTCCGGAAAAAAGTAGTAGATTGGGAAAAAGCGGAGTAGATAAAATTAAATTAGAGTTTCATTAATTTTTCGTTCATTAAACGTATTTTAAACGTAAGTATTTTTCTTAAAGTTTTATTAAAAAACTAAACAAAATTTCAATCAGCATTGGAGAGCATTGGAACTATGCAATTCTTCAAAATCATGAAAGCCGAAGTACATAGTACTTTAGTGCTTCCCATTGCTCTAGTATTCTATTGACTACTATTTCATAAGACAGCCACCTAGTCGTACTCAATCCCAAGATTTTGTGTTTCTCCATATTAAAAAATTCTTGAAATTTTTGGTAGGCACCTATGCGCTTAGGGCTATGTGCAAAGTGATTGTAAATGTTTTTGACGGTTTTCTCAATATTATTTGGAAGTTGTTTGCTTGCAGCTGAGGCACACAAATGTAAAGTATGGCATGTACATTTAAGCAAAAATAACTTTGGGTTAACCTCTCGAAATTTTGACACAACACCGTTCATGTGTCCTGTCATAACAGAAGCGTTATCTACTGCCAGCGATACAATATTTTTAATAGAGATTTGACAATTTTCAAAATGTTGCTTAATAGTATTAAAAATTTCTTGTGCTGTGGCGTCAGTTAATTCTACCAACCCCATGAAACAATCTGAAATAGAACATTTGGCTTCGTCGTAAAAACGAGCAATAATAACAAAACACTTGGCACTAGAAACATCCGTTGTCTCATCTATTATAAGCGAGAATTCTGTTTTTTCCAATTTACTTGCCAATAGTTGCTTAGAAAATGGCCCAATAATTTTATTGACCATTACGGTTGATTTAGTCTTGCCACATTTTATTTGTTGCGCGAGCTTCGAATCTTTACGTGCTAACTGAAGAAGTGCAGGGAGTGAGTCCATTTGTTTGAAGGGTAAATCGTACTGAATACAGTACTTAACACATATAAATTCAGTTTCTTTCTTTTTGTATACATTCGTTAAGTCAGCCGAATTGTTGCAAAGGTTTTGTAAGGTTGGAGTGCTCCTCTTAAGTTCCATATTTTTGGCGTGTAATTTTGTTTTTTCATGTATAGTTAAGTGCGATTTATTATTTACTAGAATGGTGAAGCACAGTGAACAAAAAGCATTGTCATTAATTTTTTTCAGCCACGGGAATGTTACTTCCCTTCCCAATCTGATTTGTAGTTCTGATCATATTTTTTTTATTTGTAATAGTTACTGGTCACTTCCGAAGAATCAGAATCGGAGTCATTTGATTGAAAATACCTAAATTTAATAAGTTAAAATTTATTAATATTCTAATAATCGCAATCATATTAAACAATACAAAATTGTTGTACTAACCGAATACTTATTACGTTTTGAATTTCTGGTTGTTTGGATGGCAATTGTGGTTCGCGAGATTTTCGAAAATTTGTTGAAACATTGATACTGGTAGTAAAAAATCCACAATTATTTGTAATTAAACATTCGTAAAAAATAACAAAATATTTACCTTTATCAGATGAAGAATTTTGTTCATCGGCAATTCGCAAAGACGACGGCTCACTGGATTTTTTTCGAGACTTTGTTGAAACACTGCCACTGGCACTAATAAGCAACAATATTTATATTTAATCACCAGATTGGCCAATCATTCAAAAATAATAAAATATTTTCACCAAAAATATACTTGTAAAATATACTTAATTTTTAATTTAAACGACAAATTATTATTACTAGTTGATTACCCGTTCCTACGTAACTTTGCTTTATAGTTTTATTTCATCACAAAAAATATATTAAATTATGGTTAACATATAGATATTCTGGGACGAAAAAAATTCTTGTCGATTCTAATCAGCCCCTACATTATCAATAATATGAAATATTGCAATGAAGAATACTACAGCCGCCCCGGTGGCACAGTAGTTAGCATGCTTGCTTTAAGCTCCGGAGGTCCCGGGTTCGATTCCCGGCGGGTGATGAAAAAATCACGGCTGGTTAATGTAGGATCAATGAATCAATCACTCATTATCCGTTATAAAAATAATTACGAAACTTCAAAATGAAGCGGCCAAATCCCTCTATGGATCGCGCCAGCGAAAAAAAAAAAAAAAATACTACTGATGTGAGACACCATATACTGAAAAAAAAAAAAATTGAATGATAAAAAAAAAAATAAATTCAACATTTATAATAGATGAACAAAAATTGGAATTCATAAAAGTTTCAATTTAAATTAGTTAAATTAATAGAAAGAATATTTGAGATTAACAAATTGAAATATTTAATCAAAAAATATTTCATTAAATACTATATTTCTAACAATCCTATTCTCTTCGGTTACAATTTTCAAATTATTTCTTATTCCAGTGCGCGACATTCCAACATACAGTTGTCTGTGGGAAAAAACCGGTGTATCAAGCAAACGACCAACTTTGTTGAGGGTTTGACCTTGTGCTTTATTGATAGTCATTGCAAAAGAGGAAACTGACGTCTCTTAAAAGTACATGGTGTAGTTCCCGTCGCCGATGGGATCATAGGAATTCTGGGTATTAATACACGATTTCCTTTCTTACTACCAACACAAATTTCCGCTTCAATTATATTGGGCTTAAAATTAATTATTAACAATTTTGTTCCATTACTAAGTCCAATTGATGGGTTTAAATTTCTTAGGAGAATTATTGGACAACCAACCTTTAAAACTAATTTGTGTGGTGGTAAACCGGAAACTTCTAATGAATTCAAAAACTCTGTTGGATCTTGGATGGTATAACTGCGTTATCTTCTGCAATGACTTCATCAGCACTACAGTATATTTTTTCGTCACCAATTAATTTATTTAACATGTACGTGTTAACGGAATCCACATAATTGTTTGTAGGTGCTAGAATAGCATTTTCTAAGAATGCTGATTTATTAAGTTGATTGGAATTTTCAAAGTAAATGAAGTTTATTAAGCTTTCCATATTATTTAATGGAAGCGTTAGTTCCTGAGGTATTTTAATTTTATCTTTACAACCGTTGGCAATCTCTTTTCCTTCACCGATGCGTAATAAATATTCTGAAAATTTTCTGCCATTTCTGGAATTCAATGCTCTCATATTTGTTGACAATTTTATTTTTTTAACTCCTTCCCATATATATGATTTTTTTATAGATGCGTTTACGATGTCTGATCTTCCCCCATGCAGTACAACAGGCAAAATTTGTCGGAAATCTCCGCCCAACACGATGACTTTACCCCCAAAGAATTCATTGCATTTCAACAAATCTTTAAATGTTCTATCAACAGCTTCGAAAATGTATTTGTTTGCCATCGATATTTCATCCCAGATTATTATTTCTGCCTTTCTAATTAATTCTGCAATATCAGAACGATATGAAATATTACATGTTGATGTTTCATGAATACAAAGTGGAATTTTAAATCGGCTGTGAGCCGTTCGACCATTATCAAGTAACTGAGCAGCGATTCCAGACGATGCTACTGCTAATGCTATTTTACCTTCTGGTCTAATTTTACTCAAGAACGTATTAAACAGAAACGATTTCCCAGTTCCTCCAGGACCATCTATAAAAAACAATTTTGTTCCAGCGTAATTTGTACCTAAAGATGACATAATAATTTCAAAAGCATGTTTTTGTTCATCATTAAAAAGTCGAAAATTAGTTTCATATTTTTCTCTTTCATTTAGCGAAATGAAATTCATTTCATCTTGTATTATTCGACTTGTATTTATCATACTTACATTCAATTTAGGCATTTCTGGAAATTTTGAAAGAGAAGAACCATTCTGATTTAAAAAATTTTCTATTTCTAGCAAAGCTGAAGTTATATCAGAACTATTTAGCTCCACATTTGGATGTATTACCTGACGTTCGTGCAAGAAATCTTCACAAAGACTTAACTTGAACTTTTCCCACAATAATTGTGGCTGGCTAGGCTCGCAATGAATTAACACCATTGCGAAAAGTTGTCTCATTTGAATAGGCATTTTGAAATTGGATGCCTCTTCTAAACATTTTGTCCATTCTAAATCATCGGCTAGTAATCCACGCTCAATACATGCTCCTTTGTAAGATGCGCATACAATATTACCATATTTTCTAAGTTCACTAAAACTTGTGGCACCTTTTACATGGTGAAGTAAAATTCTCAAGTAGAAAACGTCGCCTTCTCTTGGTGAAGCAGACCTTATTCGGGCAATTATATTATTCGAACCCTCAATCTGTTTTCCCACTTCTTGTTCTTCCAAACGTAATGGTGTACAAAGTCCAAATAAGTAAATTGCCGTGCGTCAACATCCTCACTGTTTTTTTGAAACCACATGGTCAAAGTGGATGTCGTATTTAAATTTTGTAATTGATTGTGTGTTGCATCATTTCGGAAATATACCTGTTGCTGCTGTTCCAAATGTAAAGCCAGTATAAAAACAGCCGGAAAATGATCTTGCATTTCAAAAGCTAATGTTCGCCAGGAGCATTCTTCTTGAGCTATGTAACGGGCATCTATAAATTGTTGAATTTCGTCAATATTTCTTACCTCAGCTAAGGTACGGTCACTGCCTTTATAAATATATTTATACAAATACTTGATTGCTGACACTGATGAACAAATTTCGACATTTATATGTGCGTTAAATTTTCTGGACATATGTTTGTTGTATCCAACTACCCAACGATTGTCATATTCAAAACCATTTACACGTTTTTTGTAAGTAACTCCGTTGTTTCGTCTTCTATATAAAGGAAACCCATTTTATCCAACGCTGTGGAGTCTTGGAAATTTTTTGGAAAACCCTTTGAACATTTCACTTCCTGCATACACGGTGAACTTGGATTTTCAGCACCACATGGTCCATGCAAATTTACCTTTGTTATAATATTGTACAAAGCTGGTTCCGTTTCCAAGTTAGGTATTTCACAACATACAATTTGGTCATACATATCAACATCATATATACGGTTGGTCTCATCTAGTATCTCTAATATATGGCAATGTGGCATGCCACGTTTCTGAAATTCTATGACATATACAAAAGCAATAACTTTTCCTAATACATGGCGATTATGTAAATCATAGAGAAATTCCTTCAATTTTTGGCGAAATACTCTACAAATAAGATCGTCGATCATTTGGACTTTGGCCAGGTAACAGTTCATTTTTAATTTCATCCCAGTTTGGATTTCCTGTAAATGTTATGAAGAAAGATGGTTTTCCAAATTTCCTAACGAGAGACATAGCATCTTGAAATAGACGGTGCATATGGCGGGTCCGCCAGTGAAAGAGGATGGTAAAATCATTCTTTTTCCAATAGTCGCTGCATCACCATCTCCTTCATTAAGGGCATCTTGAACTCCTTGATAAACTTCTGCTCGTAAATTTGATTGGTTGTTTCTAATAAAAAGTAGTCTCATAGCTTCTTGTTTTGCATAACAATCTACAATGTACTGAGCAAAAAGTCTACGGGAGCGATGTAAAATTTCCTTTTCATTCCTATACATTAGTCGGTATGCATAAAATTCCCTAAGTGAAACTTTCCTGGCGGTTGGATTATGATATTCTATTTGCGAATGGTAACCTAAAGCACCAGTGGGAAATAGTAAAACATAATGAAGTGGATCGTATGATGGATGTATTTCACTTATTCGCGCCAATGGTCCCTGTGTAGTTTTTAAAATAATATCCCTTGGAGCGTAAGTCTCATTACCATCACCGGGCAATAAAACAGCTATTTGGCTGGGTGCAGGAATATTATGGTATCTTCGGTCAATCGAATGATTTTCCGGTAATCGAATAGTAAAATTTAGATTATTATTTGCAACCATTTCAGATGCAATTTTAAATTGTTGAACAAATGGATTCATTTCATGTTGCATTTGTTGCAACTCGGACAATAACTGACGATTTAGAAATGGCATATTATTATGACGGTTTTCTAACTCATTATTAGTATCATGTATGTACATTTGTAAAAATTTTGGTCGGTCATTGGAGTTAGGTATTAATGACCCTATTTTATGGTGAAATGCTTCATTTATACGAAAAGTATACACACCTTGTTGCCCATTTGCTAAATTTTGATCAAAATTAAATCCAACAGATGTAAACGCGAGTGATGAATTTAATGCTCTAATATTTGCAAAATAAACACCTGAAAGATTGTCTGTACCATTCAAAAGGTTTTCCAAAAAAGTAGGTGCCGGCGGTAATAATGGCAACTCTACCTTACCTCCCAGGCAACACATTGAAAACTTTTTTTCAGACCTTGTACTCGTGCTTAGTTTTTCGGAATCCCAAAACTTTGCGTTACAATGTGAACAGCATTCAACCATTTCTCCGAGTGCAGATACCTCACAATTATTTTCATTATAATTATTTCGGAAAATCTGAATAAAATTTGAAGGGTTACGTCGATTACGCCTAGCGTTTGTATTTTCTTGTGTACTGGCGAGCCGCTGTTCATCGGTAAGATTTGCTCGATATCGACGTTGACGTTCTCTAGATTGCATTCTTCGAATTTCGATTCTGGAACGCTCCATTGTAATAAAAAAATCACCAAACAAAAAAATAATCACAAAAGCAACAAAATAGTTAGCACATACAATTAAAAAAAAATTAACTGTGCTAAAATTTCAAATTTAAAAAATTATGTGCGCTGCCGCTTAAATATGCGAGTAAAATGATGAAATGACAATTTACAACGAAATGTATCAATCAAAAAAAAATATTTACTTCGCAGCTTGAAACACACAAAACCAAGTAGGCAAAAATATAAATTCAAATACATATATATACTCTTTTGTTTTATATTTTATTATTTTCAATAAAAAAAATAATCGAATGAAACAAAACCACAAAACGAAAAATATGATGCAATGTACTATGTACAATTGTACACTACTTATAAATAAGCAAACGTTTTGTTTTTTTTTTTGTTTTTGTTTTTATACTGCGTGACGGACATCGAAGAATTATATATAGATTATTGCTTACATGTTTTTGGGTTTAATTGGAAAATATCTCTTCATTTTTAGAAATAATTTTCAGAAAAGGAAATGAAATCAATTTGAAATTTCAAGATTTTATTTATGAGAACGACACAAATTTTTTTTATGAAAAGGACACCAATACACAAACGTAAAATATTGTAAACCACCACTTTATATTAATGACAAAAAAAGAAAATATGGAAGACCAAAAATGTCCTCAGTGAGTGACTGTGAAGTTTGATACAATTACAATTTTACTTTTTTTAATTGGTTTGGTGTACCGTGTACATATTTTTGTAAAAACAATGGGTGCATTGATTAAGATTTGATTAAGTACCCAAGTATAACAAAACTGAAAACTTCAACCGGTTATCAATTTTTGTCCGGTTTTCAGACGAAAATCTCGGAAAATGATGAATTTTGGTTTCCAAATTTCGACACATGTAGCGTTGGAGTAGAATCGTATTTTTGTTTTCTGTAGACGCCATTACGATTGCGTTATACGTAAATAGAATATCGCTTGTGCCAAAATACTGTGATTGTTTATTAAAAAAACGAAATCGGCTGACAATTTTACAGTAAAATGTTAGCGAAAAGGTGACTGTGTTGAGTGTACCGATATTTCGGTATCGGCTGATTTAAATAATAAATTTAATAATTACTTAAAAGATAATACTTATGAAATAGGAATAAATTTATCAATAAAAGTGTTACAAGCAGGCGTCTGGCCACTACTTGGTTCGACAATGGTATCAATTACATTTGCGATACCTCAGGAATTGGAAAAATCCATTGGAATGTTTGAGAAATTTTATCATATAAATTTTAGTGGTCGAAAACTTACGTGGCTACACCATTTTTGTCATGGTGAACTCAAAGTCTCATACCTCAAGAAACCTTATATCATTACGATGCAAACTTTTCAAATGGCTATCCTATTGTTGTTAAGAAACGCTACTTTCAAATAATGAAACGTTACAAAAACATATTCAAAGTTTAATTGAATCAAAATTGTGCTGTGTGGGACAGAGGTTGGTTTTTTTGTTTTACTAGGTCTTGTACCTTGAATACAATATAATATTGTAACGCTTTTTTTCTTTACAGAAATTAGAAGATTAAACCGAAATTATTGACTATTCAAATAAAAGGACTAAGTTTAAAATTACTGCAGCTCTCCAATGTGAAACACCTCAGGAAGTTGAACATGCGATGCACGCAGTAAATGAAGATAGAAAAATGTATTTACTCAGGTGGGGTTAAAATTTATATATTATAATAAATGTAATATTGTAATTTATACATATAATAAAAAGTATTCTGAAAAAAAATTAAAAAAAAAATATATTTTTAATTAAAGGTAGATTTAAATTCAAAAGTGAAATTTTGCCGCCAAAATTTATATTATAAGCCCCGCCCACAAATTTGTCGTACCATAACCTAACTTTTTTGTCCGCATTTTCCGAGTTTTTTGGCCAACTTTCATAGGAAATCTTATAATAAGTCGGACATTATTCCTGACAAAAGTCGGTGATGAAATCCGCAAAATGTCAGGAAAATGCAAAAATGTTCGGAAATAAAAATACTTGGGTACGTATCCCAAGTATTTTTATATCCGAAAGTTTTTGTATTTTTCTGACATTTCGCTGATTTCATCTCCGATTCTTTTCCGAATTAATGTCCGACTTATTATAAGATTTCCTATGAAAGTTGGCCAAAAAACTCGGAAAATGATGACAAAAAAAGTTAGGTTATGTCTTGCACAAAAAGTGGGCGGAGCATATTTAATAAATTTAAGCGGCAGTATTTTGGTTTTGAATACGAAAATGAACAACAAAAATTTATTTGGATTTTAACTATTTTATTAGCAAATTTTATAATAATTGTATAAGTTTATTATTATTAAACTGGTTAATAATTAAATAACATCATAATAACAATTTTAAATTAAATAAATTAAATATAAATAAATTCACCTAAGTATGTACATATAAAATTTATATATAGCAAATTATATGAGCATTTACATTGCGCAAAAGTAATTTGATTAAACAATTAATTATAAAATGCTTTATAAAAGACAAGCTACACATTTCAGCTTCAAGGGCAAGTTACACACTTAAATTAAATTAAACTAACATGATCTGTGTCTTGCTACCATATAAAAATAAAGCTCTTAAATGTATCGTTGCACCCTTAAATTAAACACACGAGACATACAAACTAAGTTGGTTGGTGTCCGCAAAGTCGTGCTGAAAATTATAAGTAAATTAAATGAAATAACTATATGTATAAAATATTCGTCAATATTTACCTTATGGATGATTTTAGCACTAAATTATTTTTAATAAAATATATATTTATATAAAAAACGTAAAATTATACGAGCACAAATTAATATTATAACTTGATAACAAAACTAATCGTAAATAACAAACAAGAAAATTCACAACAAATGTAATGGCGTCTTTCATACAAGCAAAAAAAAAAAATATGTTTGCACTCCAACGCTATATGTGTCGAATGTTGAAAACCAAATTTCATCATTTTCCGAGTTTTTCGTCTGAAAACCGGATAAAAATTGATAACCAGTTGAAGTTTTCAGTTTTGTTATACTTGGGATATAATATTTATATCCCAAGTATTTTTATATCCGAAAATTTTTGTATTTTTCTGACATTTCGCTGATTTCATCTCCGATTCTTTTCCGAATTAATGTCCGACTTATTATAAGATTTCCTATGAAAGTTGGCCAAAAAACTCGGAAAATGATGAAAAGAAAAGTTAGGTTATGGTACGACAAATTTGTGGGCGGGGCTTATAATATAAATTTTGGCGCCAAAATTTCACTTTTGAATTTAAATCTAGCTTTAATTAAAAATATATTTTTTTTAAGAATACTTTTTATTTTTATTACATGTATAAATTACAATATTACATTTATTATAATATATAAATTTTAACTCCACCTGAGTAAATACATTTTTCTATCTTCATTTACTGCGTGCATCGCATGTTCAACTTCCTGAGGTGTTTCACGTTGGAGAGCTGCAGTAATTTTAAACTTAGTCCTTTTGTTTGAATAGTCAATAATTTCGGTTGAATCTTCTAATTTCTGTAAAGAAAAAAAGCGTTACAATATTATATTGTATTCAAGGTACAAGACCTAGTAAAACAAAAAAACCAACCTCTGTCCTACACAGCAACAATTTTGATTCAATTAAACTTTGAATATGCTTTTGTAACATTTCATTATTTAACTGTAGCGTTTCTTGTATATCCTTACGTCATCACATCACATGTCTCAAACAACAATAGGACAGCCATTTGAAAAGTTTGCATCGTAATGATACAGGGTTTCTTGAGGTATGAGACTTTTAGTTCATCATGACAAAAACGGTGTAGCCACGTAAGTTTTCGTCCACAAAAATTTATATGAT